>OZ014448.1:7865644-8245681 GCA_963966035.1 Acleris laterana | reverse complement strand
CGCTACCATCTACATCTGCGCCTCGTGGAACAGGTACATTTACTGTAACCATTAGGCCTAGAACTAGGACGCTACTAGTGCAAAGCGAGTGCCAGCAATGTTATATGTTTATCAACTCTAGCACTTGATGACTTTGGACTATGTTAAAGTGACGTTGTCAACCAAAACGTAAGAGACTCCCTATGATTTGGTTTACACCGTCACGTTGACAAAGTCCATAGTGGCCTAGGAATCAAATTGGTTGACTGTACAGCTTAGGCCCCGTGTAACGATTTTTAACCTTTGAAACCTAGTAGTACTTCAATTATTATATTTCACCAGATACAAGAAGCACAAGGAGCAAGCGGTGCAACATTACGGCACTCTTAGTATGAGTACTGCGCCGCCCCGACCTAACTCCGGCTACGAGTCGAGTGAAGATGACGCTGCGCCTAGATACGAGACACAGGTACCTATACCTACCCGCTGGGGCAAACTATTTAAGAAGCCAGATCCAAAAAGGGCCCCAAGGGGACAAAGGGTGGTTTTAGAGTGTCGGTGGCCTATTGTGGCTTGAGGGGTCGACTCGATATGGTAAGGTACCGAGATCGAACTCCCACGGTCACCATGTATCTACCAAATATCCATCTACCTACGAGTTTTTCTAACTTACGTACATTACGGTGAAGAAGTTTTGTGAGGAAAACAGCACAATCGAACAGCTGGAGCGTTCCTGGCTCTGAGGATCCTTTGCTATCTTCTTCTGAAGCTGACCAGCCACTATCCCATTTCAGTAGGACCTTATTTCAGACCGTAGTCTGCTATTTTTTATCGCGCTTATGAAGAGTCCATCCATTCACAGTAGGTCAATATACTCATGAGAAAGAGAAGAGAATGCTCAGCATACAAATCATAACATCAATGTATTTATTCAGCCGCCCAAAAAATATAATTAAACTCACTTTTTCATATCGCGACAGCCAACATAACACGGCCAAAGGTGTACGCATTCAAATATTTTCATTCTAAATGGTTTAGATTTGTATTCCATTTGCTAAGTCCGCGATCGGCTAAGGCTGACCTTACCGCTTTACTGTGATGTTTGTTTGTTTTAACATTATTGTTTTTTAGGTTTTGAATATGGCTGTAGATGACGCCGACCTCCAGTTAGACTTCAGCCCGAACAACCACGCGTTTAACATCCACAGTGTGCAATATTTGACCAAAGATAATGGTAAGATATTTTCTGACATCTAATTTCCTTAGGTCCGTACATTAGCGATTAACTTAGTTAGGTTTTTTGTTTCAAAATATTATGTGGTGTTTATTCTAAATGTCATTTATTTTATGGGTTTTGGCGAATGCATGCCTATAGCTGGTGTCAATTTAAATCGCCAAAGATGTAAACAAATTAGTACTGTTAGACACATAACCTCAAATATTCATTAAGCGTACTTTTAATTAAAATAACGTATAATTAATAGTCATTTTAATCTTAAACTTAATGTAAAACTAAAGATCAAGTGTATAAATCACTGCTCAGACCTCACTTGATCTTTAAAAGCAAGTGATTGTAGAGTAATAATGGTAAATTGGTTCGTTGTGTTGTGTTTACATCTTTGCCAATTTCATTTGGCACAGACTATAATTTATATGGGAATTTGAATAATGATAATGTAAGAGCCTCTGCCACTTTAGAGTGATGACTTGTGGTATAGGGTACCTGCCGAATTTGAACCTTAGATGTCGCCTTTTGCTTGCACACCCAAAAGATAAGAGATTGGGTGAACGAAGGAACTTTTACAGGGTCCAGGGTCCTGTCTAGATTGCTACCACCATTTTACCTTTTAACCTGCCGCCTAACAGCAATGCTTGCATTTTTATGTTCCGGTGCGAAGGTGACAACCGGTGATATTACTAGAGGCATGCCATCTAAGTCAGGATGGGCAACGCATCTGTGGTCTTGAGATTGCTACCATCAAATAGTCATCTTGAGATTGTAGGAGCTTTGCAATTCACTATCTCCATGACATATACATAATCATTTTTGTTTCAGGTGAGCGGAGTCCAACATTATCTGAAACCGCGACGGCCCGCGCGTCCAGCGTCATTGAGAATGGGACCCTGAACAACCACCACTACGAGACCAACAGCAGTTTCACCCGCAACACCCAAACTCTAAACAGAAGGGCACCTCACAGCCATCCATTGAATAATACTGTAGGGACCTTACCAAGGGTCAATAACAACAACGTTGGCGGAGGGTTGCTAGCTGCGACCCTGGGGAGGAAGATAAACGGTGGTAACAACCATAAGAAGAAAGCCACGTCGCAGCCGATCATGGCGTATGATGAAATACCCGGATTGCAAAGGTGAGTTAGTCAATTTTCTTTGTATTCGTGGCACGAACTATTTAAGTTTTAATAGTCGTTTGAAAACATTTTATAAGTTACCCATACTATTCATATAGTTACTATAATTTGTATTGTAGTGTTTTCAATTCACAGTGCCCAATTTCGGTTCGTATCATACATAATATTATAAAGTTCAAAATACATACTTTGTCATAAAACACAATGGTAATAAAATCCAGCAAAGTTCACGGTTTTAGAAATAAAAGTAGAGCGAAAATTCACCAAGTCTCACTTTTGTCATTTTGAGTTATTAAGGTTTTAATAAAATAAAGTTTGAAAAAAATATTACTCGATTATTGTAAGGGATAAAAGTGGTTTTGTAGTCTTATCTAGTGGACATTTTATTGTTTCTTTAGGCTACACCTGGTAAAAGTCATTAACTCTAATAATTTTATAGAAAATTGCAAAAAACATTTTTGCCCCTCAAGTCTTATGCCCAAATTGTGACTTAGTGATTTTTAGACCGGATTTAGTGACTTTTTTCCCAATTTTTACTTGTTTTGAAATAAACTAAGTTAATTTAGTTAAATTTTAACTCTAATAATAAAGTTCGTTATATTTATCTAGTAGAACCTAACTTGATTGTTTTTTGTTAGGGTTTATTGTTAGGTTTTCAGATAAAACACCATAATGAGAATAATAGTTTAATAAAATAAGTAAAACCATAAGTGTCTGCAAACTTTATGTTATAACACAATTAAAGTAACATTTTACTCTTCACCTTCCTCTGTAATGTCCGGTTGACATAGCCTGTCAACTGCTTCCGTGCTGGTACGCAAAGACCTGTACCACGAATGCAGCTCTTGTGGTACTATGCCTTTGTTGCATAGACCAATGAGATGTTTCTTTTTTGCCTCCGAAGTGGGTAAAGGAGTCGCGTAAGCGTGTGGGATGTGATAAGCTTTTAGCTGTGTTATCCATTCTTATTTGGTATCATTGTTATCACAAGCTGGGTCTTGCATCTTGCGTCTATTTGTGCGGCGAAGCGACTTTGGTGCTGCATTAGTTAAATCATAATTCTGGGTCAATAGAAAAGTTCTAATGTATAAACAAAACCAAACGAACTAATCTGTACTAATTTAATTTAATTTGTTTACATCTTTCTATTGACCCCGAACTCTCAGTAGGATTATAAGTACAGTCACCAGCAATAATATATTATTCAACATTGGGCGAAAAATATCTGACACACTCTTATACCTGTAGTAACAAAGACGTGTCAGATGTTTTTGCCGAAAATGTTGAATAATATAATTATTGCTGGTGACTGTACTAGTTGACTTAACTATAGACCAAAATCCCGGCCCGGTTAGATGCTAAGTATTTCGAAATAAAAACTGTGCAATGCATGCGATATAAGTTATATTTTATAGAAATAAATTCATAAACCGGTATTAGTAATCAGCAAACACAAAACACACCATACAATTAAATTAAAAGGCTTGTTATAATGATATCACACTTTATATAACCATGTAACTAAATTCGGTTAAAAAGCATGCCTTTGAATTTGCCTCCGAGAATAATCTGGCCAAATTAACTTGATAATAATCAATGCGCTTATTCAAAATTCACTGCGTGACGAAACACGCTCCTTACACACTTGCTGGTTTATCCTCTTGACGTCAATCTCGCAAACGAGTCGTTTTAACGGAATTTTCATTGTTGTACATTGTGGAAACTCTATGCTTTCCGAAGCCGCCATTGTTAATAAACTTACTTAAAGTTATGTTATATACAATTAAATAGTTGAATAGGTATCGTGGTCCTTTTTTACATCAAGCTTGAATGAAACGAGCGCGTGTGGTGTGAATGAAAAAGAAATGGTTTTATAAATGAAAACGTAGGTATTCATCTCTCACTCATAATTGTTATTCTCTCAAACACGCGGTCGGACGAACGGACGAGTGAATATGGCAGCGGCGAGTTTAAGTAGTCCGTCAGAGCGAACAAAACACATTTTAGCACGTGCATTCTCAATTAGGCAGCCTTATACGTTCGATCTTGTCGACAGAAGCCATGCTACTGAGAGAATCACACCCCGGGTAACGAACCTCAGCACTCCTTATTCCGACCATTGGTTATAAGATTTATAAAAAAAACAGAAATTTGCTAAACAGGCAAGAGAATTCAAACAAAACAAGCATTAGGCATCACACTGCAAGTAATGAAAAACATTTAGTTACATTGCGGTCAATCTTGTTCTTCTTGGCTTACCAATTACACGTACATCTCAATAGGAACCTATAAAACAGTATACCTAGTACGTTATTTAAAATGTTTGTTTTTTTCCACCAAAACGATGATGTAATAATGTAGTTATTACACTGTGCCCGAGACGTACCCGAAGGATTTTAACCATCGATTCTAGACCCTATTTGGAGTATATAATGTGGTATAACATGTAGTCCAATAACGCACAATTTCCGAGATTTTTATTCTGTAAAAACAATTCCATAGTTTATTTAATTTGAACTCTATCGCCTTAAAATAAAGCATTATTTACCAAGAAAGATTCATGTTGTAAATAGCAATATCATCAATGTACAACATAAATTAATTTAATCATTAAGGGCCTGTTTCACAATCGACAAGTAAATTGATCTGTCACATAAAGTTGTCTCTCTCCTTGTCTATTTTCAAGTGTATGACAAAGAAAGGGCTAAACTTATCCGTCAAATATCCTTTACTTGTCGATTGAAAAACAGGCGGTAAATGTTATACCACATTATATACTCCAAATAGGGTCTAGAACCGAAGGTTATAATCCTTCGGGTACGTCCCGGGCACGGTGTATAATCATTATTACTTAATTGAGAAACTTTAATAACAAAAATACTTACCTCATTGCCGCACTCACGAAAAAATTAACTAACTTACGCGCGAAATTCACCTATATTACATCGACGCACGTTGAAGTCGTACAAATATTCATCAAATGTAATTAATTAATGATCTAAACAAGCATTGGTACCCTGTTTAATAGGAAAAAACTAACTCAAACAGTTTAATCAATTTTCGTTTACAATAAACTGTCCACATTGTCTATGTGTGACGATTGAGAAATCATTAAATAGACTTAGTTAGTTTTCGCTTTCATATTTTCTGACAAAACTATTACTCAGAAATTAGCTAAGTAATTTTAGTGACTTTTTGAATAAAGTAGTTCTTGATCGTGACTTCGGAATATTTAGAGAAAAAGTTACCAAGACGATTTAGGTGCATTCATTGTACGGTTTCATGTAGACCATAAATAATCAAACGTATTAGGTAATTCTTCCCTTACGTAGTGAGAGACGAAGTATAATTTAATGACTTCTGTTACTTTTTAAAATCGAAACTATAATAGCTATGTCCATAATAATAAGACTAAAATTTGCACAAAAAAAAATCGATTTCGATGACATTCATAACTAAATTTCGGCCATTTTTCGACTTGGTGAATTTTCGCTCTACGGCGACGTATATTATGAGTTTTAGGTATTATGGCATGACCCAGTATGAATTTTGGACTTTGATGTACATTATTATGATATGACTCAATTTAACATTACAAAGTTGCATCGATGTACGTAAAAGTGAATGATGATGAAAATGAATTCGAGGATTGAAAACATTATACTAAGTGTAATGATTATTTTAAATGCAAAAATGTGTTAATTTGTTAGTTCTCTTCAACTGATTTAGGTGGAATTTGGTACAGGGATAGTTTGTAGCCTGGAGGGAGTTCTATTGATACCGCTTTTCTTGGAAAATGTAACATTTCCAGAGGAATAGCGATAAACGACTTCTATAGGTACGCGGACGGAGTCGGGGCAATAATTTGCCATTATTCATTTTCTACTAAAACGATTTAACTTCTCGCTGTAAATTATTTACTTATGACTGTTGTGTTAACAATTATAAATCCCTACCTTTTGCGGTTGACTGACTTCGCCAACTTATTCTCTGGGTTTGAATAGTGCTATTCAACATTTTCAGTGAAACTTGGTATTTATTCAGATTTATGAGTTATGAGCTTGCTACTTATATCCGTCCAGGTTTTGACCGTGATTTCATGCGCGTTAAACGTTAAATTAATTTTCTCTGTCTACTTGAAAGAAAAGTATTATGATTTCTCGATTTTCCCCGGAATGGATCTCAAATACAGCTATTTTCATTTAAAAAAAATCATCAATATCGGTTCCTAGGTTTAGTCGTGAAAGATAAAATAACAGTCAGACGAGCAAACTCACTTTCGCGTACGTAAAATTAAGTAGTATTATATACAGATTTAAAAAAATTAAGAGACTACCTTAACCAAAGAACCTTAAGAAAAGGGAGCTTTTCCCGTAAAGAAATATTTAAAATGTTTATGACTTAAAAATATATTTGCAGGGCGTCAGAGAACGACAACGTGACATTTGGTAAAAGGAATTTTACTGGCTTCAGCTACGACCAATCTCCAGTGGAAACCACTACAGAGCTATAGAACAAATCACATAGGAACCCTTCAACTCAGGGCTGCCATATTCCAAAAACAACGTGTGAATTAAGTGACTTTTATATTGAATCTCGAACTGTAACAAAGTGATAACTCGTCCGTCCAAAATAAATGGGACTAAATAATACGTACCTATAATAAGCATAACTTTTTTGTGTTCAACGAATATTTTAAGCGTGAACGGAATACGACTGAATATGCTCCAACGTAGCACTTAATGTGAATAACGAATTTTTAGATAATTTTATATAGGTACCTACGTCTTAAGTGTACTTACTTAGCGAAGGCTAGTCTTTTGTAATGATGAATAAACTGTGCATAATAGGTGTTTTGTATCGATTTGTAAATAGAGGCATTACCTTGATAGTGTATGTATGGGTCTATTGGAATACCTAATCGTCATTTGTCCTAAAACATCGTTAGTCCGAATTTTCGTTTGTCCTAAAGCAATTTCCGCCTGAATTATGAAATGTTTTATAGTTGTTTTTAACCTAACCTAACCGCTAGTATTTTTGGAGAACTTAAAAAGTTTATAGTAATTAGGACTAGCGATGAGTGAGGACAAATGTTATTATGAATTTCGAATGACACCCACTGTGTATACATAGTAAGCAGCAGTGGTGTAACAAAAATCCCGGTCCGTACAAAACCGTTTGTAGGGTTTACCTACCTACTTTTAGCACAAAGCAAGATGGTAAATATCGAAATTTGAAAAATAAATTAGTTTTGTAAAAGAATATTTTTCCTCCGTAAACAAAGATTTCTTTTTGTTATAGTTTTATATAGTTTTTCACTGGCATTGTGCTATGGATCAGTTATGCTACAAAGTTTTTTTATTGAACAGGGTTTTGTTACACCCTGTTTTAGTAGGCTACAGACCTGCGAGTATACAGGTTTAAAATTTGTTTGACTCTAAAGCTGGGTCCAGAACTGTGCAAATTTAAACAACGACAACGATTTAAAACGTCTTCAAGTTTCGTTAAAATGTTTGCAGAACATACATTTTTGAATTAAAAGGATTTCAGTTATGCAAATATGAACGCTGTAATAATATTAAGGTAGCAGTTACATTTAAACGAAAGTAACTATGGGTTTTGAAAGTCGTATTTTAAATGTAATGTTATTTGTTAAATTTATCACAGCTCTGGGAAATCTGATACCTACCGAGTTAAGTTCGGAGCGCTTTAGTTTTGGCCTGTGCCATTCGGTAGTATGTTAACTTTTTCATTTTTGTAATAAAAAGTTGTCCTATATTGTGATAATTTTTTCCCAGTTGAGAAAATTAAATTTCCTTATTTTTAATATATTTTGAATTCTTTCCTTTATTATAATTTTTGTATGAATTTCGTGCCAGTTACTTTTAAACGTTGTAGGTTTTTAATTCAAAAGTAAATAATAATATCGTATAGCATAATACATTGAAAAATGCTCAGATTTTTATAATAATTTTATGAACCTGGCTCTAAAGTGCTTTGTGCCAAACAAACTAACAATTTTTTGTTAAATATTTACTCGTATTTATTTTATTGGCTAGGATTGTAAAATGTTACCTTAAAATCTTCATTGTGTAAATTTGTAAATTTTATATATATAATAAGTTGATTGTGGAAATATAAAAGATTGTATTATAATTATGTGGAATAGATTGTTAATATAATTTTTTAAATAAATTAATTTTTATTTTGAACGGGCTTTTATTTCGAGTAAGTCAACTATTTGTAACCAAGGATTATAACAGAAAAGGTAAGTCAAACAAGCTTTTTCACAAGAATTAAATGAAATATTTATTTTCACGACCACTGTACGGAAATATTGCCAAATACGGTCTGGGACGCGGCTTTTAGTCGGACCAATAAAAGAAATCAAACAATTAGATCAGTCAATCTGAACTCACAGTTTCTTTAGGAAAATATAATGTCACTCTTTTTTTAAAGTAAGTCACAGATGTCACAATCAATATTCAAACCACTCAAGATGAAGTTATATTAAGAGATACGAGTATGCTAGGAGGTACATTAAAGCATATAATAAAATTTAACATGCAGTTTATAATTTCATCTTGAACTAATTTTCATATTGAAGGTCACGATGAAATAGGGGCCAGGGGCCATTACATAGTCGAACACTTATGCAACTGGCATGAGCGATTGACGCGATCGTCTGGCAGCTTAAGGTAATCCCATAGACTTCGAAAAAGTTGAAATATTAAAACTAATTTAACTATTACAGAAAAATCTGCTCTTTTGTTGGCACGCTACCAATTATTGGTACTATGAACTTTATTTCAAAATACTACAATCTAAAAAAATGCCGTATAAGAACGTTTTTTTTGCAGTAGTAATCACTTAAGACTGCGCCGAGCAAACGACGAGCGTCCAGTGGCGCCCTCATTACTTTTATTGGGTTTTCTAATTAACTAAAGGATTTCCTTGGACCCAAACAAAATGTGTTTGTAGCGCAAGTATAAACACAATTTATAGGATACGTAACAAACTTTAATAACAATTACCCTTTGAGTACCTAGTCAGCTTAACGGGAAAAGGTGGCCACTTTTTTTCGTTAAGTTAATAACTCTAAGGTGAATTGTTATTAAAGTTTGTTACGTATCCCATAAATTGTGTTTATACTTGCGCTACAAACACATTTTGTTTGGGTCCAAGGAAATTCTTTAGCTAATTAGAAAACCCAATAAAAGTAATGAGGGCGCCAATGTACATCCGGCGTACGCTCGGCGTAGTCTTAAGCACTATGTCTGCTTCGGCGGAAAAGACAAATATGTGGACTCAATTTTTTTTACTCCGTTTCGTCCCTGTTTATCACTTATCCATCTATTGTCTACTTTCCGGCCTCTACACTACATCAATGTGCTATATTTTCGTTATTTCATAAGGCCGTTATCAATAAGCAGTAGCTGTGGCAGTCGCGGTCGCACTACCGAATCCAGAATGCGCTTCTGCTGTGGCCGTACTTATATTTCCGCCTGTTTGGACTGTAACAAGTAAAACCGTTTGTTTGTAGTTGTATTATTTATACGCTTGTGTGGCGATTTAATTTGGTTAATGACTAGTAGAAGTTACAGTATTATGAAATACCTTAGTATAGAAGCTACATAACAAACTATGATAAATTAACTTTATTGTCATTTAATTTCATGGAAACAGTATTCCGAAAAGGCTGTATAAATATTGCAGCCTATGAAGTATACACTAAGATGTGACTGTTGTGCAAAAACTATGTGTATTTATTTTAAGAAAACATAAGTAATTTTTAAAAGACACCATTAGACACGACTGGACGATGGGTGTTCTTTTAACGACTTCATAAAAGGCAAAGATTATTATGTTCGGATGTAAGGTGATGGAACCAGTAATGGAAATGGACAAGGACCAATGATAGACAATTAATTCAAATTTTACAGATGGTAGGTATTATTCATTTGTTTTGCCACAGTCAATTTATAATCATTTGATCTTTGAATTAAGAGTTAAGTGTCCATTATTGGTGCCTTCAGCTAAAAGTGTTCAACCCTACCCTAAAATATGTTTTAAACATTTATATACTTACTACATTGATCTGAACTGATACATTTTCCTTGTTTGTTCCTGAGGTATCCGTTTTTGCATCTGCACCCAGGGCGACAGCACTGCACGAATTGGGAACAGTCGTATTTAGTCCACTTGTTGGAGCAGTTGTCACCAGGGGGGCACACGGGGGGGCACTTTACGAAGACTTCGTTGGGGTCCGAGCAGGTTCGAGGAGCTGGAACAAGAATCATTTGGCTAAAATACCTCCATTTTTTAGATACAATATTGAAGAATAAATCCCTCACTGCATTTTCTTGCAATAACAGGCAAATTTAACCTTTTACCCTCCTTGAAGTCCCACTAATACATATACAACTTCAACTTACGACATTTCTTAGGTAGGATACAGGTGCCATCATCAGCCCTTACGTATCCTTCTCGGCAGAAGCAGCCTTCTATACACTGCATGGTGCACATGGTGCAGTTATTTCCTCTGTTCCAACACGTCTCTGGACACGCCGTGCCACACTGCAAATAAACTTCGTTTGCTTTGCAACGAGGCGTCGCTGTGAAGAAACAATAGAAAAGGCTATGTCAATGAGGAATATTACAGCGATTTCTGTGATTTTAACCAGTTATTTAAGTGAATGGCGTGGGCTGTACTCAAGTCGCTATCTCGTACCGGACTTCGGAACGTGGGACGGCAATCCATGAGATGAACCAATGATCTTATTAAGGTAAAGAAAAAAATAGTGTGAAAAGGCCCAAAAATTCAAAAAGATGGCGTATAATCAAAGATCGTACTTTAAGCACTGATCGTACTTTGAGCACTAGTAGAAAAGAGAAGATATTAAGAGGGCTGGAAGGTGCAACATCGGGTTATTTTTGCTCTAGATATGTAGAACTTTCTGAATGATTTTGTATTGAATACATTTGGACCGAAGCGTTGGGTACTTATTATCAACAAAAATATACTGGATTTATACTTACGACACTCTTCTCTCCTGATGCATACGCCACAGTCATTTCTAACGTAACCTGGGATACAAAAGCAGCCGCTGGTTGGGTAGCAAGGGCCCATGTAGGGCTCCAAAGGCATAGTCTTGCATGTGATCTGGCACTGAACTGTATTGTTCAGGTAGTGCTCGAATGGTCCGCATCGAGGTGCTTTTGTTAGTTGAAGGATGCAATGAAAAATGAGGCAAGTAGTAAGTAGAGTTATGTAGTTGTGTTGAGTATAGCAAGGGTCATTTATGATTAATTTAACCATTTTTTTAGAGAAGGTAAAGTCTTGTCATATTTTGAACAATGTGCATGACCGTCTCGTGGGCTTTCAGACGTTATGGGGAGATAGTCATAACGCGCTTTTAACAACTCCTGGATACCTGTCTCTTTCAAAGTCTGTTACCTCGCGGAACGATTGTGCACGATTTTACTAAGAAGACTGAATGCGGAATAGATAAAGACGCCGTCAATAAAACTTGTGAACGACGTAAACAAATTAGTACTGTTTGACACATAACCTCAAATATTCACCAAGCGTGTTTTTATTCAAAATAACGTATGAATGAATAGTTATTTCATCTTAAACTTAATATGAAAATAATGATCTAGTGTATAAATCATGGCAAAGACTTGATCTTTAAAACTACGTCATTATCGAGTAATGATGAATTGGTTCGTTTGGTTTTCTTTACATCTTGTGCGAACTATTGACGGCGACTTTAGGTAGTATTAGGTTTATAGCGTAGTAGGTACTTACGACAACTTTCTCGTTTAATGCAGACCCCATTCTGGCTGCTTCTTACGTAACCTTGGTCACAAAAGCATGCGCTAGAGGCAGCGCAGGGTCCCATTATGGGTTCCAGGTGAATGATATCGCAGTAGATTTGACATCTATGGCTATTGGTTTCGTAATGCTCGTTCGGGTTACATATAGGTGCTTAGAAAATAAAATAAAATTAATGGCTGTTGTATATTAGTTTTAATGAATTATGTAAAGTGCACCAATGAGAGTTAAGTTTCCTTGTAGGCAGCGATAGTAGTAAATCACCTATAAGATACATACTCGTACATATAAAATATTACTTACGACATTTGTCTCTGAGGATGCAAAACCCTTTGCTATCCCTTACATAGCCGTTGTTACAGAAGCAAGTGCTGGTAGGGATGCAAGGTCCCATTATGGGTTCCAAGTGCTTGTTGGCGCAAGTGATCTGGCATCTACTGGTATTGCTCTCGTAGTGCTCGTTTGGACCGCAACATATTGGCGATGCTAGTTAAATGGCCATAATAAGTTTTTTAGCATGCATGTGAAGACAAGAGGCCCTAGCCAAGATTTTTTACGCCAACTAGCGTTTATATTCGTTTCGTTTTTAATCCAATCGTAAAACTGGTAGATAACGTCAGCTATCTGTGACACGATGGGGTTAAAAATGAAACGAATATAAACGCTAGTTAACGTAATGCATCTTGTCTAGGGCCCCAGGGCATTTAACAGAGATACAATTCTCAACACTATGTATAGATACGCGTTATATCTATACAATCAATCGTTTTAAAACTTTAGTTAAAGTATTTTTGTCCTTGACTCTAGGTAATTAAAAAATACAAAGAGAACAAGTAGCAAGATAGTATTTTTCTATACATGCGATTTTATTAAGAGAAATAAACAGGGTATTATGATGGCTATGAGGTTAATAAAACAAGCACATGCGTATGAGTTGAATGTTCATATTATGGACAATAACCAATACATTATAGCGACTAGATAAATGTTTTAATTTAAGTTACTTAACAATATGTTAAAAAATACGGGTTGTCAGGAAAACGCATGTTAGAGCAGGATTTCTTTAGAATCTGCATTATACTCTAGCGTGATACTTCTTTTCGTAGGAATATTATAATTATTTTAAAATAAGATATAAGCAATTAGATTGACTGTCCGAGACGTGGTTACATTTTGGAGGAGGAAATATGGTACTTATTAGAAACATTATTTTCCCGAATTTGCTAGCTGTTCCTTCAGTTTCTACATTAATCGAAACAAGAATATTTTGACCGCGTTTTTCCACCGTATTAACGTAAACAACGTTGTTATTGCTGGCGTAATTATTTACTGTTAAGTCGCGCGTGTACAACTGGTTGCGAAAATAATGCATTTTATAATTATAATATTTTTTAATTTGTTAACAATTGGTTACTAAGTACACGAGTATAACTTTATGTCCATAGTCAATTCAATTTATTTCATCTAATTAAGTAGGTATAGGTACACTATTAACAGTCTGTTCTGACACTGAGTCCAAAGACATAGGTCCCTAATTATAATAGAAAATATTATTACCTACTTATAGGTAAAATTGAAAAAAATGGACTTATCCTCGAAAATCTAATGAGGACACAAAATGAGATATAATTTGGTCTGTATTGACACTTTTATGCAAATTTAGACCATCATTTTATTTTTATAAGAGATTACAGATCGAAAGTGAGTGGACGGGTCGGAAGGGGCCGCCCTAGGCGTACTTTTTCGAGTCAAATCGGAGAAATACTGGAAAAGGCCCGAATTTTAAGTACCCGAAACCGACTTGCGTGCATGACTCGATGTATGAATGTGGAAGAAGCGAAAGAATTTTGTCAAGATCGTAGCAAGTGGAAAGAAGTGGTCTCTGCCTACCCCTCTGGGAAACAGGCGTGATTTATGTATGTAAGTATGTAATTTTTTTTCGTGTATATGTACCATGTGGATCAACGACTCTGTATACCAAAAAGTATTCTTACAACTTGCTGCAATGGGTTCCGGTGTCTGCGCCGCCGCTATGACCCCGAGGAACGACAATACGAATGCACTTTGAAACATGTTCTCCTTCGACTAGTGTAGAACAACTGCTAACTGCTCGTCTGTTTCTTTCTTATGTAGCTTTCTTGTTTACACTGCGATTAGTTATACGATAGTATAAACAATAAGGCTTTATTCGATAAGGTACCGTAAACAAAAAAAAAATAAACAAAGTTTTGCTGTGTTTTTTTTAATTGTTAGCATGATTTAACTGTTTGCATAATAAGTAGTGTAAGCGGAAATAAAAAAAATATTTGCTTGCAAATCTGCTCCGCATAATGTGTTCCAGTTTGTGGAAACAAAGTTCTTCGTTAAACAAAGGTATAATGCATTACGTGCCTACGCTGCGTATCAAGTATCAAGCGAGACGCATCGAGTCATAATAAACGACCCGATCGGTTATAGGTAAGATAAACTCCTAAAGGGCCCGAGATGCCCTACTTTTCTATTTTTACTAAGTCTGAGGACTTACCCTCTTGGTAACTAAACACTTGAAATTAAAGCCCATCGAAAAAGTGAAATCCGAATAAAGACGAATAAAAACTCGAAATTCTAATCAATTAAGTTTTACACAATTGTCCAAATCCAGTGATTGCCAAACCAGGCTATGTAAGGCTTCTAAGATGATAAGTAAATAATAAATTGAGTTCATCGTGTTGAGGAAGTAATAAAAAACATTGGAGCTAAGGTATGACGCATAGGTGGTATTATACGTAACTATTCATCGTGGGACAGGGACAGTCCCGTTCTCGAAAAGTTTCTGACTGGTAGGGACTTACCCCGCTACACATTTTTGTGATTTCATACTAAGATGTACTAGCTCAACGTTCCTACTCTATAATAGTTCAAAACTAAATTTGCTTCTCATAAATAAACGTCAGCGCAATGGCAGAATCTCAAACAAATTTACCAAGTTTAACTAAGCTCTAGGCTTGCTATGGGTAGGTACCAAGGTTTTTACCACAATTAACATCAGAAGAAAAAAACAAGAAGGTACAAAATCATAGACAGAAAACCCTTGACGTGGAGGTAACCCCATGTGCTTTTGTTTAGTCCACCACAGTAAATACTCTTTAACTGAACAATTGTCTTGTAAGTGTGATACCCATGAACTAATTTCTTTAATAAATTCATGGTGACCGTCTAAAACTCGACATACGAGTATACCTTGTTGAAACAAGAATTGAAAGCCATTAATTAAGAAAACAATCTGAAATCGGACATATGTAAGTACAATAAAGAAATACTAAGTACCTAAATACCAGGGATAATTTATTTAATACAACTATTCTTCAACCACTTAAGATCTGTCTGTCTTGCAGTACGTCCCTCTCTACTTAGCATGTAACGAAAGAGACACAATGAGCGACAGGTGAGAGCACAGGTTCGCACCAGCAATTGTGGGCGTTGTGCTGCAACAGAATGCTTTGTGTGCATCAAACAATTATTCATTCTACACCTGAATACATAATGCAAATAAGAAGGAAAATAGTTTTTTTGCCTGTTTTAATTACTCACATATTACATTGTTGTTTTGATAATTACCTAAACATAATATGAAAAGGCGTAAGTGTGTACATAGTTCATTCTCCTTTTTTTATTACAATTGCTCCAATAACTTAAGTGAAATACGTACTAAAACAAGTGTGAAACAGATTATTATGATACATATTAGGCATATTAAGGATATAAAGACTCTAATTGAATGTCAAAGTATAACGACCCTAAACATAATACATACTTAGGTATCTCAGTTCCACGATTATTTACTTGATGTGGTCACCAGTGACCTGCGCGTGCGCTGCGTTTCAAAGAGGTTTTTACCTTTACAACATGGATTATCAAGAATACTTAATCGTGATAGTTTCCTTTTAAATTTGTGATAACCTATGTGCTGTCATTTAAGATATTTTTTAATTTCTTAGTATTGGTGGTTTTGGCTAGGAGTTGGTGACACGTAACTCAATCGAAAATAGCAATTTTAGAGTGAACTATAGGTACGTAGGTTATTGAAATATAGGTATCCTAAACGGTCCCCCAAATCTAAAGATTTATAATGACATATCGTATCGTGTCGTTATACTCGTTTTTAATAACTACATACATACATTAAATCACGTCTGTTTCCCAGAGAGGTAGGCAGAGACCACTTCTTTCCACTTGCTACGATCTTGACAAATTTCTTTCGCTTCTTCCACATTTATACATCGAGTCATGCACGCACGTCGGTTTCGGGTACTTAACATTCGGCCCTTTTCCAGTATTTCACCGATTTGACTCGAAAAAGTACGCCTAGGGCCACTCACTTTCGATCTGTATATCTCTTTCGTCAATCTTCTTTCATCCATCCTTTCCAAATGACCGAAACGACACGAATATACCCTATCACACGACGTTGAAAAAAAAAAGTTACCCTTTGCTTTGGCTAACAACTCAACGTATACTCTTTACTTATTTCATTATAGATTTTAAATAAATAAATATAAAATAATATGCGCAGTACAAATAAATATCGATAAGTGTACAAAATTGCACTAGATATTGTAACTTTGATAGTTTTTGAAAGTACAGAGACATACAGACGGACATTGTGAAAGTATTTTTTAGGATTCGTAGTTTGACTTTGGAACCTAAAAAGCCCTTCGTGGCGTGCTACCATACTGCTCCTTTTAAATATAGTAATGTTCGAATTCATATTCATTTTATTGCATCCATGATTTTACAATGGTTTATATCGTTTTACATGTTTCTGCTCCTTATATATCGTGCGGAAGCTGTTGGATCTCATGTGGTGTTTGAATACCTATTATGTATTATTTACTTTAGTATTTACCTATCCGATTATTTTGGTGCGTACTTTCATTTCAAGTGTTTAGTAATCGTAAGGGTAAAACCTCAGACTTAGTATAAATAGAAAAGAAGGGCATCTCGGGCCGTTGAGGAGTTTATCTTACCTATAACCGCTAGGGTCGTTCATTATGACATTTACATGACCACATTTTTGCGTCGATGCGTCTCTATAATTGATACGCAACGCATATACCTTTGTTCGAAGATGAACTACTGTTCTATTATACTATGGCTCATAGGGGGTGAATGAAACAAGCGTTTCAGAAGCAAATGTAATCTTTAATATGTTTTTCGTCTTCATTAAGCACTTTCTGAGTCAGTTGCATCCGCTCCTGTGGCCTGCAATTCTGCAGTTGCAGTGCTTCGTCCACCTGTTTGTACTGTAACAAGTAAAATAATTGATTAGGTACTCTGTGTAAATTGTACTTAAAGATGTTTTGTTACAATACCAACACAAACCTATGTAATATTCTCTACAATCTATAGTTAAACATGAATCCCTGTTTCCCTTACTCACATCATGACTCGAGACTGGCTCGACGGATTTGAATATACTCGTATATCAGAATATTACCCAACACAATATTACACACAGTTGGAGCTGGGCATGGACAACTAGTATTAAATGGTATCTCACAATTTTTTTACCATGCTTCTAGGTTTGATTATATAACATGCATTAAATAAATAAAAAAGGCGTGAAGTGTATATTAAGACTACGCCGAGCGTTCAGTGCGCCCTCATAACTATTATTATGTTTTCTAATAGACTAAAGGGGTCCGTAGCATAATAACGAAAATCAAATTTCATAAGTACGACATTTCATCTTTATTAAATAATTACGAATTTATGGCGCTTGCAGTAGAGACTATGGGACCTTGGTCAGCCGATATGAAAAGTTTTATAAAGGCCCTATCATCCCGGCTCATAGACGCCTCCGGAGATCCTAGAGCTGGTTCTTACCTCTCCCAAAGGATTGGGCTAGCTATCCAGAGAGGTAATGCAGCCAGTGTTATAGGGACTATGCCGCGCGCGGACCTGCTAGAGGGGGTATTCTTTTTGTAGTGGTGATTTTTATTTTAATCTTTAATTTTTCAGTAGCTTAGTTTTATTTTAATTAAAATAAGTTTAGTTTTTAACTTTGTATTGTAGTATTACAGTAGATTGATGTTCTTAATAATTTGTGATAGTCAATAAACGACATTCCTAAAAACATAACTTCGAATATCAAAATGTATAATGTACGAAATTCCTAAATTTGCATGTCCTATATTTAATTAGCCTGTTTTAAAATGTCTAAAGTACAATACCACTAGTGCACGAAAAAACTAACGACATTTTACCTACGCCCAGTTGACCTAAATTTAAAATGAATAAAGTGCGAAGTTTCGAACGATATTTTAATTTTCGGAGGTATGCTACGTTCATTAGAGGTGGAGCTTTTAGCATTAGATGTATTTATTGGTTTTCGAAGAATTGTCACTAAACTTTATGTACGTAGCGATTTTGAGCACTAGAAATATTGAGTTTCAAGTTTTGTCATTAGGTCATTAGGACATGCATCTTTAGGAATTTCGCACATTAGACATTTTGATATTCAAAGTTTTGTGTTAGGATTTCGTACTTATGAAATTTGATTTTCGATATTATGCTACACACCTCACTTAGCTTTAATCTACAAAAATTACATTTCCGAGCGGGGTCTTTCCAAATTTTATGAAATATAGTAAAGACACTTTTTAAATCGGGCGAGATGAGTGATTTAACATATTTACGTCCCATTCTCACGTCATGTTTTAAGTAAAGTTTTTGAAAAGTGAATCGAAAGATATGTTAGGTCACTTCAATAGAAATAAACTTTTTAACAGGTTTTTAATCGGTTCGGCTTCACCAGAGGTTATTTTATATAATACTAGGTTAAGTTTTATAATTGTTTAATTGTTAGTTTTAGAGTTGTTGGTAATTCTGTAGCTCTGCCTACCCCACTCTGGGAATAAAGGCGTGAGTTTATGTATGTATGTATGTAAGTTTTATAATTGTATAATATAATAAGCAATATTAAAAAAAGACTATTGAGTTTCTTGAGGTGTTTCTTCCAAGCAGAGGTCTCTTGCGAAGCGTTGGAAAGAATTTGACGTGTAAAAGTGCCTGTGCGGCCAACTTACTGAACAAACATCTTTTATCTTTTATAAATCATAATACTTACTGCACTGTTGTGTAGTTATACATTTTCCTTGACCATTCCTGTAGTATCCACTTTTACAGCGGCACTCGGGGTTACAGCATTGCACGAATTTGCTACAGTCATATTTTGTCCATATGTTAGAACACTTGTCACCATCGGGACAATAGGGGGGGCAGTTGTCAAAAACTTCATTGGGGTCCGAGCAGGTTCGAGGAGCTGGAATAGGAAATATTCGATGTGGTTCAATTTGATTGGTTTTTCTTAGCCTATTTCAAATGTCGTCAATTGAAATTGGAGTAAAATATAGTGTAGGCGGTAAAAACATGAAATTAAGTTTGGGCCGGTGCGCTTTTAGGTCTAAAGCTATCCGGTTCTGTCGAACTATTCTTAACTTAGGTATAAGTTCCAGTGTAAGCTCCGTATTCTGTCGTACTTGGGTCACATCGCTAGACGCTGAGATAGCAGTCTGGAAAAATTGGTCATAGTAGAATACGAAGAAGGCAAAAGTCACGAGGCAGATGTCTAACGAGATGGAACGACCAATTAAAAGACAAGAGAGCAGTAAGCTTTGTAATATGGTGCGGATGGTCGCTTACAGAAGCCGATGGAAGCAAGTCGTTCTTTCCAAAAACTTAAGACGTCCAATAATCACGATCTTCAAACATAGAGAAACGACCAGAGAGAGAGGTATAAATTATCCACCTGCATTAGGGTCACTGTTACCTTCCATGTTAGAGTAAATAAGTTGCTTGTTGTTAAGGCCATTGTTTTGAAAGTTGAACTAGTCTATCGTTAAAAAATAAAGTAAGATTGTTCGGCTCAGTCACATATTTCAACTTACGGCAATTCTTGGGTAGGACGCAAGCGCCATCGTCAGTCTTCACGTATCCTTTATTGCAGAAGCAGCCCTCTTTGCACACTTGGATGCAAGAGGTGCAGTTATTCCCTCTGCTCTGACACGTTGTTGGGCACGCTGAGCCACACGTCGTATACGCTGCATTAGCCTGGCAACGCGGCGGTGCTGGAAATTACCAAAAGTTATTTCCATTTATCCCCGACAAAGAACGGGAGCATTTCGTGGCAGCTTTCGGTACGCTGCTGCTACAAAATGCTGGAACAACCTACCTCCCCCAGAAAGAAAAGCCTCTGTTTATTTTAAAAAGATAATTAAAGCAATAAGTATTAAGAATACTACGGAATATTTAAATACAATATAAGGCCAGTAATTCGTTTCATTTATTTGCAAACTATTTATTACATCATTTCCCGTGATCCTCCCCCGTGTTATTCCCCGTTTTACACACACAAAAAGTTTACACATCTTGGAGTAGTTTCACCCACAAGTGTTTAGAATCACTTCACATGTCTCGCGCTCGTGGTCACCTAGATCTACGGAAGACCAGCGTCTAGTGGCTCGTGACAAGAGAGAAAAGGCCTATGTCCGGTAGTGGGCAGCATGCTCGCTCATGTTGGAAATTTCACTTCTGGATCTCGTACCGAATATTGAGATTAGGCGCAGGACTATAGTTGCCACTTACAGCATTCTTTCACGGGAACGCAAGTGCCGTTGTCGTGTCGCAGGTAGTCAGGCTTGCAGATGCAGCCTGTCTTCGTGCAAGCGAGGGTGCAGAATTTGCCATCGCCAACGATCCTGTTCAAACAAGTTGTCTGGCAGTCGTTGTAGCAGTCCGTGGAGACTTCGTTGACACCGCAAGACGTTGCTGTGGAGACGTTAGATGTTGGAAATCTGACGCTGCTGGCCAATAAGTTCTAGTGGTTATAAAACAAGATAAATCCGCCTTTCCTTGAAGCTAGGTGTCTTGAAGAGATTTCCCTTGGTTACGTTAGTAGTAGGCATGATGGCACGATCGGTCTGGTTCACGGTTCACCTGAATGCTTTAACGCTTTACATCGAGGTGCTTATCAATTGTGCAATGCTAAATGCATGAAACTGTGTTGAACGTAGTAAAAACACAATTTGGGTTGAGTTTTATAACCAAAAAATTAGTGATTAGTTTAGTTTTTCCTGTTTTAAATAAGTAAAAAGAGTTGTAAAGGCGTATAGTATTGTTAGGCGATGGGCTTGCAACTTGTCACTAATACACTGGTAAACATCTTAGCCTAAGTGTGCAAAATGTGGTTACAGAATTATCAACAATTTTTTAGAGTTGTTGGTAATTCTGTAGCTCTGCCTACCCCACTCTGGGAATAAAGGCGTGAGTTTATGTATGTATGTATGTAAAGAATTGTACTAAGCGTTGGCAGTGACAAATAAACCACACACGGTTTCCATTCGCTGTGTTAAATCAATGTATTTGCAAAACAAATACATTTGAAAAAAAACAAAAAACTTACGTCTTGATTATACGACTACGTCGATAGTGATTGGACATCGTGTATCTGAACTTAAATATCAGACTACGGCGACTTAAATGTTGATGTTCATATGAGTAAAGCCGGGAAAAGGTGCAGCGATTGAATTTGCACACCAAGAGATATACAATAGATGCCGGGACGTTTTTTACTAAAATTATGTAGTAACCCAATCGAGAAACTGAATTCTTTAGTATTCAGAACGGAATCCTAAAAGTGTCAGAGTAGGTAAGTACTAATGTATAAATTTATCCTTTTCTATTTATAGTTATTTAGTGCTACCTATTCTTACTTCATATATAATTATCAGTAGGTAGTAAACATTAAGCCGCTAAGAACTACATAAATTCGTCGTTGATAATGCAATAGCGGATAAACAACAAATACATAAAGTAAGTCGCAAAATATACCTTAATGAGTTATTAACTTATTACTAGAAGTTGCATTTTGCTCCTCATTTAACTTGTTAGTTTAGTTTCGAGGTATTGCACTATCTTATCAAACGACGTAATGAAACCTACTTAGGGTGGATTCGACCAAACGAGAATAAGGTCTTATACGTAGATTAAACGCCGAATTTGTATAGACTAATCTCGGAGTAAGTCTTATCCTAGTTTGGTGAAATGGATGGTTAGGTACGGTCACGAGCGTTTATTTGGGATTCATCATTTGAAGAAAAATATGCTTGAATTCGTCAATGTCATTAGTGATGTCAAGTCATTTGTAACTTTTATGACTAGTCGTGATATTTCCCTTTCAATTACGTGATAATAATTGCACGTGTCGTGACGCTTTAAGATTACAATGCTTCCTCAACGGAAAAAAAAATAGCGTGCATACAGTGTGATTCTTATCTTGGGGCTTTAAATGTAAAGATAGATTTTACTCTACTCCCTACTTTACTTAGTTCTGCAACATAAAAAAATAACTTGAGTTTTGGTTACTAATTGATGTTAACGTCTAATTGTTAAATCAGTGTATTAAACGCTGGCCATATAATCACTATCTCATGGTACGCGGGCGACATTTTCTTGATACGAGGACTAAAAGAAAATGGAGAAATGGATCGCGTTCATTGAAAATCTATACGTAACATAAAAAAATAAATTCACATTGACTTTCCTTTTACCGGGAGTACCCGATTTTTTTAATCGAATGAATTTAGTATTGATCTTAGTGCTTGGAAAAACAAATTGCTTCTGTTTGTAAGGGGAAGACATTGTAAACAGTACAAAACCTCGATTTTTTATCGGCATTGTAAACTTAAATTGACTACCTTTCCTTCTAAAAACCTAGTGAAATTATTAATTACTAAATCGTGCATCCATGATATCTTTCAGTAGGTACTTATAGGTATATTGCAATCGAAAACAACTATTAGGTTGGTTCACTTTGATTAAAATTACTACAATCATATGCTTATATACTGGATAAATTATGGCTTTTAGGAAAAAGGATCTTCATTCTAAAATCGGTTATTACTCAGATTTATCATTTCATTTTCTGAATTACTATGATTTATTAATGTTTGATAAAAAAACTTTTGGGAAAAAACGTTTGGGATGAAGGCGTGACGGTATGTATGTATGTATGTATGATAAAAAAACTCGATTTAAAAAAAGAATGACATGATATGTGTTAATTACTCAGATCACTTCCTTGGTTTGCTTTACCATAGATAAACTCATGGATATTGCAAACGAGCGAACCTAGTACATATTACATGAGGAGCAAAATTTCCTAGAATACCTAGTTGATATTAACTCTCCATTCTTCAGACGACTCTTTCAAACAAGTTCAAATAATCTACATCGGATAACCAATAACCTTGTATATTTTATTTTTATTTTTTATTATTATTATTTGGGCTGAGTCCTATTTGACTTTACACTACACTGCAACGATTCTATTTCTGCTTTAATCTTGTTTGTTCTTTATTTATGTGCTGTGTTTGTTGTGTTTTTTGTCAAATAAATGTTTTGAATTTGAATTTGAATTTAAATTAAAGTAATTAAGATCTAGTTTTTCATAATCACAATACTCAAAAATGGTAAGATACGTTAGCGTTTTTTTTTACACTTACGCTATTTAAGCGTCGCTTCAAAATCCTCTTAAGTATAGGCAAGGTTAAAAATAAATATCCGCGCAAAGTTGCAAAAATATGTAGACATAGACCTCATTGCCATAGTAACACATATTTTTGAGACTTTGTGGTGTATATTGGTGACCTTGACTGTACCAGCATAAAAAAATGCAATTAAAAATATTTGATACGCAATGCCACTAGTAATGAGAAACTATCAGAGGGTTTACTTTACTCGGGTTAAACTAATAACTAAAAAATAATTGCTTGTGACATGTCTTGACAGTGACTTGACACAAGCGCGTGGGGCTAACTTATACGTGCGTCGGTTTAATCGAGCAATAGTCCTCGCGTGTCACCTCCATGGACTTGTTTTTTAATGAGTTCATGGTGATAGACATTGGCGAAATACAACCTGGTAACACAAGGAGTGAAAGCCATTAAATATGGAGAAAAAAAAACTGCTGACTCCACGGCAGGTGGCTCCACCACTGGGCCAACAATTCTGAATTTAATAAAAAAATCTTACTGCTCGCTGCAACAATCTGCGCAGCCGCCAAGGCTCCAAGCAACGACAATATGAATATATCGCGAGACATGATCTGTCTGACTAGTGTTCAACGAACTGTCTTTTCCTTATATAGTAGAATTTTTGTTTAATTCGTGTCATGACGTAAGTGTCAGTGTAAAAACTCTTGTAGCTGGGTTCCGTAGTCGTACGACATGATAAAATTAAAAAGTTAATAATGGTAGTTTTACGTATTTTTTGTGTAGATTGTTTGTTACTAAGCTGAACAGAAACCACTTGAAGTCGGCTAGAGTTGACAATAACCTTAAATTGATAATAAAAGCCATGTGTATCTTCTTTCTGAGGTGTCAGATTCAGTATGATATCGTCAATTATTATTTTTGTAAATAGTTATTGGACACGATCGCAATTCTCGTACCGACTTCATTAAAACCACTTGTGTAAATTGAATTCTTTCAATAGACCAATTCGCAACAATTCTCGATATATTTTTGAACTCGGAATAACTTATTAAGGTAACATAACTTTAGTTACTGTACAGTCGAAGTCACTTAAATCTGTAAAAAGATGTATTAAATATGTTTACATAGACCGTATTATCAGAGGCCTTGAGAAGTGCAGACATTTTTGACGTCTTGGAAACTTATTTACGTTATTGACGTCGAAGTTATGTGCGTTATACAATGAAAATAAGTATACACCTATATAAACATGAGGAAATTGTTTTTAACCAGCGTTCATTACAAGCTACTTGCTTTGTCGTTTCATAATTTAAACACACGGAAAGAATAAAAGCATTTACACAGTTGTATCGTCAGTTTACTGCAAATACATTTTTTTACAATATACCTAACTACCATATTTTATATTGTTGTTAACTCTCGAATAATACCTAGATACGTTTTGTACGAAGTTTTAAATCATCTAAGATCCACCAAACAACACAAAATTTCAATGGCAAATTAGTTCATACTGTGATGGAGAGTTTTTTGTGTTTGTCTTTGTAGTACCGGCGACGGAACCCTGCCTTGTGAAATTCTGCATGGTCCGACATGCTCTTGCCCGGTTATTTTTTCATTTAGATTTTCAGGTTTTATTTACGCATATGGTTTTTAGATATTGGATCAATAAACGTGTGTACAGTTTCTCAAACAACGAACAAAAAATACATGCAAAGAGAAGTGAAAAAAAAGTGTTTTTTTTTGTTTGGCAACATTATGTAGGTTCTATGTTACCATCTGCCGCCTGCAGTTTCGTAATACGTACATAAATATTCTCATCTGGAACCTATTGTTGCATGTTGACATAAAATGAATATTTTTACTGGTTATCGTGATGCTATTCAAATTCTTAAACTGTCAATTTAATAGTTTTTTTTAATTTTTGACCTGCCGGCTTGAAGGCTGAATAAAGGCGTGAAGGTATGATGTTGACCTAAAATCGACTGAACCTTTGTTAAATATAATTTATTATTTTTTGATTCAGGTTTCATTTCATAAAGTAATAAAGTTACTTACTCTTATTCTTATCGTCTGTTATAAATTTTATTTAATTCAAGTTCGATTTAATTGGTTCTCCGTACCTACGGATTGTATTGTTTACTTTTACGCAGTGTACGTAGGTGCTCGGCGCTTTGAATGTAGGTATCGATTCTACTCCTCAACCGCTACTTCTTTGGTTGCACGTCTTTAAAAATAACTTAATTTTCAGTGAGTTACACGTGATTACACTTTACTGGTAACACAGTGCATGAAAGCATGGGGAGCATCACCCCCCCGTGTTTCTTGGTACAGGAGAGGTCCTTGAACCTGTCTTTTGTTTTTATGTAACGAGCGTAACGACAGCAGACGTCATGAATTGAAAATACTATTTATTATGGATAAGGGTGCGGCTCCACTGAGGCGCATGCGGTCACGTCGAGCGCGGCTTGCGCACGTTAGTTTAGATTCTATTGGTTAATATTGGCACATCTCCGCTCCACTCCGCTCATCTCCGGCTCAGTGGAGCCGCAGCCTTAAACTTTAAAACTTGAGAAATTACCTAGTTTTTAAAGTTGTAGAACAAATGGAGTTGCCTTTGGGAAGTACCATCGATAGGTATGTACCTAAATTTTAAACCTCGAACTCAAAGGCACCGCGTACAGAATTAAATCTTTTAGGGTCGGCTTCATGTCAGCGCCAATGTCAATGATTTTACATGGTTGACAATATAGAATCTTAGTCTCGTACAGTCAAAACACTCGACCCCCCGCAGTACTGGTAGCTCTATTTAAGTTTGCTTTAGATCACTCTGTTTCTTTACCGTAATCATATTGTTGCCATTATGGTCGCCCTTATTTACTTGACAGGAAATGACTTTGACGTTAACAAAAAAATAAAAATAGGACGGAGAAGAAAAACAGAAATGTAGGTGGTGGAATAGAGGTTGCCGCCTATGGGGTATGTGTGTGAAACCCTTTATTGTCAACGATACACTGCGCTATCGAGTGGCATTACATAGCTTAGAATAGAACCCCACTTAAGAGGACTATGAAACTAGTAAAATCATATAAAATGCGATAACGTTTCTATCCCCTTCATCACAATCATATTGTGAAACATTTTGTTTGTACGTGTCCTTACTAACAGAATATTTTTTGGAAAGAATGGAATAAATAAAAAAGGAAACGTACGAACATTTTCATAACAACTAAAACTTTAAAAAAATCAAGGAAGTGGAACTTGATTTAGGGGGTGAGGAACATTATCACCTGGAGCTTAATTTATATGGAACATTTTTAACCTGTCACTAAATACACTGGTAACATCTTAGCCTGTGTGCCAAATGTGGTTACTGAATTATCAATAACTTTTTATAGTTGTTGGAAGTTCTGTAGCTCTACCTACCCCACTCTGGGAATAAAGGCGTGAGTTTATGCATGTATGTATTTTTAACAATTACGCGATTTAAACGTTGCCTACAGACTAAATTATTTAGTATTTTAGTCAGGTAGCGACTATATTGAGATTTAGTCGTATAGATTACAACTCGTTATTTTTTTTGTTGTTCAGACCCATCTTGTAGCTAAAACAATCCCTACTCGACTAAATTTTATTACTAATGTAGTCTATACAAGCCTTAACTATCCTCTTAACCCTCTTTGTTACATCTATCGTTGTAGATAGTACGTCGGAGATGGGCATTAGTAAAGGATCTCAACATAGGATTGCGTCAGTGGAGAGCGATACCAGACCTTTTACTCTTCTAACTTAAGCAATATTGATTTTGACATGACTGTTATGGTATTCTTTCGAATGACATTACTGATAAGTAAATAAAATCTATAGTAACGTTGACAGTGCGATAGCTTGTGAAAAGAAAAATAAATATGGTTTTGCCGAGTTGAATAAAGCCACTGCTCGGTCTACAACCTTTGGTGCACCCGACAGAGTTCAAGTGATCAGCAAGCCGCGCCCAGTGAACACCTTGGAACTATTCTTTTTCGTTCAATTTAACATATTTCAGTTCATAAAATTCAGTGTTTTTTTTGTATTAAGTATAAAATTAATTGTGTTTTGTATTTTCTTTTCCACGACCTTTGATTAACGCCCAAGATGGCTCACATGTGTCTGCCTGTATACATACTTTATTTAAATTATTTATACCCGAAAAGGCTGGACGGATTTCTAAAATAAAGTATCGTTGGATTAGTTTCGGCAACTCAAGTGTCCTCCATTTTTTTAACGTGCCCTTTGTTAAAAAAAGGACGATTTAAGGTACCATAATGTGTAGCATAAAATAAGTATTTTTCCAAAGAATTCAAAGACCTAGTTTTTCTCTTTCAGTTTCATTTTTGATATTATTAATAGAGACATGTGTTTGCAAACGGATGTTTCCTTTCTACTCGACTACCTACTCGGCCACTGTAATATTATATTTTTTCCCTCACTGGGTATAATGAAAGGAAGAAAACAAATGGTTATTTTTACAAATTTATTTGATTCAAACGTTAATTAATTTAGGGTATTGTTGTTGTTTGGTCGATGACGCTAAGGTAGCTTTTATAAAAGTTTTGAATGATAAGATGTAAAATCGAGAGATCGCTTAGCTGCGGATGTGGTCGAGCCGAGTGGCGCAGGGACGCCACTACGCTGACACGTGGGCACCTCGCCGGATGTACTGGCGTGGCCTATTGCTAGGCCCGTCGATAGTAATTAACTAGCTGATAACAGCATCGAATGTTAAAGTTAATTCTGCGACTCGTTAGCCTAGTTGGCAGTGGCCCTTTTGTGGCTATAGCGGTCCCGTGTTCGGTCCCCGGAATGGATAAATAAGGATTTTAAGTATTTATTTCTCTATATAAATATTTTTATTGTTGTCTAGTACCCATAGTGCAACTGTCGTCATACCATATGCATAGGCATTAAATCTATTGATTTCACTAATAGATTATAGAATCCTTCGACTACTAAATTGCATGTAGTCGCGTGCTTGCAACTGCATTGCGGCTTGCAGCACTTCTCTGCCTGGGAGCAGTCTACTCTCACAATCATGTTGGAGCAATCGTCGACTGAAGGACAATTTGGGGGACAACTTTATTGTCAAAGATTGAATCGTAAAGAATCGTGGAGCTGTAAAAATGTACGTATTAGTAGATTTTAAATCATTTTAACAAAACCAAGACAAAAATAAAAATATTGAAATACAAGAGGATGATTTGAATGTTTTCGAAGAATATTTTCCAGTTTGGTATTACGGTAGACAAGGCTAGTAGCTAGGCTAGGTAAGGTAGGTTTGTGTTATTATTTGGTTTGTCCCCTGATTTTTATTTATTTAGGTGTTTATTTACAACTTAGGCAGATATAAAAAAAAAACTGACCGTAAAGGATTTTTGGGATGGGATGCCGAATACTGTCGAAAATGCGTGTGACAATACAAAACAATACAATAGTTTATTCATAACTCCATAGTTATAGGTCACTTTATATTATATGACGCGCATCATACCTGAGTTATTTATTAAACTAATATTATACACATTTTTTATTTAATAACTCAATGATATGTTTTTTAATTTCAAAAGCAAACATCATAAGGTAAGAAGGAAATAATGACTTTATTAAAGAAAACGTTTTTTTATGTCTGCTATTCCGGCTGATGACAACTCGTCGTTGCGGAGTTATTCGCTAAGGGGAAAAACACAAACATAATTAAATCATCACGATTATTATGAACCATCTTAATGGAGGAAAAATCGTTTTAAGGGTATTTCTTCACTAATTGGAAAATCGCTGTCCGTTGGTTTTTTGGTATAATGTCTTTAGATAAATGTCAAATAAAAAGGTCTTTGTGTCAAATAATAGCCATATTTTTAAGCGTGTCTGGTATTATACCAAAAATCAGGTCCCAAGTTGGTTGTCCCAAGACTTCAAAAACAGTCCCCTGTCGCCTGACTGTGATTAAAATAAAAATAATTCATGAGATTGACTTTAGTAAATGCATTGATTTTGGTGTGCAAAATATTATTACTGGACTTGTGATACAAAACCATTTTTACTGTTTAATTCATTATTATTTGAAGAAGAAGATGACAGGGAACTGTTAAAATTTTCCAATTCGTGGAGAAATGCCCTTAAACGTTTACTCGTAACAGTATTGTGAAAATAAATTTTCAACGCAGGTGTATTATATTCACAAATCATACAGTGTAAGAATAAGAACAGAACTGTACAACCTTAATTTCAGTAAAACGGCTGCACTCAGAGTCAGTTAATGACGATTGAGTCGTTTGTTAGTGATGATTTTTCATACGCAAATTTAAAAAAGGAACGAGGTTAATCGTCTCTAAAATGTCTCTGAGTACGGGGGGAAACCTCATAATTTTTTCTAATATCTTTTATTAACTTTGCAAAAATACACTTACTTTTAAAAGTTACTACTTGTTAACAGTTTTGGTACCATCTAAGGAGTTGATCATCGATAAACAGAGTAGATACATCTACTTACAAGCACAGTTCCGTAAGGACACAGTTTCCTTCATTATTCCTGAGATAGCCGTCTTTGCAACGGCATTGCGGTTTGCAGCACTTCTCTGATTGGGAGCAGTCTACTCTCACAATTAGGTTGGAGCAATCGTCGACTGAGGGACAGGTAGGGGGGCACTCGTCAAAGATTTCGTTGGAATCCGAGCAGAATCGTGGAGCTGTAAAAATTTACGTATTAATAGATTTTAAATAATTTTAACAAAACCAAGATATAAATTAAAAGATTCAAATACAAGAGGATGATTTGAATGTTTGTATGTAAAATATTTTCGAGTCTTTAACAGTGAATTAATCAAGTTAAGGCAATATTTTTTAATTTGTAAGAAGTTTAGTTTTTAACCTGCAAGGCAATGTTTGTTGGCTTTATGTACCTGCTTAAAAAAAGCTTAAATACTCGATTTTACTTTACTTCAGCACCTGATCTAGTGTTTTTTTTAATAATAAAAGACTACTAGTGGCTTCAAAACTCTTAATACTCTGATACGCGGCTTCCATTGGATTTCTGCATGAACAATAAAATAATTCTGTTCACCTTTGGATTTCAGTCGCATTATTTCAGTACCTACGTGATAAAGTCCAGTCATAAGATAATATCACTTACGACAATTCTCTGGTAAGACACAAGAAACCCCATCATCGGCTCTCACGTATCCTTTACGGCAGAAACAGCCCTCGACGCACTTGTTTTCGGCGCAGGGACAGGTCTCTCCCTTGTTCTGACATGTTTTAGGGCACGGTGAGCCACAGGTAGAATATATCTCGTTTGCATTGCATTGAGGTGCTGTGGAAATATAATTATATGACGACATTTAAATTGAATTTTGATAATAAATTAAACAAAATAATTATAATATTACGTAGGTACGGTAGTAGTGACTACCGACAATGCTTAACATCTACACGAGTAATTAATAGTGCCCTGAGAGTACAGTGCAAGAGGATGAAGTCGGTTAGACTAGAATTAGAACTTATGAGCGTGAGTGGAAGAGATATAATAACTTGAAGAACGTTTTAACAGTTCCTACACTGTAGTTTATTCGAAGAAAGTTAAGAGGCTAGGTATGCTGCCACACCCACACAAGAATCAAAAAGTATGACATTGTTTAGTTAATTTAGTTTGCGTTCAGATTGATTATAACAAAAACAAAAAGAATACAGAATTATCAAAAAGTTTTTATAGTTGTTGGAAATTCTGTAGCTCTGCCTACCCCACTCTGGGAATAAAGGCGTGAGTTTATGTATGTATGTATGTTGATTATAGCGATAAATTCAAATAATACTACTATCTTAGCACAAAATCTATCAAAAAATAGTGGCCAGTCAGCTGGTTAGTTGTTGAAAGTCAGGGCGCGGAACACTTCAGACTAGTATCACGTGGCCTCTTAAGTACGTTTAAGTGTATGGGACAGCGCTATAGCAGTTATATAGTCCAGTCTCTCTCTCTCGCCGAAAACTGTTAATAGTACTGCATAATTATGTCATGGTATCCCCTTGTAGGCGCTTTTAGGTACATGTTTGTACACTTGACCATAATTTATGAATTTTCATTTGGCTAAGGCATTGTGATAACCACTTGACACTCTATCTTTTTTAATAATTAAGAAGCAAAACCAAAAAAAGCACCTTTAGGTATATAGACATGGTAAATAAAGAAAAACGGTTGTTGTTTTTCTAAGGCTAGTGATGTTTTTCTAAGGCTAGTGATGTTTTTACATAATCATTACCGTAAAAGGGGAGTAGGTTTTAAGGGGTGGGTAGGGACACAACCTAAAATAAGTCATAACTTGTTACAAATAAGAACAAGTATTTAAAAAAAAACACCTTTCCACACCGTTACCGTGGACCACAGCGTTGTCTATTGGAAATAATTTCAGTCTTATAATTAGTAGTATAATGCTTCATTTAAGGTTGTGTCCCTACTCACCCCTTAATCCCTCCTCATCCCGTTGCACGGTACTAGATCATCACTCTAGTTTATCGTTAATTTGTCACCGAAACACTTTCTAACAAAGTTGAATTTCATACTTCTCAATTCAAACATGGGGGCAAACTACTCATATAACTTACCACAATTGCTGGGCTTTACACATCGTTGGTTGCGATCTCTGACGTACCCAAAATCACAGAAACAGCCTTGTACACATTGCGCGGTGCAAAAATTCGGAGGATTCTGGTAATTGTCACAAGTCAGAGGACACGCTGTTCCACACGTTAGATATATTTCGTTCCTGCCGCATTCTGATGGTGGCGTAGCTAAAAAACAGGTAATCGTATAGATATGTAATCTACTGTAGGGAGGTGAAGGTATGTATACTAATAATTTATGCACAACAATATTTAATTGCGTATTGCCATGTCTAATTTAGCGTTATTTAACGCTTTCACGTCACTATGTCTTTTGCAAGAGGAGGCAAACGAGGCAGCAAAGTAATCACTAATAATTTCAGTTCACAATTATTATAATGAGTACAAATTATATATATTTCTATTTACAACATACAAAGATAGGTATGAAAAGGTAGTAACAGTATTTTTGAATGAAACTTACGGCATTGGTATGCAGGAACACAGATGTCATCGTAATTTCTATAGTATCCTGTTCTGCAAATGCACTTTGGTTGGCAGTTTAAGACGAAGGTGTTGCATATGGCTGGGGGGCTGCCAACATCCGTACAGTATTCGGCAAGGCAGTCAGATGGACATGGTGAATATATTTCATTCTGTCGGGTACACTTGATTGGAGCTACAAATAATTTTCGAAATCAAAATAAGCATCTTAAATTAATGACAGGATTCTACAGAAAACAAGATAAGAAGGTAAGAAGATAAATGATCAATTTTTAATAAATGAATGATCAATTTTACCAACAATTATTTAAATTTAATAAAAGTAGCTGAGACCTGTTAGTTTTCAAGAAGGCCTGTTAGTTAGAAATTAAATCAGTAGGTAAATTAATATCCGGCTTGGCTTAATTAAAATTTAACGTGTAACCGCTGACGGCAAGAATTATTTAGGTAGTCTTTTCAACATTAAGTAATAATGATTTCTTATTCTCGCATCGGAATCGTTATTTGATCGTAAAATGTTTTTAAATTTTCCAATTTATTGTCATAGAATTATTTTTCTATGCGAGAGGCCTTAGACAAGATGCAAATGCTAACGCAAACGATTTCCGAAAACTGCCAAAATGTGTGGAATTAACTAGAGGATTGTAAAGCGCCGCTTATATCGCGTACCTACCTAGCTGTCAAAAAAAACCATACAAATTAAGCTCCGGGGGATAACGTTTCTCACCCCCTAAATGAAGTCCGATTTCCAAGACTTTGAAATAAAATAATTATGTTGTAGTTATCGTAAAGAACTAAGTTAGTACGTTTCTGATATTTTTTTACATTCTAAGATATATTTTCTTAAAAAAGAAACGTACGGACATAGTTTTTCATTATATCTATAACATATTCAAAAATCGGAAAAATCGGACTAGGTTTAAGGGGAGAGAAACGTTATAGCATTTTGTATGGACATTGACATTTTTAGCTTCACAATCGTCTTAAAGCAGCTTACATCAATCTTATATATTTTCGTTAACTATAACGCTATCGCAATGCATCTTCTCTAAGGTAACGATCGCAAACAAATTCGTCGTTATGTCAAATGAAAAATAACCAATTGGAATAAAGAGCGTTGATCAACTTACGACAATCGGAAGCCAAAATACACGTGTTGTCTTGACCGCTTTTTCTCCTGTAATTAAGTTTACAACCGCAACCACTTGGGCAAGGATACGCGACACTACACGCAATGATGGCTCTGCTGTCGTCTGCCGGACAATAGTTGGATGGGCAATTTACGTTGCAATATACGAAGGTTTCATTTGGTTCACAAGGGCTACCACCTGAAATTATTGGGATAAAATTCAGCGTAAACAGCGTTTAACATTGTGAGGCTAAAAAATCCATACGAAATGCGATAACGTTTCTCTCCTGTTAAAACTAACCCCATTTTTATGATTTTTTGATATATTTTCCCGTTTCAAGTTTTTATTGAATGAAATAAATTTAATTTAAAACTTGATTTAGGGGGTGGGAAACGTTATCGCTCGGAGCAACATTTCTATGGAATTTTTGAACAGGCTCTCCACAATCCTTTTAATACCCATTTTAATTACCACGTAAGAAAGTCCTGGGCACTTTTAAATGTCAATGTGTGCACAATAAACTGTTTCAAAATTTGAAACATTTAATAGTTCCATTTCAAGAAAGGGTTTATGAGTGTTTTACACAGAAAGTAATAGGTTACATTACTTCTTTCTTGTTTGCAGATATAAAAAGTATTACACAACAGTTGTATCATTACCTGGACATGTCTCTGTCAATATACATTTACTCTCAATGTCAGAATTCAACTTAATGTATCCTGGTCTGCATTCGCATCCTACATTGGGAGAATATAATTCGCAAAATGGTTCTGCATTAGGAGCATCGCATGTCGAAGGGCATGGGATAGGATTAGCTGTTATCACAGCATTAGAGTCTCCATTGCACGAAGCGTCTTCTGTAACACATAGGCTTATTTGTATTTTTTCTTGTCTTTAAACAGCATAAAAAAAAACACGAGGTTCTGAATTAGTTAAAATATTTTATTCAGTAAAATTTAATAAAATATTTAACATTCAGAAAAATAAAAACATACATACATACTCGTACATAGGCTCACGCCTTTATTCCCAGAGTGGGGTAGGCAGAGCTACAGAATTACTAACAACTCTAAAAACTTGTTAATAATTCTGTAACCACATTTTGCAGAATTAGTCTAAGATGTTTACCAGTGTATTAGTGACAGGTTGCAAGCCCATCGCCTAACAGTACTACACAGCCTTTATTCCCTTAGTCGTCTCTTACGACATCCACGGGAGGATATGGAGTGGCACTATTCTAACCCAGCAACCACGCAAATAAGAAATCTACTAAAATTAAACTTACTTGGACACTGGTCCACTGGTATACAATCTCCTGCCTCTTCTGACAAAATAAACCCTTGTCTGCAAACACACCCATTAACTTCGCAGATCAATATGCAAGGTCCAGGATTAGGTCTTGCACATGTTGCTTTACATGGGGATGCGCAATCAACTCTCTCTGCATTAGGATCACTACAGAGTCCAAAGTTGTCTGTAAAATATTTAAGAATCAAAGCAGTGTGCTACATACTGTATATCAATAGATAAAATAAAAATGAATCTTACCGCAATCTCCGAAGTTGACGCACTGACCGTCATTTCGTCGGACTAACCCACTGGTACATATACATCCAGGTGCACAAATGCGTGAACAACGTTGATCAGGACTAGGGTTCTCGCAAGTTGGTTCACAATTCTTTGAGCACTGAGTGTACTCTTCCGTATTAGAACACGATTGCTGCGTAGCTAAAAGCATAATCAAGAAAAAGATTTAATAGGTACATAATTTATTCGTTTACCGCAGTCACTTTAAAAAAAGTCAATTAAAAAAACTTACGGCAATCATTCTGCGGAATACAAATGCCATCGCTATTCCTCAGGTAATTGTCATCGCAGACACAACCTCCGGCGCAAGGAGCGGAGATGCTCGGACAAGCGATTGGCTTACCCAACTGCTCACAAGTTTTAGGGATACAAAGCCCAAGAACACAATCCGTGTAGTATTCATTTATTGGACACTGAGGAACTGAAATAGACGAAAATGGATGATGATATTGATGATCCAAACGAGTTTCAAATACAACTTACCCAAAAAATATAAGCGTGGAATAACCATCTGAATTGTTTAATGATCGTGTTATAAAATCTGCTGTCAATCAACGAATTTTCCTTTATTTTTTGAGTCATCATTTGACATAACATTACAAAATATAAAAGATGAAAAACTCCTTTTACATTAGTTATTTTTTAATTTGAATATCAGCAATAATATTAATGCGATACATATTTTTAGTAACATAGGAAATCTAACATTATTTATCTCATATAATTTATGCGCATTAATATTGACAATTAACACTATTCTATATATGGGATCAAGATGAATTTTCTCTTTTATCGAAGTCAGTTTAAAAGAGGTCGATTAAAAAAACTTACGGCAATCATTCTGCGGAATGCAAATGCCATCGCTATTCCTGAGGTAATTTTCATCGCAGACGCAGCCTCCGGCGCAAGGGCCGGAGATGCTCGGACAAGCGATTGGCTTACCCAACTGCTCACAAGTTTTAGGGATACAAAGCCCAATAACACAATCCGTGTAGTATTCATTTATTGGACACTGGGGAACTGAAAAAGAGGATAATAATGATGATCCTGACGAATCCAAAACACAATTATGCAAAACATACGAAGCGTCGAACGACTATGATTTTTAAACGATCGTGACATAAAATTTAGCGTCAATCAAAGGTAATCTTTGCTGTAACGATAAACCGAATAGGCACTTAGTGATTTTCCACTTACTTTTTGGACATTCGTTGGGTTCGACACAGCGTTGATTGATATCTCTGATGAGACCAGGTTGACAGAAGCAGCCTTGAACACACTGCGCAATGCAAAATGGAATGTCGTCAATGTTATCACAAGTTAACGGACAAGCTGTTCCACATTCTTGGTAAACTTCATTTTCTCCGCATATTTGAGGAGCTTAAAGATAAAGAATTAAAAATAAATGACAATATTAACACGAAATTATCGAGAGCCAGTTACAGAGAGTTAGTCAAAACAGTTATAACGGTTTATTCATCTTAAATTAACCATAAATTATATTAAACTTCTGTATTACTCACCACAATCTGTCGGGTTGACGCATCTTTGATAACTGTCCCTCACGTACCCAGGTGTACAGAAGCAGCCTGTAACACACCGCTTAATGCACAATGGAGGGTTGTCTTTGTTATCACACGTTAATGGACAGGCCGTTCCACATTCTTGGTATACTTCATTTTCTCCGCATATTTGAAGAGCTAAAACACGAATTTACATTATTTTAATACCTATTATACAAGGTTTAGGACCACTAAAAATATAGCCAAATTCTGTCAAAAAACCATCATTTTACTAAATAAGCACGAAATTATCATGAGCTAACTGGCTGGCATAGCGGTCAGCTAGAGAGATAATTAAACCTAGTTTTTTTAACTCTTCAATTGACCATGAATTCACATAGAATTCTGTATTACTCACCACAATCTGTCGGGCTCACACATCTTTGATTACTATCCCTCACGTAGCCAGGTTCACAAAAGCACCCTCCATCACATTCTTGGGTGCATCTTTGGAGAGCGTTGTCTTGATTGTCGTACGTTAATGAACAAACTGATCCACATTCTTGGTATACTTCATTATCTCCGCATATTTGAGAAACTGAAACACAAAAAATAAATCAAATCAGATTCATTGGTAAGACTAGGTACTATAGAATGTTAAGTTGAGGTTTTCAGTAATTGAACAATGAAAATAAAACTAAACTGTTTAAAAAACTCAGTAGTGGTAAAATATTGACTTCTTGCCACTATATTTTTTTACAAATTTACCTTACCTTAAATAGACCTGACCTGACCCGACTGACCTTAAATAGTTAAGTTTTAGTTTTTTTTAATGGATTGTTTGACCTTTACTTCTGCATAACTCACCGCAAACTGTGGGGCTGACGCATCTTTGGTTATTGTCCCTGACATAGCCAGGTTCACAGAAGCAGCCACTAACGCATTGTCGGGTGCAAATTTGGGGAGGATTGTCTTTATTCTCACACGTTAGTGGACAGGCTGTTCCACATTCTTGGTAAACTTCATTACATCCGCAAATTTGAGGAGCTAAAACACAAAAAATGAACATTATTTTGATCTGATTTTAGAAATTTAACCAAGTTGTTAATAAAAGTAATACGTAAAAAATAAACAAAACGGTGGAGAAAAAAATATCTTCGGCACAATAATTTTAACAAAAAGAACAAATAAATAGTTTTTTCACTTTAGAATTTACAAGGAATTTGCATACACTTCTTTACATTAACCTCACCACAATCGGTCGGGCTGACGCATCTTTGATAATTATCCCTCACGTAACCAGGTTCACAGAAGCAGCCCCCGACACATTGTTGGATGCATGTTTGGGGAGGGTTGTCTTTATTATCACAGGTTAGGGGACAAGCTGTTCCACATTCTTCGTAAACTTCATTTTCTCCGCATATTTGAGGAGCTGGAACAAGACAAATTAAAATATTTGAATAAGATACAAGGTAAAATAATCGACTTCTTTCAGTAGTTAACCTCTGAAAAATATAGTCATTTTGCAATGAAATATCACTGCTAAACTGAATGGTGGACTATAAAACGTCACTTTTTGCCACCACCCTACTAAATCTACTAATATTATAAATGCAAAAGTGTGTTGGTTTGTTACTTCTTCATGCTGAATTTTTTTAAAGTCACCATGGGAATAACGATACCTAATTTAAATTTACGCCGACGAAGTCGCAAGTAAAAGCTAGTATTTTCTATAAAATTAACACGAAATTATCGATAGCCACGTTACCGAGAGTTAGTAAAACCTGAGTTAGTTTTTTTCTCTTAACTTAACCTTGAATTGTTATATCTGTTATAACTCACCACAATCTGTTGGGCTGATGCATCTTTGATTACTGTCCCTCACGTAGCCAGGTTCACAAAAGCAACCTCCAATACACTGTTCAATGCAAGACGGAGGGCTGTTTTTATTATCACACGTTAGGGGACAGGCTGTCCCGCATTCCTGATACACTTCATTTTCCCCGCATATTTGAGGAACTAAATAAAAAAAAAACTAGTTTATTTTAATATGATACAAGATTTAAGTTCTGTTAGTATTTAATCGTAATAGACAAAGCTAACTGGATATTAAAAATTTGTTACAAACGAAATGATGTATGATTACATGTTAAACTTTTGCCATCGAGAGATCGAGAGCCAGTCATGTTCCAATGAGGTGGACAAACTTCTAGTTAATTATATTGTTTTAGTCTTGGAATTACCATAAATGGACTTTTGTCCAACTCACCACAATCTGTTGGGCTTACACATATTTGATTGATATCTCTCACGTAACCAGGTTCACAGAAGCAGCCTACTACACATTGTTGGGTGCAAATTTGGGGCGGGTTATCTTTATTGTCACACGTTAGTGGACAGGCCGTTCCACATTCTTGGTATACTTCATTTTCTCCGCATATTTGAGGAGCTGAAACACGAAAAATTCAAATATTTTAATAAGACACAAGGTATAATCGACTTCTGTCAGTATAATTAACTGAAAATAAAGTCTTTTTGCAATGAAATACCACTACTAAACTAAATTGTGGACCATAAAACGTCACTTTTTGCCACCACCCTACTAATTCTACTAATACTATACTGGAAGAGATCCCATATGGGATAAGTTCGCCTATGTGCATTACTTATATTGATGCAAATATGTCTTGTAATTGTTTATGTGCAATAAAGAGTTTGACATAGGTACATTATATACTATAAATGCGAAAGTGTGTTGGTTTGTTACTTCTTTACGCTGCAACTGCTGGACGCCGTTAGATGAAATTTGATATGGATGTAGTTTTTATCATGACGAATAATTTACGCAGATAAAGTCAAAAGGCAAAAGCTAGTATTTTGTTGAAAATAAACACGAAATTATCGATAGCTAAAGCTTGAACACGCCAAAACGTGGGCACACAAAATTACAAATTAAAAACAATGTGAACAATAATTCAAAGATTTTTTTATTGCATTTGCCTATAATATTAATGAAAGTTTTTACCAATATAATATATTTTTTAATTGTGCTTCGAATATGCCGTGTTGCGTACTTTACGTCGAATCCGGCTCATCAAGGTTTGCACAGCAAGTGAAAAAAAAGTGACGTTTTATGGTCCACCATAATGGGTATTTCTTGCAAGCCCAAGTCCATATTTTTTGCAATTCAGCTACTGACTTAACTTGTCCGCCTTTCTTTTTTAAGATGCCTTTGATGATGGACCAGTATTCTTCGATCGGCCTTAATTCAGGACAATTCGGAGGGTTGCACTGTGTAGGTCCCACAGCAACAGCATTCTGCTCATACCATTCGGTCACTGCTTTAGAATAGTGACAGCTCGCAAGATCAGGCCAAAACAATGGTTGTGAACCGTGACTGCGTGAAAAGGGTAATAGACGCTTTTGCAAGCATTCTTTTTTGTAGATATCACCGTTTACAGTGCCTGTTGTGATGAATGGCCGACTTCGTTTACCACAACTACAAATAGCTTGCCATAACAGGATTTTTTTTGGAAACTTTGATCTTTTTTTAATCTTGCAATTATAAGGGGCATCTTTACGATTCTTAGAAGTGTAAAATTCTTGCCCCGGTATCTGCTGGAAGTCTGCTTTTATGTACGTTTCATCATCCATTAAAACGCATTAAAATTTTGTTAAAAAATCATTGTACAATTTTCGTGCCCTTCGTTTTGCAGATAAGTTCTGCTTAGCATCGCGATTGGGTGCAGCTTGAGCCTTGAACGAGTTCAATCCAGCTCTTGACTTGAATTTCTGTACATAAGACTGCGACTTTTGTACCTTTTTTGCGACATCACGTGATGATAACTTCGGATTCGCTGTAAAAAGCTGCAAGATACGGGCTTCTTTTTTTTGTCCTTTACTCCTTGTTTTCCACCACTACCTGACTTCTGTTCTACTGTCAAACGTTCTCGGAACAGTGGATTGTGGATATTTTATTAGTTTTGATAGTGCTCTATAGCTTAAATGGGGTTTTTCTGAATGTTTGAGCAAAATCAATTCACGTTACTGCTGTTCGGAGCTCGCCATCGTGAAAACAAATGAATAAAAAAAAAGATATAAGGGGACAATCTCACACCAATTGACCTAGTCCCAAACTTAGCTCTAGGCTTGTATTATGGGTACTAGACAACGATATAAATACTTATATAGAGAAATATTATACTTAAATACATAGAAAACATCCATGACTCAGGAACAAATATTCGCGCTCATCACACAAATATCTGCCCTTACCGGGATTCGAACCCAGGACCGCTAGCTTCGTAGGCAGGGTCACTACCCACTAGGCCAGCGCGAATGAAGTGGTACACTGTCATAATATTTTTTGTTTATCATACCATGGAGTTTATAGTTATAGTACTAAATAGTTTCTAAACTATGTAAATATATGTCGAAAGTGTGTTGGTTTGTTACTTCTTTACGCTGCAACTGCTGGACGCTGTTAGATGAAATTTGATATGGATGTTGTTTATACCATGAAGAATAATTTACGCGGACAAAGTCGCGAGCAAAAGCTAGTATTTTCTTGAAAACTAACACGAAATTATCGATAGCTACGCCACCGAATTAGTGTTTTACTCTTAACTTGACCTTGAATTTTCATGTCTGTATAACTCACCACAATCTCTTGGGCTGATGCATCTTTGATTACTGTCCCTCACGTAGCTAGGTTCACAAAAGCAACCTCCAATACACTGCTCAATGCAAGATGGAGGGCTGTCTTTATTATCACACGTTAGGGGACAGGCTGTTCCGCATTCCTGATACACTTCATTGTCCCCGCATATTTGAGGAACTAAATTAAAAAAAACAAGTTTATTTTATTATGATACAAGATTTCACAAGTTCTCTTAGTATTTAATCATTATAAAAAACTTTTGCAATCCAGAGACTGAGAGCCAGTCAAGTTTCAATGAGGTGGACAAACCACTCGTTAATTGTTTTTTTAGTCTTGGATGAATGGACTTCTGTACAACTCACCACAATCTGTTGGGCTTACACATATTTGATTGATATCTCTCACGTAACCAGGTTCACAGAAGCAGCCCACTACACATTGTTGGGTGCAAAGGGGCGGGTTATCTTTATTGTCACACGTTAGTGGACAGGCCGTTCCACATTCTTGGTATACTTCATTATCTCCGCATATTTGAGGAGCTAAAACACAAAAAAAAGTTTGTTATATGATACAAGGTCAACACGATTTAACGAGGTATTGCAAAAAAATTGGCCACTTAAAATAAAGACAATTTGTTAAACAAAATTTGTATATACCAAACTAATAGATGATGAAACGTTAACTTTTTGCTACTATAATTATTCACATTATTAACAATGAATCATATACTTATTTTTAGCTCACCGCAATCTGTTGGGCTAACACATCTTAAATAACTGTCCCTTACGTAGCCAGGTTCACAGAAGCAGCCTGCTATACACTGCTCATTGCAAAATGGAGGGCTGTCTTTATTGTCACACGTTAGTGGACACGCTGTTCCACATTCTTGGTATACTTCATTTTCCCCGCATATTTGAGAAGCTAAACCGATTTTTTTTTTTTTTTTTATTCAAAGTCTTTTAGTTATTTCATTTAACGTGACCTAGTAAACTTTTGTCACAATATTTTTACAAAATTAACACAATTTATCGAAAGCCAGTGAGGTGGACAAACCTCTATTTCTTTTTAGTCTTAATATTACCATGAGGTGACGTACACTTCTGTATTACTCACCACAATCGGTTGGGCTTACACATATTTGATTGATATCTCTCACGTAACCAGGTTCACAGAAGCAGCCCACTACACACTGTTGGGTGCAAATTTGGGGCGGGTTGTCTTTATTGTCACACGTTAGTGGACAGGCTGTTCCACATTCTTGGTATATTTCATTTTCCCCGCATATTTGAGAAGCTAAAACGAAAAAAAAGTTCATTTTATTACAAAATTAACACAAATTAATACAATATTTTTTAAAAATTAACACAATTTATCGAAAGCCAGTGAGGTGGACAAACCTCTATTTCTTTTTAGTCTTAATATTACCATGAGGTGACGTACACGTTTGTATTACTCACCACAATCGGTTGGGCTTACACATATTTGATTAATATCTCTCACGTAACCAGGTTCACAGAAGCAGCCCACGACACACTGTTGGGTGCAAATTTGGGGCGGGTTGTCTTTATTGTCACACGTTAGTGGACAGGCTGTTCCACATTCTTGGTATATTTCATTTTCTCCGCATATTTGAGGACCTGGTTCATAAAAAGTAATATTACTTAAATATCATACAAGGTTTAACCGAGTCGAGTCGATGACGTATTAAGAAAGGGTCAGGTCAGGAGAACCCTGAACGGACAAACTGTATGAAGATACTCAAGAGACTTATGAGTGTAGAGGAAGCGAGGGAAGTTTGTCTGGATCGTTGTAAGTAGAAGTAAGTGATTACTGCCTTAACTACGGGAATGACGTGTGATTGTATGCATGTGTATGTTTAACCGAGGTCTTTCATTAATTTACTACTGAATATATAGCCAACGTGCAATGAAATATTTGTACAAAACTGAAAAATTAAAAAGGTAACCATAGCCAAATTAAATCGAAGTTATCAATTGCCAGTTTTGAAGATATGGTCACACCCTAGTTAATAGTTTAATTGACTAATATTATCCATTAATTGACGTATACTTCTGTTTAACTCACCGCAATTAGTTGGGCTAACACATATTTGATTATTATCCCTCACGTAGCCAGGTTCACAGAAGCAGCCTTTAACACATTGTTGGGTGCAAATTTGTGGAGGGTTGTCTTTATTATCACACGTTAGTGGGCAGGCTGTTCCACATTCTTGGTATACTTCATTTAGTCCACATAATTGATTAGCTAATAAAATAGGTAAAAGTTTGTTCAATTAGGATAGCCAGTTTTCTGATATGTACCCGTTTCTTTGTTGTTGTCATTAACTTAATTAGTACTCTTTTGCAGTCCTCAGCCGCTTAGCAAGACAGATATCTAACAAGTTTTACTAGTTGGTCAACTTAACTATCTTCTTGACATCCTCGTTTAATCTATAAGTATGTTTTAGCGGAATTGCTGGTTATCTAACTCGGTTTTCTGCATGACACAAAATATTGTAAGCGTCGTATTTAAAGACAGGAAGTATTTTTACAGGAACTTTCCATGGTGTTAATTATTGTGTAAAAACTCGTGAGCAGTCAGCCGCAAAGCGTAGTTTTCAAGCGCGCTGGTTAATGTTTGTATATTTATTACACGAAAACTTGAGTTTCTTGTCCCAATCTTTATTCAATTCATAGCATGGAACAAACTGCCAGAACAAGTAGTCTCAGCACTGAACATCAATCAGTTTAAAAACCGACTACACCAACACATTAGCAGTACAAATAACACTTGAACAAGGAACAGCTGGATACAGGCATCTATCAGTTGTCACAACTGCCGCCTGATTAAATAACAATAATAATAATAATAATTTGGTAGAAGAGGTATTGATTAAGTCCAATGCCAGCACAATTGGTTAGGGGTTAATAGGGCTAAGGTAGGAAGTAAGGTGATAAATTGCAAGCTCTCCGTTTGGGGCATGCTACTAGTTTAACTAGTGACAAAAAAATTGCACCGCGATTTTGGTACGGCATACTTACTACACTGTGATGTTGGTACGCATTGTCCGTCGTTTCTCCTAACCGTGCCAGGTTCACACACGCATCCCGATTGACACTGATACGAACAAATTTTGTTAAGATCGTTGTAGTTTTCACAAGTATCTTGGCAATTTGCCGAGCATTCACTAAACTTTTCTCCGTCTGGGCAAATTTGTTCTGTAAAAAAAATGTCAGTCAAACACTTCTATGGCAGTGAATCTGAATTAGAAAAGGACCACATTCGTTCAGGTATCTTTGTCAAAAGCTGACTATCAGTAAGGCTAGACCAGTTTTTTAAAGCTAACGTTATCTACGTTGTGTGAACGATTTCCGTAAACTGACAAAATAACGTAAGCGCTCGATGCGACCGTCTAACAGCTTACATCAAGCGTATACATTTTAGATAACGATAACGAACGCCGAATACATCTACTCTAGACCCTCTGATTAGTTTGATTCCATAATCAGTCCAGCACTTAACCTTTATAAATACTAATGAATACTTACGTATTTTTATTTACACGATCATTATTACTAGAGAGGAAGATGGGAAAAAAGAACCCTAATGAAATACAGGAATAGAAATGTACATTTCATTCCTCATATAATTTAACAAAAGTGTTAGACGTACCACAATTTTCAGGCCTCACACAACGTAGATTTCTGTCTCTGACGTAACCCTCTTCGCAGAAGCAGTCCTCGACGCATTGTTTGGTGCACGTTACCGGGTATTGATAGTTGTCGCAAGTTGAAGGGCACGCTGTCCCGCACGATAGATATCTTTCGTTTTGACCGCATACTGGAGGAGCTATCAGAAAACATGAATACGAATGAATCTTGTTATTGTTGTACCAATTTTTTTCACCAATTCGATAAAATTTACTACCAAACGAAAACAGCACATCACAAAGAGGGCACAAAGATTGAAATCCTGATGAAAACCTGTCTGGTTTATCAGGCTCACTGATCAATGAGAGTAGGTAAGTTACTTGTCATAAAACAATACAAATACATGTTTAAGATATAGAAGGACTTACAGCACTGTTCAACTGGCACACACACGCCGATATCATTCCTCAGCGTGCCTGCGTCACAGTCGCAGGCGACGCGGCAGACAGTAGCGCACAACCAGTCACCGTAAGTCAACCGATTGGCGCAGGTCACAGGGCAGTATGACGCGCAGTAGTTCAGGGACTCGTTCTGACCAGTACAGTCGTCAGCAGCTGCGAAGAATTTATAATTAGACTAGATTTTGCGCAGGCCTCAGTTCGAGTAGAAGTTGTTTAGCGCTATTCCCCTAGAAACAATCCGACGTTTTATTTTTAAATAGTACCCTAATTCCAAGACTATATGAGTTATAAACTGTCTTTCTACCAAATTACACATCGATCTACTCGTAATAACAAACAAAGAACAACACAGATTTTCACAATTTATAATAAGTAAAGATATGGATTGGTTAACACAACAATATTACGTTGGTTGCATGTTGCTATTGTTGGTAAGTACTCGAAGAAAAAACGACTTACAAATTACTTTACAGATATAATTACCAGTGCTAAGTAAGTAGACTCAATTATTCTTGTAAAACTTATCAAGCTTAATCGTTTTATCTTAAATTTAAAAAACATTGTATTTGGATTTCTATTTTTTCATGATTGTACACCACCTGTCAGATTCCACTTAGTCAACTACCGGTTATGTTTTGCTGTTTCTCGATCGGGTAGGGTTACTGACGGTTCCCTTTCAATCCATTTTAGAATACTTTATCTTCTAACTTACGACATTGTTCGGGTAGAATGCAAGTATTATCCTCGAGGTTTCTTACGAAACCTTCCCTGCAGGTGCACCCTGGCATGCAGTTCAGGGTGCAGACACGATCCTGGTCCAGATAGTTGTCGCAGTTATCAGGGCAACTGGAGCCGCATGATTGGTATTCTTCGTTCAGTTGAAGGCAAACTATTTGAGGAGCTACAAGAAATTACGACCGTTGCTATTAAATAATTAAGCGAGATAAATTAAATAGATTAAAACTCTGACTTAATTGCGAGCCATACCTTGCAAAGTAATAATTCACGAAGGGCGCAATCAAACCGAGCAAGCTATATTACCCCAGTACTTGCTCTTCATAAAAAACACTTTTCAAATCTAAGCATATAATTAGAGCTGAGAAGCTAAAAACAGAAGACAGGTGTCAAACTAAACACCTCTCTTTGTTAGTGAGGGTTAAATAAACTTACGACACTCTATGGGAAGCACGCAGATTCCATACGCATTGCGAACGTAGCCGGGTAAACAGAAGCATCCCCGGATGCAAACTGCAGCACATGCGATATCAGTCTGGCCGTAGTTCTCGCAGGTCCTGTCTTCACAGGGTGATCCACAGTCTTTCGCAATTTCATTCGGTTGGTTGCACACCGGTAGAGCTGCGTGAGATTACTTGATTGATTTGTACTGTTGGTTTATAGTAGCAGCTAGCCAGTGCATGATGCCTTAAAATGTCTTTTGGGTTTTGGTTAAACCAGTATGACTAACGTAAGAGACTAAGATCGAGATAGAAGCACAATTTCTAAAGGACTTTTCAAGATCTATTGTATGTATATGTAAATAAGTAAATGTTATTATATACGTGATCTGTATTATTGGCCATTCTAATGGAAGAGTTACTTCCAGTCCCATCATTTTGGAGTCTGGTATCGTACGAGGATTTTAGTAAAAAAATAACAGTCACATTTATGTTTTTCTATACGAGCTACTGTACAAAGAACAAAGAAAAAATAATAAGCTCGTATTTATACATTACCCATAAACTTTGATATATTTAGTTGAAACTCTAAATTACCTTCTTTGTCTAAAGGTAGGTTTAGAGGAAGAAGGAATTTTTTTAACCCCTCGCACGTCGGTGGCTCCGGTGTCATTGCCGCACATTCCATACTTAATGTATAAAAGTCTTTAAACTCTAGGATTTACTATTTACTATTTTCCTATTATTCTTAATTATTTTAAAGCGCCTAATATATCAAAACGGTACTTACGACACTGGTCTCTAGGAACACAGTTCGCTTGGTCGTCTATGTAATAGCCTTCCAAGCAGAAACACCCACTAAGGCACTGGTCAGTACAGGCTATGGGATAGTTCAGGCTCGCGCAAGTTGGCTGGCAAGGTGACCCACATTGTTTATACTCTTGGTTTGGACCACATTGGTTTTGTGGTGCTGAAAAAAGAAAGCGCAACAAAGTGATTTGTATAGTAGTAGGATAACAAAAGATTCCTTCCCCTGGAAAGTTGTATTTTCAAGAAATAGACCAATACTATCAATTCAAACCTAGTTTACTTTAGAAATAGGTAGGTATTAAAATAAAAGAAAGTGTGATCAGTCTTGCTAGTCAAGCTGGTAAGATAAAAAAGATTGCAAGGGTTAATAATTAATAACAAAATAATTGCCATGTCATCAAAGTACTCTGCAGGATTCCAGCAACAAGCCAAGATGCAAACGCTACTAATATATCTGTGAAGCTGTTATTACATCGACGCGACAGATCGCTTATGAGCTGACGTTAATCCTGTACATATGGTTGCTTTTCCAAAATTTCTACCTTAACGTTATGCATCTTAACACCTGCAGTCATAGTAAGTAAAAAGTGGATAAGCATCCGTCACCCTCATACTAGTGACAGATGTTTTATCCATATTCTGTCACGCGATAAACGGAGCCATGTTAGCCCCCCAGATAAGACAATACAAGTTAAGATTATAAATCACCATACCCGTAGGACAGAACTCGCTTGGTACGCAGATGTTGGCTTTATTCCTCAAGTATCCAGATCTGCAGTCACACCCTGGTGTGCAAGGCACTTCGCCCCCAATAGGCTCGTATAACGTGTAAATTGATTCGCAAGTTTGTGGGGGGTACACCGTTGCGCATTCCACCGCGACCTCGTTGACGCCACACTTTAGGTTTTCAGCTATAATTATAGTATGGAATGTGTTTTATAAATAAACAAAGTTATTGACGGCCTTAATCATAGGGAGATTAACAAGTTCATACATAAGTTAATGAAGCTTTATAATAAACTAGTGGTTGCACTCAACTTGAACACATCACGTCATTTGGCACGAACGTTGAATGTGAAGGTAATTTCAAACGGGCCACATAGTTTTAAAACTTACAGCCGTTAACAATAAAATAATATTCGCTAACTATGTATATTAGAACAACAGCCTAATAATTATAGGTTATCAATTGCAAAAAAAAAACTCTACCCATATTATGTACCTAAGGAGACATAACAAACTCACGGCAAGATTCCTTAGGTATGCAAACGCCTCGTTCGTTTCTCAGATACCCATCTTTGCAGGCACATGCAGGTATGCACACCGATATGACACCGGGGGGACACTTGAAACCGGGTTGCAGACGTGCACAGGAGTCGCGTGCACACATGGAGGCGCATCGATACTCCTCGTTCGTCGGGCATGCCTTGCTTGCTATAGAATTACAAAATTAGCATGTATACATCAAAAGCATATACTCTGGTTAAGTTTTTTGTAAGATTAAACTCCGAAAATAAAAAAAAACTTAAGTTTTATATTACGAGTAAGCTTTATTATAAAGTGTTGGATTATTCCGCTCAAATTTAATTAATCATATTTTAATTGTTAAACATAATATGCTAGTTAGTCTCACATTTTAAGTTTCAGTTTTCATTTGATATTTACTTTATTGTAGACTGATTAACACAATTAACACTAAACATGTCACGTATAGTGGTATTTAATGGCATTTCTTAAAATACTAGCTTTTACGCGCGTCCGCGTTCGTGTAGAAGTCGATTATCGCTAATCCCTCGGGATCTATCAAATTTTAGCCTATGTGCTATTCCAGACTATAGTCTATCTCTATGCCAAATTTCATCCAGATCCGCTGAACCGTTCTGGCTTAAGTAATTGGTAAGATTAGTAAAGAGATCTAGATTCTTACGACAATGGGTATCCAGTATGCAATGTCCGTATGAGTCTCTCAGATACCCTTCATCACAAATACAGCGAGGCTTGCAAGGCAGGGGGATCGCTGGCGAAAGGCACTTGTAGTTTGGAGATTTAGATGAGCACGTCTCCACACGACAGACATCAGGGCATACTTCTAAATGTTCGTGATACGGACATAGTCGGGATGCTGTTTATATGACAAAAGTAAGTATATTAATACAATAACAACAAAAACAGTTTAGCAAATCGTCACGTACATGTCAATATTACTCGTATATTTATTTAATTTATTCATCAAATGACACACAAGCACGTTGCGATGAATGAAAGCCTCACAAAATTTGCAAAAACAGACCAATTTTTACTAAATGCTAATTGTATAAATTATAGTATGATTCAATATTTACGACATTCTTGAGGCAGAACACAGGCCCCCGTGCCATCGTCGTTCAGCCTCACTCGTCCGTCGTTACAAACACATCCTGTATAAGGCATGCACATGCTGCGTGGTCCCACCTCTTCGTAGGTAGCACAGGTTTCTTGTGGCAGCGTGCTCCCTCGGATAAAATGTTCCGTAGCTCCGCAGTGGGCGACTGAAAATCAACATACCACATACTGATGTTTTCATGACATGAATACCAGTCGTTTTCACCCCGCGTTCGAGAATTTGTACGGTGTTGACAATCCAATTACATATCTATTTGGCATTCCATATTACGAATAGCCGACCACAGGGCAAAAGTTCTCAAGTTCGATGGATGCGAGTAGTACAAAACCGGCCATCGTGGAGATCCTTGGGAATGTCCTATCTGCATCAGTGGACGTCTTTCGGCTGACATGATGATACTCATGGAATGTCCTACCGTCAGCTTCGGATACAGGTACAAAGATTCGGAACACAGACACGTAGTGCAATAATGACCTTAATTGTAGCGTACATTTTATATTACCTAATTTTAGTAGTAAAAATTGAGTTCGATTTTCTCAATTTTTTTAGACGTAACATATTTTTATCACTTGGAGTGTTTATCATAACAACAATTATGTACAGTTCATAAAAAAAAATCGTGACTAATTAAACATCTAAGCTTGTAAAACTCAAATCGTTCACGTTCACGACCGTACAATTCGTGAGTTTTGTGATCGACATTATATGTGAAGTTGAGTCGACAATGTACCTAATACTTCTACTAAACTTCCTGATAATTTTGGGTTGGTATAATAGTACAGTCGACGCCATAAATATGTTTACACTTTAGTACCTTGTCTATTTAGCGTTATGTTTAAACTGCCACTTGAAATTGTGATAGCGGGTAAAGTGACGAGGTACTAAAGTGTAAACATATTTATGGCGTCGACTGTACCATCAACCAGTCAAATAAATAAGACTAATAATGTTAATAATAGCACACTGATTTAGGATATGTCAACCGGTGTTTAAACTAACGCGCTGCAAGATAAATGACTTAGAAATTCAAATAGTCGCCAGTTTTTTTTTACACAAATCATTTCATTTTCTTTTGATGTTACCACCCGTAGAATCAGTTTAATCTTGCGATCGAATAATGTTACCCCTTGTATAGAATGGAGTGGATCTTTAGTTCTTACAACACTCATCCCGAGTAACGCATAAACCTGACGCGTCGTCCCTCAGGTATCCATCGTTGCATCTGCACTCTGGCTTGCAGCAGGCCTGGGCATTGCACTTGTAACTCTTGAAAAGTGTGGAGCAGTTTCGTGAAGGGCATGGCGGCGAGCATTGTTCAAAGTAAGCGTTGGGGCCGCAGTCTGGTATTATGTAGGGAGCTGGAAACAAACAGGAAAATTATGTTTCCATTGATATTATTCCGGAGACACAGCCCGCCAGGTGAGATTTGTGTCTTTAGACTTCTAAAATTATGAGTGCATCAAGAATATGCAGTCTTAGAAGCGCCTTTTTCCCTCCATGATGCGTTTAAAAACCGCACATGAAAATAGACTGTTTTGTTAGAACAAATTTCTTATCTGTAAAAATGTTATTATTGCGAAATAATAATATCGATATTGATAATATTATTTCATTCATTATGATATGTTCGTAGATAAAGTAGTGTATGTAACTGTACATAATTAGGCATTAGAACACTTGTGTTATGTTATTATGAAACGAGCCGAAGGCCCACACTCGTGTTTAATGCCCTTCATTATGTACCTTCATAAACTACTATTATTGGTAATAAAGTAATGTATTTTCTTGAAATTAAAGAGGAGCGAGTGTATATCCGATTAATGCTCGGTGCAGTTATGGTAATTGAGGCATGTCCAGACTTGACAGAAGGGCGTGGAGCTAACCCTATGCGCTTCTATGTCCACTAGAGAAAAGAGGCACTCTTTTACCGAACAATTGTCACGTGTGATATCCATAGACTAATTTCTCACAGGAGTGGAAGGCATTAATTAAAATAAGAAAAACAAGTATCGGCACGTTCAGTCCTTGATTCTAGATTGATTATAAATTTGGAGGTACCTGGAAGAACTAGACATTTAAGCGGCAGTGGCACCACCTTCACAGATGTCGCTGAAACCTCAACTCCTGCTACAACCAGAGATACATATATAACCAACATCGCAGAAGCGACCTGACTGAGTGACTGGTAAGTATCACCCTATTTATAACCTATTTTTCATTATCGTATGGCATGTAAAGATAAGAGAAACATTAACAATCAGTATTAATGTTTTGATTGCTAAGTCCGTATCATTCATATTTTTCTAACCTCAGCAGCAGCAGCAGTCTACGTTTAGGAGGCACACCGTGTGCCCTAAACAAAGAAATACAACACCATGCTCAAAGCATGCTAGTGATGTGAGTGTTGGTTACCAATTTCCCAAATTCCCGGAATTCTGCCACCGGCAATATTGCCGGCAACATAGGTTAGTTTCCCATGCTGGGCAATATTGCCTTAAACCTAAATATTTGCTTAAAGACTCGAATCGGGGACTGACAGCTTTGTAAGTAGAGTATTTATCTTCGTTTTATTAGTGCGGGAATACATTTTTATGGCAGGCAATAGGTATACGAGTAATAACTACTTAAATAGTGTTTTTTAACGATAAACAAATTTGTCGTGACAGCTGTCTTTAAAGTCGTGGTCAATGCGGTTTAATAGATCTATCCAAAACACGTGCATCGAAAGTTTTGTTTCGATCAAAAATCGGGCGATAATAAAACTGGTTTATTGTATAGTTATTCAAATATAAAAGCAAAAAAACAAAACTAATACGAAAAATAAACATTATAAAAAACCTAACCTACGAGTGCCGCCGACAGCCGGGCAAGGCTACCAGTGGTTAGGGCTGCAGAGACAATGCGTGTCGAGGAGTACTGCACTACTGCCTTGTGTATTATTATTATTTTTAGGAGCGGGTGGAGTTTATTATATTTTTCACATCATATTTTTAAATGAAATAAGTTTTGTGGCCCATCACTGTGTTACTGGCAACAAAACTTATTTTTTTACAAACAATGCCACTGGTAATTTGTTTCTAATTTGTCTTAAGCTTTTTCTTTTACCAAAATTCATCACAATAATTAAATGTAAAATTTATAACCCTTTATATTCCATTAATTGACCGTAAACTTTTTTATACTGATACCCGAGAGATCAATTAAAAACCTTACCCAAGAATAATAAAACGTTTCCGGAATTAATTAGTGTCTGGACCCTCAAGAAACAAAGGTTAAATTAAAGGTGGTGTTTTATCACAGGTCATTCGTTAATTATTTGAAACGGCTCCAAGGGTCGGAACATCTTAGGAAATCTCGAATTCCGGACTCCATCCCCAATAAAGAGCTTTTAAGTGTTCTTCCCTTTTAAGGAAGGGCTAGGTTTCGCTCGCCTTATTTACGTAAATAAGTTAAAAGGTACGTCATTTGAAAATTGAATTGGAAAGTTCATCTAATGTTTTCTTGCAGATCCAAACGTGGAATGTTCATTAAATAGGTAAAATGCATGGATTTTTAAAATCACACATCTGAACAAAATGTAACATTAACATAAAGGAGACCACCAAAAGTGAAATTAAAATGAAAATCGGCCAAGTAATACTGATGATACAAGTATTTCAAACTGCTGATTAGACAGCGATTATATTATAAAGAGATCCGAAATGCACAAAAAAAAAACAAAGTTAAGAGTAACAAATCGAACAAATTATCCGTTGGTCCCACACTAGGCCACACCTGTCACGTGGTAACCGGATTCGGAGTAACAATTTAAAAGAGAGTACAGTTTACTGTCTACATATGAAAATTGGAAACTTAAAGTAATGTAACAAATGTTTAAGCCCGTATATGGCACAACTACAATTTTATTATATTAATTTACTAAAATACTAAAATATTTGAGGTATGAGTTGTGCGTGGGTGCGAGTTAGTGTGTGTGTGTGTGTGTGTGTGTGTGTGTGTGTGTGTGTGTGTGTGTTCCCAAGTGATGGCCTTCAGCAATTTTTCAGTCTCACTATAGCCAAGAGTTTTTAACCAACTGAGGATTCTTAGACTTACTTCACGAGGGGAAGATTTTGAGATGTCACACGAATTGGCAATATTGTTGTAGATGTAGGGATGAAGAAAATCCGGGAACCGTCTTGCGAAGGACGTCTTTACGAGTGGGGTAGGTCTTCTGAACAAACGCTTGCGTAACAAGTCAGCGTAATGCTGTGAACGAATGGTTTCACAGTGGACCCGCATTGTTACACGCAGCATCATTAGTTGCCGCACACTCAGAACGTCAGCCTCCCTATAGAGGTCCGCAGTGGGAAACATCCGTGGCTTTCTGAGCATGACCTTTAGAACGAAACGTTGGGCCCTTTCGAGAGGTAAAAGAGCAGATCCAGAAGCACCGCCCCACACACAAATACAGTATGAAAGAATCGATTCACAGAGTGAGGTGTAGACGAGCTTTAAAATGCCCCTACCTGCACAGTGTCTCAACAACTTTATAATGTACACAATCTTTCTAACTCTTCCAGAGACCCATTGTATGTGATCTTTAAAGGTTAGTTTTTCATCCAAAGATATTCCAGATATTTTATAGTAGAGGAATTGCCAATTAATTCGTTATCATTTATAACGCGATATCGATCATGCGTAGAGACATAATGGAGTCTAAGAAACGGACGTGAATAAGGAACAGACGCCGCTGTCTTATAGAAGCATAGATATTTAATTTTAGATACATTTAACGTTAGCAGGTTGTCAGCAAGCCATTTGGCAATGACTGATAAACCATTCTCCGCAGTCTCGAAGCACTTATCCCAAGTCACCTCGTGGATAATAAGAACGGTATCATCCGCATAACATATTATTTCCGCCTTATTGATGGGTAACGTTAACATGTCATTCAGTGACAAAATAAACAAGGTGGGGCCCAGAATACTGCCCTGGGGGGACACCAAAAGATACTGACAGAGGTGAGCTAACAAAGGAACCCAACCTGACATTGTTTACGGTTTGTTAGGTAGCTTTCAAACCAGTTCAAAGCCGTGCCTCTGATGCCTGAGAGTTCTGTGACTGTGACGTTATTTAACAGGTCGGCCATATAGACTCCATATTAAATTCTATTTTGCTAGAAATAGATAGGAACAAATCTTTGTTGGCTTGTATCTTGGTTATTTTTATAGCCATTCAAAAAAATATTTTTCTCAACTGTTTGTTACATGAATTAGCTTTTTATTGACAATGTGAAAAAGTCATGAATATTACCTATTCATTACAAGTTTTTTACTAACGCATGTTATTTTGGTTCTTCTATATTTTTAGTGGTACAGACAAAGCCATTAAGTGGACTCTCAAGCCCATATACATTCGCAATCTCAAGATTGCAATCTTACGATGACGATCTCAAGACTGCCAATGCTATGTCAACCTTGTGAACTTGAATGCCTCTGTGCTAGTCATTTCATCGGTCAAGTAAAAACTCTTTGGTTCAAATCTTGGAAGTCAATTTGTACGATTATGAACTGACATTTGGTATTATGGTGATGGAGCTGGCATGAGACATGGTCTTTACTCTACTCAAAATAAAATCGCTACGCAATATAAAATAGTGTTTAAAATCGCTACATTTGGTTTTCACTATCAATAAATATTTTTTCACGGAAGGTTAAAATATAAAAAAATATTTAATATTTTGCAACCAATCGACATTCAACCCGTGCGAAAGCAAGGCGGGTCGCTAATACCTATTAGCGACATACCTAAATAAATTTGTGAATTTACACAAGTAGAAATCATTTTATTGTAAGTTACCTTTAAATCAACGTTGTCCTCAACAACATTGTGTTTATTTTAAGTAAAACAGCGCCAAGCCTATACAATTATATCGAAAGCAATCAACGTTATTAAAAGGTACATTTATAAGACCCTTGTACATTTTAACGCTCGTTTTAGGAAACGAATTCCGACTAGGCCTTTAGTAACAGAAATTATCTGTTATTTAGACGTTTCAATGATCTTTATTAAATCCTGTTGATATACACCCTTTCTTAAGACTCGTTTCGTAATATTAATCAATTGGAATTGCGGTTTCTGTATCCAGCGATAAAATAAAGCACAATACAGATTAGCTGTGTGACATTAAATCACTTGGTCATCAGCGCAGTACAAACCTATTTTAGCTAAAGTCTGCTTTGTCACATTCTCTCTGATGTAAATGTTAAAATGACAGAAAAATGCAGGGTATATTTTAAGAAATGGTATATTTGAACAAGAGGGTTAGACACAATAGATAAACTAATATTGCAAACGTAATATTGAATTTCATTATTATGTAACGAAGGTGAATTTAACAACAAGCTTTACTATATCAAGTAACTCGATGTGACTCGTATCATTTATGCAGGGGCTCTATCTACTCGGGTTAAACTTAATAGATTTTGACATGTCCTGGCTTTTTTTTTAATTCAGCCTTAATTTTCAGCAGTCGACTAAGTCGATAAAGTCGACTAAAATGATGATGATGACGACGACGACGACGACGCCGACGACGACAACGACGACGACGATGACGATGACGATGACGATGACGATGACGATGACGATGACGATGACGATGACGATGACGATGACGATGACGATGACGATGACGATGACGATGACGATGATGATGATGATGATGATGATGATGATGATGATGATGATGATGATGATTACGATGACGATTCCGTTGACAGTACGATAACATGTCAAAAGAAATTAGGTTTTACTGAGTAGAATGGAGCCCTTTATCACCTAAACAAACGTTCAAATAATGAAGTACGGTTTGATTTGTCATATGCAAGCCGAATTTTTCATTTAGTTTAGTATTCAATTAGTTTGATCGTCGAATTTGCAATGATTTATTAAATAATCCATTAATGGTTAAAAAAACGTTGCTAAATAGATGTTGGTTGTTGTTTATATTTACCTACCGGTTTTATAAGCTACTTAATGTGTATAATTACTACATAATTCTAAGTAAATAATTGTGACCCATAAGCTAATGATGACAATTCTTGACATATTTCAGGCAATCTGTTAACCCTTATCAAAGGGCTCATAATCGTTTCCATTTACAATGAAAACCTTACGATACGGATTCCAATACTTGAAAATTATTCGTAGAACTCAGCATTTTTGAGTGCCTAGTGGATAGTAGTAGTAGAGTTCAAACTTGGTTATTTTGTAGGTTTATTAAGTTTGTTGGAGTTGTAATTTATTCCAAGTGCAAAGTAAGCTCCACACGTGAAACTCTCTTCACCTTGACAGCATTCAAGTGCAGCTGCAAGCGCCAAGTTTAGCAAAAATGTTGCTTATAAGCATGATAGATGCACGCAAGTTGGAAATAACTGCGAAGCAGGATATATTTCTAAGAGGTTTATATTTCAGGTTAAGTTTTGAAGGCAAATGATTAGTTAACCTATTTTTAGCGAGATATATATCGGTTTTATTTTATATACTTTACTCTTGTACAAAACATGTCACTTGCGTCACAAAAAAGCCAGAGCCATACATAACCACGAGTTTAATTTTGTTGGATAGTGATTATTTTAAATCTCCCTTTAAAGTCAGTTTACGTTGAATGAAAAGGACAGTGCTATATAATTGCTATAGCTCTGATATTTACGCTCGCTCGCTTCGTAAAATGAACTGGGTAATGAACAACCCATCAAAACTTTTTTTAACTTGGTTTTTAACATACTTAGATGCTTCATGGTAAAATACTTTAAAAAACCAACTACCATGTGAACCATTTCTCTGTTTTGTAAGTGAAATGCTTCCCTAACTAGTTTAGCATCAACGAGGAATATGTTTGCGTGCAAACTACCCTCTTTTTGCAGAACATAAATCAATCCTGACGCACTCTGAACGCCTCTCCGTAGATTCGCGAGTTTTTTGCTACAGTTGTTCGAATACAATTCTTTGTATTGTAACAAATGAATTTTAGGAAAGCATTCGTGCCATGAACATATTTTGGTTTTTGTCTTGAAAAATCATACGTTGATGTTTCTTTAACCAGCGTTTTAATTTCTCCGATGTAATCAATAGCAATGATTTCACAGAACGTAGGTAGGTACTTAGTTTTTACTAGTTTCTACCCGCGTCTTCATCGGCGTACATTTCAATTATCACTATTCCCACGGAAACTTCATTTTTTTTTGGGATGAAAAGTATCTTAGGTGTTATCCAGGGTATACTCATAGCTATCTCCATTTCAAATATCATCCAAATGCACCAACTGCTGCAGCGTGAAGGAGCAAGAAATTAAAACACAAACGTTGGCATTTATAATATTAGTAAGATTGCTAAAATGTTTACAGATCTGCCAACAAAAATTACACACAAGGAATATAATAAGCTACCTCTTAAGACTAACTATAGCCTAACCGCAAAACTTCGTACGACGTACATAATATTTCAGAATAATATTGATATTCCTAACCAAGCAAATATATTCTAGAACCTATTCAAGCGTCAGACGCAATGCCGTACCCTATTCTATCGGATGATTCCTAGTCCAATTAACGAAGATAAGCCACATTAAGCGAAGCATTTCTTACTGCAGGCTGATCGTCGATTCCAACTAAACAAATCTGTGTGATTAGCCTCAGTCAGCATCGAAACATCCCATTAATTTGTCCTATTTCCTCCCCTCTATTGACTGACGATCGAGCCGTACTTCCCAAGAAGATAATTGGTAAAGGAAAATGTTATTCTTCTCCCTCTAATTGACTTTGGCTATTCGTGTTTGTGGTTTTGATTAAGTGAATAAAGAATCAGTAGGTGGATCAAAAAAATAGGCAAAAGATGGAGTATGTTGGTTTCTGAACTATTCAGAGGCCCTAGACAAGATGCTTAACACTATGGTAAACAATTTTCTAAAACGGTTAAAGTGTAGAATGGCATAAGCGCTTGACATGGCCATCTGGCAACTTACGTCAATCCTAGACATTTTCGATACCGATAACGATCTCGCAATGCATTGTCTAGAGCCATATTCTTCCTATTGTTCAAAATAATATTTTGGTTTTGGGCTTAAAGAAAGGGTAGGTATACGTAAATTGGAAATGAATCTCTCTCTAATCCTAATCTCATTAAAAATGTTTTTAGAGATTATTCGTTCTTTTCTTTTTAACGAGTACCTTTCCTAAACTACCGAGTTGTTTTAATAATACTAAAGAAACACCTTACTGTTCCTCTACGTCCCTGTGCTCCTACTGTGTGTTCTCTGTAACTTTTATTGTACATGTCTCATTCTTTCTCTGATTGTTCGCCAAGATAAAGTCTATGGACTTTACAAGTTTCTACGTTGGTAACGTTATTATCCTACACGAGTTGGTTCAGTGACTTGTATTTATAAATACAGTTACATACAGACAAATAGTCATAATAATATTTAAGTGTTTTGATACTTTTACAGCTTAAGACTCTTTATTGAAATATGTCTGTAGCCCGCAATTTTTGTAATGTATCGGGTATAACGGGTCCCCAGGGTTGGCAATGTATTTGGGGTCTTCGGATTGTCTATGGGTTAGAGGTCCCATTTACCATCAGGGGGGCTGTGCGCACATTTCATTTCTTCATGACATAAAGCTTTCTCAAAAAACTACACGTATGAACTATTTTTCTATGTAATGTTGGTTGGTTCGGTCTTAGATGATTTTTGGTAGGTATACCTAAACACTTTAGCCGCCTGTATTTCAGGAACCAATCAAGTCTACTTAGCCGGGATAGTTATTCTTTTTAGTTTGGTAAAAACGTTCTTTATTTGAAGATATTTTTATCACTTGTAGTTTTGGCTATTAGAGAGGACATGCAACTCTAGCCAAAAAAACTTTTCTAAAACGGTGTATATTAAGACTTATCCAATGATACCTCACTAGATATTACAAGGTAAAAATACATTTGCTTTACATGTATATAACTGTCGGCGTAATTTTAACGTATAACTATGCCAAACTACCACTTTAGTTAAAAAGAAATCTCTGACCTTGGACAGACGGACAAACGGGCATGGTGAAACTATTATAAGAGTTGCTAGTTTGATTTAGGTACCCAACAAACATATCAAATTATGTGATGACGTGAAACCACGACATATACCAACTAAGACCCATACAGATTAACATGTACCTATGGACAAAATTGGCGGTAAAAAAGTAGTCTCTTTAATTGTTATTCAACCTCTCCTGGCTAGGTAACAGAAACTACAGACTGAGTTGTTCAAACACAAAAACCATTTTAATCAACTAACGGTTCCCACAAAGCAATAGCAACGCTTTTAAATGCAGATAAGGTGGCATACAAACAACGAATTGAAACACGAATTTGGAGCTGCCTCTGATCACTTTGTGAAAGGGGTAAAAATTGCAAAGGGTACTTACTTACTGCTGCCGGAAAGTTTTTGCAACTGATTTGACGAAGTTTTTCGATTATTTTGTGCTTTATACAAAACATCATTCAAATAAAATGGTTTTAAATAACAATGAAAATGGATTGAAAATAGATTGCGCGTGTGTGTGTGCGTATGTGATGTACCGCGTTTTAGGAATAGTTAATAATTAGCACGGTAGAACAATAACTCTGTAGTATCATATGTTTGATGTTTCAGCCATTTAGTTAGTTCAATCTTACACGTAGGTATACAGCAGTAAAGGATAAATATAGATTATTATTTTTACATTATTATAAATATATGCTGATTGCGCTTTATTATGCCTTTTAGCAAACATGAATTTACAGGTTTTTTTACGTCGACGTGTATCTAATGTAGGACTAAAATCTATGCTGTTTTGCGCAAAATCGGGTTTAGGAAAAGGGGAAGGAGTTGCCGCGACTGTATCGATACTTACATACCAAGTTACATTTAAATCGTAAAATGTCCAGTCTTGAAATTGCGTCCAGATCGTATGAAGTCCATTACTTACAGCGTCTAAATATTGCCACGTGTGAGTTTCCTAACGTCCAAATCGTGAAATGTCTAAGTCGTAAAATGTCCCATTTATACTAATGTCCAAGTCTTGTCTTGTCCAAATCGAGAAATTTCTAAGTCGCAAAATGTCCAGTCTATAATAATGTCTAACTCTAACATAACATACTCATTTATTCGAATCCTTACTCTTTATAATATTAGTGTAAGGGCCTGTTTCACAATCGACAAGTAAATTTATCTGTCACATAAAGTTGTCTCTCTCCTTGTCTATTTTCAAGTGTAGGACAAAGAAAGGGCTAAACTTATCCGTCAAATATCCTTTACTTGTCGATTGTGAAACAGGCGGTAAATGAAATAGAATATTACTAATGTAATAAAGTAGTTTTACAATCAATAAGTTTAAATTTTATTAATGCACATATCATCGATCATAAATCGATATATTGTGTGGTATTATTGCCACTCACATGCATCAAGCATTTCTCTCCTGTGGTAGACATTGACAATAATCAGGTACTGCATAGTTGTGGAATGTGTCAGGATTGACTTTTTAGCGGCCGGGCACTATAGGTATAAATCTTTATGCAGTTTGGTAAACCTCCACGTAAATATATACAATTTATTTTTTCTTGCTTGGTGGGGCCCAATAGACCTAGTATTACGATTTTGCAAACTTGACATTGTACTACCTGGTTATTTTACGAACTTGACATTCTACTACTTGGTTATTTTATTATTTCGACATTCTACTACTTGGTTATTTTACGACCTTGACATTGTTCTACTCGGTTAATGTACTACTTGGTTATTTTACGACTTTGACATTCTTCTACTTGGTTATTTTACGATCTTGACATTTTACTTCCTGGTTATTTTACGACAAGGGCAACTGGATATTTTACGACTTTGACGTAACACTCCGGAGCGGATACCTACTTAATCGCGTTTGCATCCATACTGTATTGACGATGTATCAGTAATGTTTACGTGAGCAACGGTATGAGAAGCCGCCATGTGTCAACTCCCAAAAAAACATATAAGTAGCTTATTTTAGACAATGTCGGGGAAATGTCCAACTTATTCCCCAACAGACCATTAGGCTGTCAATAGGCCCCATTTGGGATTATAAGATTTTGGTCGATCATCCAAATTGTCAATTGAGTTTGTGGTGAATTCTTTAGAAAAGGTGATCCAAGCGAACGTTAAATCCGAAGTGTCTGGGGACCACTTTCCGTCCAATTTCCGGTATTTGTCTCAGTATCTTACCTCTATCGGATTGAGGAAATCCCCTTATCCTATTTCGGTTCGCTGAAAATAGTCGCGGCTGTGTAGCCGTATTTATCCTCGGTATCCTGTTTACCGTGATTTTTATAATACGTTGTTATAAGTACCTGGTTCTGGGTACTTTTTTAATTTCCGTTTCTACTGTTAGCTCCTGAAATCGTTATCAACTGTAAGTCATTTCCATCTTTGTGACAATGATTTTTATAAATTTAAGATGTACCGATCTAGATATGTTAACTCCCAATATTTAAATCGCAGATACGAGTAGATAAGGTAACTTTGAGATTAATATTGAAATTTGCTACGTACGAAATGCATTTAATTTTAATTTAAGGACCGATCACAAGTTGACTTTATCCAAAGTTAGATATGATCTTTTAATGGCGTTTATGGAAAGCAGTAGTACCACAATTAACTAAATAGTTTCGACTGCAGTTTTTTTTTTTGCGAAGTCATTATGTTTTGTGGCGCCTTTTGACTCCATTATCAGACCAGCTCGATGGTGCCATATTACATTCACGCATATTAGTCATAGAGGTTACGTAGATACCCATACCAAATCTTAGCTCAATCGATAGCTGTTCAGCTCAAGTGGTTCAAATCTACCTTGCAAGATCCCGAACATACATACTTATATAGATACATACATATATTGCAAGTTAATAAAAAAACCTTGTTAAAACATTGTCGCATGATGCAAAATTTCTATGTAAATATTTATGTTCATACCTCGCGCTGTTTTCAGGAGATTGACAATATAAAATATACTCGTATGTATGCGAATAGATACAAATGCGTTATATTCTGTATACTTCACACGTGTATCGCACGTTGTAACATGTTACATAACATTTGGCAACACGTTCTCAGGTTTCCAACAAAGTTCGTGTAGTTTCGCAAAAAGCCAACAGGAAAACGGTAATATCGACAGCCTTTATTGCTAGAGCCGTGTGTTGCTCGTTCAGAGGAGTTTAGGAAATGTTGATGAAATACATCGCACCTTGTTACACTGCTTGTTTACTTAGTACGTGAATAAGTTAATAAGGAGTAGTTCTAAGTTCCTCCATGACTACGTTTTTAAATGTATGTAGTGATGTTTTTTGTTTCCCGAATGTTTAATTGTCAAAAAGTATTTTGGCACTGTAGTAATTTACACTTTGCGGGTTCTCTGTTATCTATCTCTCTCTCTCTCTCTCTCTCTTAATCACACCCTAGGTTATACAGTGTGTTACCGGCATTCAGGCATTTATTAAAACTGCCGATAGTATGTTGCTTTAGCAATTGTTTGCAAGTATTATCAATTAAAAAATAATTAAAATAACTTCACAATTAGTTTTCTTAGATACTGTCCGTTTTTAATGTTTGCATGTCCTGCGTGTTCATCGTTATCAGTATCGCTGTTGCTTAGTACAAGGCATGTCGTGGTACGGGGGCAAATCATATTAATCAAAGTATCAGTCGACTGTCATTTATACCTTTCAAATTGCTGTGTTTTACATTACTGGCAATAAAACAATTGTTAGAACGTTAACAAAGCCTGAAAAGTTGTTTATTAATTAAATTAATGTCATTGTTACGTTACACATATATACGTTATTTTAACCTTCTTTAAAAAAAGCCTGGGTGCTGGTAACACACTGTATAAAAGCACGTCAGAAATCGACAGCATAAAAAAAGCTCCCTAAAATAGCAATTAAGTTCCCATTCACAACAAAGCTTACTCTAAAAGTAAGCGACGCTGAACTTTCCGCAAATTCATCACTCAATAAGCGAGTTTTTTTTTCTATAATATTTTGTTGCGCAGCCATTCGGTCTCGCGGCAATCTCGCAGCGTGCATTTTTAAATTTAATATCTCTGTGTACCGCAGTCCCTTGTGAGGATTACATCGAGCTGAATCACAGAAATAAAACATTACGGGAACAATGCGGTGGAAACAACCAACGCTTTGTCTGGATACACTTGTATTGCGAGACATCGGGTTCTATTTCTATCATGTTTCTTTTGGAAACAATTGAGAAAAATACAATATGTTTGACTGTCAGTAGCGCTAGCCAAATTAAATATTTTTTACATTACAGTGTTCTGACGCCATTACTACAAACACAAAACACTGTCTCAAAAAAACTGTGTGTAATGCTCCGGCATGATCTTGTACGGATTTTTATTCAATAATTATATGCAATATAATTGACATACCTACATAATACCATACACGTTATTTTATAGTGCTGGCTCCTGGGGTGTTATTCTCTTAAAAACGATTTCGCTCGTTCGTCCGACCATCCGTAGTTTTTGAGAGAATAACACCCCAGGAGCCAGCGCTATAAAATAACGTGTATGGTCATTTAAATTTAATCAGCTTGACCAGACACTCGGTCATTCTAAGAATGAGAATGCAACGTTGTGTCTGTCGGTTTATCTATTCATTAATTTGTTTTTAGATTAGATTTTTTTCCTCTCAATTCTGGAAACAATAGAAAACAATGAGAGATACAAGCAGAGTATTAAAAACTAGAGAGAACTAACTAACTAAAAGAGTACCTACTTGTTCTCGAAGCTTTATCATTTAATTAAGTTCACTAGCTAATTTATAGAAAGTCCTGTTGAAAACTTTAATGGAAGCTTCTAGTTTCTTTCTTGAGACGAAAAAGGATTTTAATTATGATTATCCCTTGATTGTTGAAATTTCATATCATAAATATTCAGACAGGGTTCCATGTAAAAAGAGAAATTGTATTTTGCGTTCTAGTATGAAGAATCCTAAGATATTCTCTCAGAATGAAGATATTTATTAGGGACAGCTTAGTAAGCGTACGTGTTTGATAAATTTAAGATCAGTACCCTAACCATGAGTTACAATTAACGTACTCGCTAGCGAGTCGAAGCTCTGTCCCTCGCAGACCTCGCAAGTATTCTTATAGAGTGCTAGGGACAGAGCATTCGACACGCTAGCGAGTACGGTAACTGTAACTCATGGTAAGGGTACAGTAGGCCAAGTTGCATTCTGTGCACGTTTACGAATGCCTCAACAAAAGAAAATGTATAGGATTGACGTGTGCCCCCGTTTGGTCTCGTAGGGAACTAATGTTCCATATTTTTGCGTGAAAGTTTGGAAATTCACACCGAATTGTCAAATATAAACGTTTTTTTCATAAGACAGATTATTTATACCAGAATGCGGCGAAGCCTAAAAGGAGGGTTATTTGTTTGACCTGAATGTATGGATGTCCGTTCCTATGTCCCCTCCTAACTACTCAACAGGTCAACCGATTTTTATAAATGATGTCATTAGATTCGTCTTGATATCGCGACTGTCACTGCGTACGTAAAATTCTTAAAAATTATATTTTTGAAAATTTGATTTTATGTTTGGACGACGCGCTGGCCTAGTGGGTAGTGACCCTGCCTACGAAGCTGGTGGTCCTGGGTTCGAATCCCGGTAAGGGCAGATATTTGTGTGATGAGCGCGAATATTTGTTTCTGAGTCATGGATGTTTTCTATGTATTTAAGTATATATTTCTCTATTATAAGTATTTATTTCGTTGTCTAGTACCCGTAGTACAAGCCTAGAGCTTAGTTTGGGAGTGTAAAAAAATAAGACGGGTTTTAAAAGCTTCCATTTAATTCACTTTTGATTCAGTATTATATTTTATTATATTTATAACTAATTATTAGTATAAATAATTTGAATGATTTGAAAAACAACCTTCTGCTAAAGTTTCTTTCGGCGCTTCTTAGTAATTGTCGTGCCGAAAGCGCTAGTCCATTCACTTCATATGAAATTGCCGTCCTTTATTTTGTTTTTTACATGCACATTGTAACATAAACTGCAAATTGTAACGTAACAATGAGAGATCTATAAAAAATCAACTGCTCAATATGAAACTTTATTATGAGGAATGGAAAGTTTTAATAATCTACCGCGACAAGAGACGACTCCAGTTCTGAGCGGAGGCAAGGACCACACGAGGCGGTTTTAGTAAATATTATATTCGGTATCCTGCCTTTTGACCAAATCATTTGAAAAACTATATCATTTTACAAACTTTCATTTCGCAAAAACGTGTTTGTGCTTAAACCATTACATATTAAAAAGATTACATGGGCTTATTAAACAAGTAAGGTTATGTTAGACTTTTTAACGCATGAGATTGTAAAATCATGCGGCGGGAAGGATCCTTTTGCGAAATGAAAGTTTCTAAAATGATATAGTTTGTCAAATATTGATTTGGTAAAACGTTAGTGAACTATTATATTCAGCAAGTTCATAAGTAATAATTAAAGTAGGTACTGTTGTTGTAAAATTTACAACAATGATTGTGTTTTTATGACATGGAGAAGCTAAACGAGCACACAGGACTTCTCATGATAAAAGTTAGTGACACTCAAGTACGGAGCCAAAACAAGTAAGTAATAAAAAATATATCAACAATATCTTTTATTATACTATTTATCAAGAAATGGTACTTCTCGGTGTTTATGCAAGAATAAATATCAGTCGCGACAGTCATCTACGAGTAAGTACAGCCACGAGATTTAATTTGGTACCCACCTAAGGCCCAAAGTCAATATGGCATTCTAAAAAAAAAAATTGAATTCCCTAAAAGTTACAAATGACTTGACACCTCTAATAACATTGACGACTTCAAGAATATTTTTCTTGAAATGGGTCCCAAATTAACACTCGTGATCGTACCTTACCCTCTTATTCGCAATAGCTAAAGTGTGCTCTAGCTGCTCTCTCTTTATCTCTCATTATGACATTTAAATTAAGTACCTATTTGTATGTGTATGAATAAGAAGTTTGAATTTTAAAAAGTAAGTACTCAAAATAAAATCGTTAACAAAATCAAATCACGGATAGTGTTAACTCGTTATACCGGTTCTATGTAATTTAACCATTAAAAAAATCCAGTTATGACTTGGACTTTAAGAAACACCTAATGTGAACCAACGAGAACTCTACAAAAGTTATGCTGAATGACGGACTTCATCCAGGGCGGCTGCTAATAGCAATCGTTGCCATAGTTTCAAAGTTTCACTCCGCCTCTTTATAATAACTTGGAAACTTTTAAACTAGTGGAGATTGATTAGAAAAGACCTTGGGACTATAGTTAAAGGATGATAGGAAGTCCATTCTGACACCTGTCGTCAGAGCAAATTTATAACCTATTACTGCCTGCGACTTCGTCCGGGTAGAATTGGTTTTTCGGCCTTCCCATTTTGACAGAGAATTTTGATTTCCGGTATGAAAAGTAGCATATAAGTTAAGCCGAATTTCATCGAAATCCGTCCCGCCATTGCAGCATGAAGGGGTAACAAACTGATACACTTAATAATGTTTTCTGTACTACATAAAAAGCTTCAGTGACATAAAACCTAACTGATGGTGAAAACCGCGTCAAACTCCGTTGGATAAGTAGTTTAGAAGGAACAAAGATGTACCTAGTAGATAAAACGTTATAAACCAAAATTACTTATTTGAGGAAAACTTCAAAGATATAATTTTATCTTCAAAGCTCACTATACGTACATACAAATGTATACATTTATTCTTGTCAAATAATGATGTACTTGACAATGTAATGGAATGAGTTAACGAGGCTCGGGAAAATTTGTAGCTGTAATTTCCTCATCGCTCACCGCGCACTGCAGCAGTGACTAACGGGGTGATGTGCTCGTATTAACCAAGCACTTGAAACGAAGGAAATGTCATTTCATTACGTAGTTATTGTTGCCAAGGTTACCAATATGTGTTTATTCTATTATGTAGTAATTGATTGTAAGCCCGGCTTCTTACTTTGGTGTTTTACTTGGTACTTTTTAGTAAAAGTCGTTACTCTACACTTACCCTTTTACTAATAAACGTTGAATAATCTTGAAATAGTTTATGCCATACTTTGTCCTTATCTGTAATTATGACATTTGCATCTGACAGAAAGTGACAAAGCATGGCATAAACTATTCCAAGCTCATTCCACGTTTATAAGTAAGGGAGTAATACTTTATTGGGGAAAGATTTGTATTTTGGTATGTTTCTAACGAATAAACTCAAAAACGACTAAACCGATTTCAAACATTCTTTCAACATCAGAATCTTACATTATTCCTAAATAACAGGTTACTTTTTATTCCGGAAAAATAAACGGTTCCCGTGGGATGACAAATAATACGAACTCTTCGCAAACGAATTCGCTGGCAGAAGCTAGTCATGAAATACATAATTATCGTTAGTAAATAAACTCAGATTAAGTGCTAATTAAAAAAATCTATACTAATATTAGAAAGCTGAAGAGTTTGTTTGTTTGTTTGTTTGAACGCGCTAATAGGAACTAGTGGTCCGATTTGAAAAAATCTTCTATATCATACTCACATAAACCGAAGCGAAGTGAGGGCGGGTCGCTAGTCAGTAATATTATGCATAGTTTCTGATTTAAAACAAGGTATATAAAGAATGAAATATAAAAGTACCTGCTTATTCAAATATTCACCGAAAACAAGAAATGCACTGAACACAAAATTTCGCCACATAGGAAACAAAAACATTCAACCAAGAAGTAGAATGGGTCGACACTACATTTTTTTTACATTATTCCGTACACCTGATATTTCTACCTTTTATAAAGAACCGAAATATAATAAAGATTCATAAAGAAGCCAGCGGTTCCAAAACTACGCTATGAATTCTGGTGCACGCCTGCATATGCATTCTTTATAGTGAATTTCCGCGGAGGCTCTCGTAAGAAATGATATGCTGATGTGAAGACGCTTTGCAGAGAATTTTTTACGTGCCCGTTTTTAATATGCTGTGTTTTGGACTTACGTAGAGGTACGGGAAAAATAAACAGAACAAAGGTGTGTTGTAAAAGAAGGGTTTAGGGGAAACTTTGAGATGTGCAAGGTTAGTAAAAATGAATGATTTTTGTTACGCCTACTATTAATTTTTAGTAGTATATATACAGTGACGCTATTCTGGTTTCTGGAGGCTATGTTAATGATGGAGTTGTTTTGTTACGATTTTTAAAAATGATGTTATAAATGACTAATAAAAATAGGGGAAAATCTCACATAAATGAATCAATCATCATATAAATAACTAGGTACATAGATCAAAAAAACATTCAGCACTGAAACAAATACTCGCATCACACAAATATTTGCCCATACTGAGAATCGAACCCGTGACCGCTTAATTCTCTGTACGATTAAAATCTAAATTCAAACTTTTGACTACAACAATACTGTTAATGTCCAATCATTTACTATTCCCAATTTAAGCATTGTCTTACAAATACCAGTAATTCACTGGGAAAATGGGTACATCGCAAACCATTGCAAATTAAGTTCTTCAGCTTTCATATTAGGGCTTTGTTTCAGAAATCTACGAGACAGCAGCTCTTGATCAAGTGGCAGGGCTTAATAAGCTGAGAGCATTGTGGCTTGATCTGATGCAAGATTACGAGAATATATGGCTGCATAGATCAGATAATTGGGCATAGCGGGAGCACGGGCTTGTTACGTAGCATAATCAAATTCAGGATAATTCAGAGAAAAAATCGGATGTTTCATTATTTGCTGATTGTATTGTAAATGGTTCAGAAATAAATAATTATTTTGCTTTGGTTACACTATTTTATTTTAAAAATATCTAAATAAATTATTACTCCTATACCTACCTATTGGTGTATTTTCATTTTAACGTTTATTTGATAAATTATTTTAACCAATCTTTTAATTCAAAGTCAAAGCGCTAATCAAGCACCTAATTGAAATACCAAATGTAAATTGGCCCATGTTGACGATGAAGACTTAATTTATTTTAATAAAAGGCTACTAACATGTTATACATAAGTACTAAAAAGTATCTTAGATAGCACTTTATGACTTTTAATAGGGGATAAGTTCATACTTGTGTTTTTTGGAGATAGCTCTTTCTAATTAGGGCACACTTGCACAGAAAATGTAACTATGGGTAACACTAACTAGAGTTTAAGTGACAGTTTTCGTATGAGTCTGACTTTTATTAATTCTAGTTAAAATGACAGTTTTTGTATGAATCTGACGTTTACTAACTCGAGTTTAAATGACAGTTTTCGTATAAATCTGACGTTTACTAACTCGAGTTTATATGACAGTTTTCGTATGAACCTGATGTTTATTAATTGGGGTTAGTATCGTAGTCCAGAGGTATAGTACGTTACAGATCCCTATACTGAGCATGGTCCGCCATACTCATATCATGACCAGTTTTTTTTCATATTGGATTAAGGTGACGATTAGAGGGTCTTATGAACGAAACTATTAAAACCGATTGTAATTAAATAAAACTCTTTGCGCAACACTTTGTTCAACAATGTCACCAGAGATCACTGCGAACATTTAATAGCGTTGAAACTTGAAACATAACCAACTTTTGAAGGTAACCGGGCGTCAAAGTATTCTTTCGAAAATTTATTAAAAACTTTCGTTAAAGCTAGTTCTTCCTCTGGACGGACTGTCGCCAGTTTTCGAAACTTTGCCCGTGATACTTTTTCTTTTGACGATTGGTTGCGAAAAATTAAAGTTTCCCCAGTAGAGTGACCGGGAAAGAGTTCTTTTTAAAGTGTTACATTTGTGGTGGCAAATTTTCGTTCGGTTTGCAAACAGTTCGTTTACTTCAGAGCATCTTGTTTAAATTTCGATTGTTGATTATTCCAGTAAACTAATTTAATCAAATCTGCTTTTAATAAAAAAAAATTGTAAATACCGAGTCAGTAATATTATTATAATTTGGCAATTTAACGGTTCATATGGTTCTTGCATACATTACATACATACATCGTAAAGAAATGACGTACAAACTTAACTTAACTAACCAGTGGGGCTAGACAAGTTGCCATCGTTCACGAACGCTAGCGTTAGGTGATCACTGGCGACATGTGTTGTCATTGAAAAATGTATGGGAATGACGTAAGTCACGTGATATATCACTCGTTACAACTGACACGCTGAAAAGTGATCACTATCACTCGCGCTAGTGATAGGTTTGACGACTACAGTCGTTACGCGGTACTATTTTGACACAAAGGCTAGACAAGTTGCCCTTTTGACAGGTCGAATAGAACACGAGCACCTATCGCCATGTCGACCTTCTAGATCAAAACAGTATGAACCCAAAATCCTTGCTAGTTTGGTTTTAAGTTCAAAGGAGTTGAATTAAAGTTGATTTTAATATGCATTGTATTTTGAGTTACTACTATTTTAATCTAGCAGTGCGATATAAACGTCGGTATCTAAGGGCGGTATCTAAGGACGGCCGTAACGACCAAGAAACTGTCAACTGAGTCCGTGTCATCATTGCCTCGCGGTCGCATAAAATATATTGTTTGAACATTGATTTCTTATTAAAAATGCTTCCGCTGAGACTTACATATACGCTGCTCACAACAGTACGAGCTTATCCAGGCGCCGACCCAGAGAAATCTCTCGTGCGAGCCTGGAGGCCGCGGACTGGATGCATGAAATGCTGTTCAGGAACATTTTACGTTAAGCAAGGTCTCATTTAGAGTTCTTTGCAGCCTTTTGCGTTCCCTGACTTCGTTGAGGAGATTGAAGGAGGTTCTCTTTGAACTGAAGGTAAGCATCATTTTGATTTTAACATGTATAAGTTGGTATGTGCATTATATAAACAATACCTACAATGAAACCTGTCAGTACCAATAAAGATATTTATTACGATTATTTCAGGTGCTGTGTGCTTTGTTGTGAGCTTTCTGGCGACAAGGTCGGATCAGAGGATCACGGGGTATCTAACCAATTAACGCAACGGACCGCTGCTAGTAGATGCATCCGTGAAGTGGGGGATGCTCTCAACAACGACACAGTCTTGAAGAGGAGGATCGTCTTCCTACAATCGGATGAAGCTAGGTCTCGTATAAGACAAGAGTAAGTTATGACATATATTTAATGAAAGTATTGGATGTTTCATTCCCTGAATATGTGTAATGTTTTTTATTCACGAGGTCCCGCCCAAGGTTTAAATTAACCGAGGGAGCATTTTTTCTTTCATTGAAAACTCTTTATTTATATTATATATATTATAAGAGTAGTATGGTTTTCGGAAAAAAATAGTACTTAGTTACTTATAGCGAGGTCAAATAAGTATACCTAACCGATATCATACAATTTATTGATAAAATAACTTTTGTGTGTTTTAGGCAACTAAGAAAATCCTTCAGAGGGCTGGTTGACGATGCCGGATGTCCATATACTATTATCAACCCCTTGTCGCAGAATTACACACTCCGGTGTTTCATTTTTACACGGAGCCTGCAGCCTGTATGGAAGGAGTATCTCAACTTCCATTCAATGTCTCAAAGGTCGCCCTCTAGGTTATATTGTAGTGCGGAGCAGACCTTTTTTAATTGGAGCCAAATCCAGGATGAGCCCTACTAATTAGAGGCAGAATTATACTTAATTGTTTGGTGAAATGAGTTTGAATTACTATTAATTTATTATGTTTAAAACCTCATACAAAAAAATGCTATGAATCAAAAAAATATTGATTTCAAGTATTAAACGTTCAAAACAAAATCGAAGTACATTATTTTAGTAAAGTTTCATTGCTCGATGTTACACTGGTGGCCATATAATTAGGAACCGAACGCTTGCGTTTTTCTCGTAAGATATAATACAATTATGACTTAAATTTTGACCACCAATCAAAATTTTCTTGACCAATTTTATTTTTAGTTTTCACTTATCATTATATAATAATCTAAAGTTTAAATGTATGTACAGTTTGTTGCTGCTAAAATCGAATATTTCATCAATTTCATGTTAAAAAAACTTTGTATGGACACGTCAGCACTAAGTTTTTAAATCCCTATAAAAAATATTCGTTTTTAATAGCGGTAAACCGTACAAAAATTTGAGGCTTAGTTTATTAATTAACGATAAGTGTAACTAAAAATAAAATAGGTCTAGAACTTTTTGATTAGTCAAAATTGAAAGTATATTTACATACATACATACCGTCACGCCTTCATCCCAGAGTGGGGTAGGCAAAGCTACAGAATTACCAACAACTTACAAGTATATTTGTAGGCAATTATATGGGAAAAATGCAAGCGTTCCTAATTATTTTGCCACCACTGTTATTACAGGAGGTCACAACTAATTTGATTACGATCTCGGAAATGGATTATTCTGGCCTGACAGGATAGAGAGCAACTCCCTGATGCCAAATATGTCGTTCTGCCTGCGCACAGCGGTCGCATTAACTAATATGGCGGCTGCAAGACGTGTTATCTTTCCCAAAAAAAAAGAGATAAAAGAAATGGCTGAATTTTGTACATAAAGTAAGTACTAGTTTTATTACAATTTGTATTCAATCAATATGGGAACACAATAAGTAACTGTCTTGACATTTTTTGACATTGTTCAAATTTTTGGTTGCCCTTTATCCTGACAGCCTAAGGTAAAAGCACCTATTATGGACAAGGCTCCAGTGATGAACATTATAATTTTTTTAAATGAAAACATATCAATACTAAAATTTTATTCTAATAGTAGTAATCCCGAATAATTCAATATAATCTAATTGTAGCACTAAAAGCATTATCAATCAGAGACTTATATTTATGGAATTGTTCATAACTGGAGCACTTACCTTTAGGAGCTTTTACCTTAGCATAATCCATTTCCGAGATCATTCATATTTTCTGCTTCGTTCTTAGACGGTGCGTCATGGCCACGAATGCTGAAACGTCATCTTAACTAAACTTGTACAGTCACGAGATTAAATTTGGTACCCACCTTAGGTCCAAAGTCAATGTGACATTCTACAATAATAAGGTTGAGTTTCCTAAAAGTTACAAATGACTTGACATCTCTAATGAAATTGACCCTTTCGTCCACGTTCATAACCAAGGTTTCATAACTGGTTATGAATAAGGATTTTTTTCCACTGTTTCATAACCAGTTATTAAACAAGACTTTTTTCCATTTTTATAACCTTATTTTCAAATCAATTGGACAGTGGCGACGGAGCTCCGCTTACGCGGAGGTCCTATTTCTGAGTGGTTTGGCCCTCCGGGCCTGCTGCAATACTAACATAACCTAAACCTACCTAGTTTCTGGTTATGAAAATGGAAAAAAAAGTCTTGTTTAATAACAGGTTAAGAAACAGTGAAAAAAAATCATTATTCATAACCAGTTATGAAATCTTACTTGTGAAAGTGGACGAAAGGAAATTGACTCAAGCATATTTTTCTTGAAATGGGTGTCAAATTAACGCTCGTGACCGTACAGTCACCATCAAATATCGAAGTAGGCGTTCAAAAATACCCGCACTCAACTCAATTAATTAAGCAGTGTTGTAGTGTGTTGAGATATTTTTGCACACTTTGTTTGCTGCGATGTGTTTAAAGTCGTACCTACTTTAGTTGCTTACATTTACTCCAACCGACCTACAACATCCGACATTATGGGAAAACGAGCATATTTGGAAGGTATTATAGGAATGAAGACAACATGAATTGATTATTTTACTGAGCAGAAATTATGGAAAGTACATAATTGTATTAACGCAGACATCACAGGAACATCGGAGTGTACGGATCCAGTGAATCTGCACTGCAGTCCTTCTAGACAATGCATACTATGTGGCAAAATTGGTGGGCGAAGTGGCTGGAGACAGTGGTGTTGGTTTTTTTCTGAAATTAAAACAAAATGACTTATCATAATTTTTGTCATGAATATAAACTATAACTTTGTTTCTACATTTTTTTTACATTCAAGTCAAATATTCGTAAGGGCGCTAAAATACTGAAATATTGTTGGACAAAGGTTAAGAAATATTATGTACTCGCTGTCTCCAACAATAATATATTATCCAATATAGGGCTGAAACTATTGGACACGTCTAGAGGCAGAGAGCGTGTCAGATAATTTTGAGCGTAACGCAATGTGAAATATAAATTATTATTGGCGACTGTACTTATTCTCATTTAGTTTAGGTATATTGGTTTTGCAGACACTTTAGAGAGATCAAATAACTTATATGAATAAAAAGCAAATTATTTACATAGATTTAATGCTTAATCTTTGGCCAAAGTAGCTGGTCACCCGAAACGTCATTTAGGCATGAGGATTATTTACAGTATTCAGCCATTTCCCTTATCGTTTTGTTTTGGGAACGATACCACACTTATTGAGGAAATTTCCTTAATGAGTTATCTCATGCCTCCCCCAATAACCCGGCACAAACATGTAGACTTGGCTAAAAGCAGACATATTTATGCCGTTTCACTGGTTTGACTGATGCAGCTGCCGTTCTCAGTTTGACAGAGGAAGTTTGAAGTGGGACCTAGGCAGCGTATCCATGCAGGTAACGTCCGCCAGGTTAGGTAAAATACTGAAAATACGGAATAAAACTGTATACACACCATGATCTGCATTTGCGAATATCATTATAGGTATTCAGTGGACTTCATAAATATTTTCGTAGTTCCAATCGCGTGTAGTCTAGGTCCCTGTAAATTAAAAATTAACTGTATATCTATATCACAAACACGCTGCTCCAGTTAATTGTATCGAGTACAGGCTAGTGTACTATTCTGCCCATGCAATTACGATTAGTATAGTACCGCAATTTTAGCAAATGTTATCCGATTTTAAGGTGTAGCTGAAAGAAAGTCAAACACAACTACACTAAATAAATAAAGAATCGTACATAAGTACATACATACATTTACCGCCTGTTTCACAATCGACAAGTAAAGGATATTTGACGGATAAGTTTAGCCCTTTCTTTGTCGTACACTTGAAAATAGACAAGGAGAGAGACAACTTTATGTGACAGATAAATTTACTTGTCGATTGTGAAACAGGCCCTAACCCTGAAAACATTACACTCCTTATTTTAGGCGGTCATGTAAAAATAGTTGGGTATGCCTGTGCGGGGCGCCCCTGCTGCGCTTTCACGTGATTTGAACATAAACCTCTATCTGATCTTCATTATTGATTTAAATAGGGAAACTGTTTAACAAACACCTGGGAGACGCGTTCATACAAAGGAAGTAACTTTTCTTACATGTTACAAGAATTCATAACACATACATACACGTACATATTTACCTTAGAATAACACACAACACAATCACAATCTCATAACATTTTATGAAAAACAACATGTAAATAAATAATGTAACAAATACAACATAATACGTACCTAGAATGTTTATTTCCAATGCACATCCTGCGACAGCGTCAACTTGACTTTTAAGGTCGAAAAGTATAGACAAAATTTATAATTTTTAGAAAAAAAAACTAGACTGTCGAGCGAGGTTGTATTCATCGTGGGCATACACCTTGGCTAGATTAATCATTTTTGACAACGCATGTCGACAGTGATCGCCTAACGCTAGCGTTACATTCGATGGCGACTTGTCTAGCCTATAGCGCCAAGTGACAGGTGATCACCAAAGTGATCGCCTAACGCTAGCGTTCGTGAACGATGGCAACTTGTCTAGCCCCATTGTTAACTTTAGTTGTGTTTTAAATAGAACACACACGCACCTATCCTAGTATTTGTTTCAGGCGCAAATAAAACATGTGAAATATATAAGCAAAACTGTATTACAAATTAATTTAATTGGAACAATATTTGGTACGCGACCCTCACACTGGACAGCAGTGTTGCCACTGGCAATATTTTGTGTACGAATCGTACATGTTCCCAGCGCAGGAAAAAATACAAGTATTTTGACAAATAGCTTGTCCTTAAAAGATTAAATATTATACATTTAGGGTACATTAAGGTATACTTAACGTTCACTATGTACTTTTAAAAGAAATCAAAGTTATTAAATATCTTACAATAATAATATAAGTATACAACCTTGAAGCTTTCTTAATACTAAACATTATTTTTCTAATGGAATTAGACAAACATACTCTTATTATATGGAATACTAATCTTCTATTGGAAGTACACAAACCTTGTAAATGCTAGTCTTAATGATAGCACCTTTGGCCGTTCTTATCGAGAGAGCCCTAACCTTACCATCTGCCCCCGGATAAACTTCAATAACACGGGCCATGGGCCACCTTAAGGGTGTGACATTATCATCTTTAACAATGACTAAAGTGCCTACTTTGATGTTGTCACAAGCATATCGCCATTTTGGCCTATTTTGAAATTGAACAAGGTACTGTTTGTTCCACTGTTTCCAAAATAGTTGGACCATACGGTTACAATGATCCCAAAACTTAGTCCTACTTATAGGCACATTTACACAATCTCTTTCAGGATACGAAGTGAGCGGTGCACCAGTTAAAAAATGCCCTGGAGTTAAGTATGGCATCTCATTATTGTCGGTTGTCGGCAGAGCTGTTAATGGACGCGAATTTAATATGCCCTCTATTTGCACAATAACCGTGTTTAATTCTTCGTATGTCATAACAGATTCTCCCACAACTCTTTTCAAATGGTGCTTAACACTCTTAATTCCAGCCTCCCACAAACCAGCGAACACAGGCGAATAACTGGGTATAAATTTAAATGTTATACCTAAATCGGCAGTGTAACGTTCAACCTTGCTGCTGTGATCAATGGTAGACTGCAACTGATACAACCTATTTAATTGATTTTGAGCTCCCTTATATGTACTTGCATTATCACAATAAATAACTAACGGTTTGTTTCTGCGGGCTATGAATCTTTTTAACGCATTTAAGAAACATTCTGTAGTTAGATCTGAGACTAATTCAACATGAATGGCCTTCGTAGTGAAACACACGAATAGTAAGATATAGGCCTTTTGTATGACAGGCTTCCTAACCCTTAACATCTTTACATTAAAAGGTCCACCAAAGTCCATGCCTACCTTTTCAAATACACGACAAGGGTTGATTCTATCATAAGGGAGCGAACCCATTAGTTGCTCAGCATGTTTCTTTTTTAATTTAAAGCAAATGACACATTTGGCAATTACATGTTTAACTTCTCTTATGCCGTTAATGAGATGATATCTGTCACTTAAACTCGATAGTACAAGTTTTGCTCCAGCATGCATCAAAGCCTTATGCTCCTTCTCTATTAAATAGTGTATGATTGTAGATCCCTTCGGTAGTATTATAGGGTGTTTGGTAGCATATGGAATGTCAGCATGCTGCAGACGACCACCTACACGCATAATTTTCATGCCATCCATAAATGGATTCAACGCCTGAAGATTAGATTTTATTAATAATTTAGAGTTTAAGCATTTAATTTCTTCATTGAAGGACCTCATTTGCTCACCTCTTAATATCATTTTTAAAGAAAATGCTAATTCTTTAGGCGTTAAATTTCCAAATTGTCTTTTCTGTAAATTACATTTACAATTACTTACAAATCTGTAAATATATGCAACCATCCGATTTATTTTATCAATGCTAGAACACTCTGTGAACAAAGGCAATCTCTCCTCTGTTTTTGTAACAATGTGAGACAATTTTAATTCAGGTATTTCTCTTGGCATTTCGAATCCAGCTAGGGGCTGAAAATCCAGCTTTTTTAACGCTTCAGGTCCATGAAACCATAGGGAGTTACCATGCAATTGATGGGGCTCGACACCGCGTGTCAAACAGTCAGCTGGGTTTTCAGACGTGTTTACATAATGCCATGAGAAACCTCTTGTTAACTCTCTAATACATAGTATTCTATTTGATACATATACACTGAGTTTCAGTGGCTCTGTTCTTAGCCAAGCAAGCACGACTTGTGAATCAACAAATAAATGAACTTGCACCTTAAACTTTGGTTTTAAAATTTCATGAACTTTATTTACCAACTTGGCCAATAACAAAGCACCATTTAGTTCTAAGCGAGGCATTGTTAAGGGTGTGATCGGATTGACACGTGATTTTGAGCACAATAAGTCAACATTTACATTATTGTCAGAGTCTTCAATTCTGAGATATACACAAGCTCCTTGTGCCTTGCAACTTGCATCGGCATAGCCTATAATAGATATAGATTTTGCATTACAGGTATTTAAATTTCGCTTAATTATTATATCATTCATCTGATTTAGACTATCAGCAAACCTTTGGAACCTATTGTTCAGGCCCACAGATAAAGGGTTATCCCAGCCAGTCTTTTCTAACCATGTCTGTTGTACTAGTAGCTTGGCGGTTACTACCACGGGTCCGACCAATCCCAAAGGGTCAAAAAGTTTGCTTACAAATGACAATATCTCCCTCTTCGTATAAGTATCACGAAGCGTTTGCCGAGGAGCGTTTATTATGAGTGTATCAGATTCCAAATCACACTTGATGCCTAAAGTTTTTACAACGGAATTCTTATCATCAGTAAAATGTACACAGTTCTTAGTTAGCAAGTCTGACGGTATATCGTCTAAAAACTGTGGATTATTTGAGCACCATTTGTGCAATTGAAAACCACCTTTTTGTAATAGGTTTATCAATTGGTTTTTAGCTTCTAAAAGCTCGTTTACATTATTGCTTACTAAATTTACGTCATCGACGTAAGTGTGATGTAACAACGCATCGGCAGCCAGAGGAAAACCGTCCCTAAATCTTTTTACTAATTCTAGCAAACAACGTGTTGCCAGAAATGACGAGCTTTTTAGGCCGTATGTTACTGTTTGAAGTTGTAGACATTTAATGTCCTCATTTGGAGCTGGTCTCCATAGTATATTTTGCAAAGGTCGGTGTGATGGCGTTAAGTCAATGGCTCTAAACATTTTGCGAATATCGCAGTTTAAAATGTACTTATACAATCGAAACAGAACCAGTATGCCAAATAAATCGTTTTGTACGACAGGCCCGTTTAATAAAACGTCGTTGAGCGAAACTTTCGACAACATAGGCATAGAACCATCAAAGACCACTCTCATAGAGGTAGTTTGGCTGTTCTCATTGAAAACCGGGTGATGAGGTAAGAAGAACACTGTATCTCCCTCTAAATTATATTCTGAGATATCGACATATTTCGCCTGTCCTAGCTGCACATATTCATCAATGAACTCTTTATATTTTGAGAATAAATTAATATCCTTTTTAAATCTCGATTCTAAGTTTGCAAATCGCTTTAAAGCGCAAGTTAATGAATCTCCCAGATGTATTACTGAGACATCTTGTTTAAGAGGTAATGAAACTTCAAATTTATTATCCTTTAACATCACAGTTTCTTGAAAGATATGCTCAGCTAGTTCTTGCTCAGAATTGGCCTCAGTATAGATTTCTGGGACCTTTTCGGTTTGCCAAAATTGTGTCACAGTGTGCTCTAATTTAGTAATACAATCATCTTGTATTCGTTGAGAACAACAAAAGTTAGAAACCATACATGCTGTAGGCGCTCCGGAGTGACGCACCTTCCCGGCGACTACATAACCGAAGCATGTGTTTTGCAAGATAAGCCCACCAGGTGACACTGGCAGTTGCTCTCGTAGTAGAACCTGAAAGAACACATCAGCACCTAGGAGCATACCTATTTTTTCACATACATAATAATTGTCATCAGCCAGTTTGACATGAGACGGAAAATTAATGGTTTCATTTTTCACTGAGAATTGTGGCATACTACAAGTAATATTATTTACAACATGGCATGTTACCGGTATACTAAAATCGCTAACACTAGCATGAACATTTATGGTTGTTTGTTCTGTTGTCAAATTAACGCCATCACACACACCTGTGATTACGGATTTGTTAGGTTGTAACTTACATCCCAACCGATCAGCTATTTCAGAAAGCACAAAAGATACTTGGCTCCCAGAGTCCAAGAGACAACGCACAAAGACAACTTGACCGCTCCTGTCATACAACTTTACTTTAATTGTCGGTAACAAAACATTATCACTTGTGTTTGTTAAAAGGCTTACTTGCCCAGTGCTTTTGCTATGATTTTCATCTGTGTGCGACACAGACACATTTTGTTGAGGAACATCCTCATGCAGCAAAGAGTTATGCTTGCCTTTACAAATTGAACACTTAAATGTGAAAATACATCTTTTCCCAGTATGTTCATTTAAACATATATTACACAACTTGTGTAAAACTACAAATTCTTTCCTTTTTATAGGGTCGGAAAGTTTGAAACTTGAGCACTGATGCAACTTGTGAACGTGAGATTGGCAGTACTTACATTTTATAAACTTGATAGGCTTAGCCTTATTAACAGAAACTAAACTAGCACGGCGCTTGCCGGGCTCTTCTCCCAACGTCTCCAACGCAGCAGCACGGTGTTCTAAAAAGGTTAAAAAATCATTAAGCTTAGGCAATTCACTGTTGCTCTGATTTTCTAGGTGGTATGCCCTCAAGGTGTATTGATCAATTTTTTTGGACAATATTGCTATAATGACCAAATCCCAGTGCATAGTTGGAGCACCTAAATTTTGTAAAGCTCCCAAATGCTGCTTAATGGAAGACACCAAATTGCGCATGCAAGTAGCAGACGCTCGTTGCATTGCAGGCAGATCCAAAAATGAAGTGACATGGTGATTTATTAATTGCCTTTTGTTGTCATAGCGCTGTTTTAGGAGATCAAGGGCGACAGAATAGTTTTCAGCCGTGAGTGGCAAATATTTTATTAAAGCCAACGCTTCACCCTCCAAGTGTGTCTTTAAATAATAAAGCTTTTCACAACAACCCAAGTGTGCATCAGCATCAATGACACTGTTAAAGAGTGCAATAAAACTCTGGTAGTCACCTACCTCGCCATTAAACTTTTGTAGCTGTATGCGTGGAAGACGGAATGCCGGAACGCCTTCCCGGGCGGCAGGAGCAGGGTTGGACGTAAGTGGCGAAGGTGATACTGCAGTCTCGATGATACGCGAAAAAAAGGTGTTGAGTTCATCGACTTTATCCTCAATGTCCTCAATGTTCTCGCTATCGGCGGGATCTAATAATGAAATTTCCAAATTATGCTCATTATAGTCAGCAAAGACTTTTGCAAGACGGTCCCGTTTTTGTTTAGTTAATATGGGATCTGCGGTACCTGTATCTGCCTCCAACGTCGTCTTATAATTCATCATGCGTGTTATAGTCGCCTTTAGTTGTCCCCTGGCCGCCACGAGCCGCTTTAAATCGTCGGCCATTATTGCCACGTAAGCAGTAAGCAAACTTATTCGTACACAACACAAGTTTACACAAGTAAACACTGGCGAGCTGTGCTGGCGAGATGCAACTCCTTTAACAATATCCACGCTATGGTATTTATGATGCAACTTGCACCAAGTATAAACTTATCGGTACACTGTACCGTTATTTTACCATTACAAATGTAACTGTTCGTTTTAATACTAGGAAATACGCAAACAAAGGTATAACAATTCACATGAATTACACGAAAAACTAACTAGACGTAAAATGGCGGAGCCAGCCAAACCAAGCCAAGCCACGCTAGCACGGTGTTGCTATGTTCAGACAGTCGCAGCGCGGGCGCTTCCGCTCGTTCATTCTTCGTTCACGACGTGAAGTTGCTCGCAATCCGGCCGCGTTTCGTTTCTGTTCGCTCGTAGTAGTTTAGCAAAAATAAAGATCGTTTGACACTTCACAAAGTATGTGTTGCGTTTTTTTTTTAAAAGAACACCATTCACAGTAATTATAGTTTTGATGGATACCGAAACGCCAATAATAAAAAAATATTGAATGAATTGTTGAACTTTAGCGACTTCCTGTAACCTTGAGTCTGACGAAACAAAATGTCAAAATGTAGGTAAATATATAAAAACTTGCGAAAATAATATTGGGGCAAGCTGGATATATTGTATCCGCCTGACTCCGTTGATGCCTCGAACTTCGAGACAAATCACGACGGTCCCCGTAAAGTTGAGCACACACGCCCACGAGGAAAAAATGAGTCCTGCTGCAACTTGCAGCATGAACTCCACAAAATGTTCTCCGACACGAACCACAGCACAACCGAACGCACAGCGTTTTTGTTGAGTCCTTGTAACTTACAAAGTTTGTAGCGAGTCCGAGAATGAGTAGCACACTTTTGGGAAAAAAACGTGGCAAACGTATAGAGCCTGCCAACGCCCCGTACTGTCCATTAAACTGTTCACGCGCACTGCACAGAACTTACGCGAGCGAGGGTCTTGAATAAAACTATAATAACTCGAAGGACCATTACATGTTTCAGGCGCAAATAAAACATGTGAAATATATAAGCAAAACTGTATTACAAATTAATTTAATTGGAACAATATTTGGTACGCGACCCTCACACTGGACAGCAGTGTTGCCACTGGCAATATTTTGTGTACGAATCGTACAGTATTGAAGGAAAACTTAACAGGCACAGAGGGCCCAGACAAGATGCATTCCGCTAACTATCGTTTCTATTCGTTTAGTTTTTAAACCAATCGCGTCACTGGCACATCACGTGACTTTTCGTCTCACGTCGTCTACCAGTGACGCGATTGGTTCAAAAACGAAACGAAGAGAAACGCTAGCTAGCGTAGTGCAGCGTAGTTGTCTGGGCCCTGGACAGACAGGCGTATCACGAAAAACGCCTTTAGCACGAATAAATAATAGAGAGACACAATACCATCGGGTGGTTCATGTCGCGACACGCAGACTTCAATTAATTCCTTGTCTTTATTTTCATGTCGACCATTGATGAAAAAGACACCTCACACAAATAAAAAGTAGCAAAAGGGTATCAAAATACTAATGTCTGCTTTTGCTAGATGGGGTATTCAAACATTATTTTCACACAGAACGCGTCGATTGATACGAATACTAACTCCAGTGTTAGCATTGTTAAATAAGAGTTGGGTTGTAAGGTTAATCGTACAAATTGAGTTTTGTTGGGTCGCGAAGGAATTTTGGTGGTTATTAAGGGCCGTGACGTCAAAAAGTTTGAAAAACACTATAGATAGTATAGTCTATACGTTTTAAAACAAGTGCTCGTACTATATTTTAACCAGGTAATTTTCAGTTAAAAAACTGACATTAAAGTCTTTATACGGTTCATCGGTAGTAAAGCCGTTTCTTCATAAAAGTCATACCTTCTACCTTTTCATGAGACCTTTTATTACGTTTTTTAAGTATAATTTTATACCTGCCTTATCTCACTTCACAGCGGTCATCCCGGTTATTATTTCAGTCCTCCATTAAGTTAAGTCGAGTCATTAAAACAATAATAAAACGCTAATTTAAAAACGCAACGGTTTTGACATGTCCCTGAATTAAATTGATGTTAAAACGTAAAATTATATACTAAGGATTTCGTTGAGCGAAGTTTGTAATGAAAGGTACTTTTAAAACGGTATTTAACTTTTAAACGCTACGAGCAAGGGGAGTTTTAAAGATTTGTCTATTTAACTTATAGCAGTTATAATAGAACATATTATAACACGTATACACCTTCACGCCTGTGTCACAATTGGGTAGGCAAGGACTGTGGAATGCCAGTTGCATCGGTCTAAACATACCTAGTTGGCTTCCTCTAACTTCATCAACATCTACGTACGTACGTCGGTTACGCGTGCTTTTAATTAAAGTATTCTATTAATAAAAAAAATATGTTACTAATTAAGGTAAATAATTTTGAGGTTTAACGCTTGTACCACACTGCTGGAAAAGCGACACCGAAGTGGACCGAGCCCATCTGGCTGGATTTGATTAAATTTTAATCAAATTTGAATTTTACCACAATACAGTGTTCCGTTTAATCAAATATCAATTTATTACTTTTAGAGCTACCAATTTGTCATATTAATTTAATGCCTTGTAAATTTTAATATAAATTGCTCTATGCAGAAATTTGCTGGTTTACGTGTGAACGCGACTTAAATTGGATAACACGACAATTTCCAACTTGAAGTATTACAGTGTTGCTAGTGGTTTTGTTTAAATACTTGACTTTTGGGGTAATTTCAAATATTTACCATCGATTTCGTGTTAATATGAGCTTTAAAAAAAATAGATCTGATTATAATGTTATGTATACCTACACATAATGCACGCAATTATAATTATGGTTTACAAAATTATGGTATGTAGAATTACAGGCCTTTTATTTTACTTTATGAGCTTTTAAAATTGGATTTAAATTATCCAAGAGTTAATTAACCAAAAAGTATTTTCATATTTTATCGAATCTAGTATCAGAATGTCAACATACTTAGACCATAGTAGGTAGGTGAGGCCGCGTGAATGCATGCAACACTCCATCGAGAATTCGATCACGTTTCACTCGCGTCTTCGCTCGCGTTGGTTCCAAATTTAAAATTATTATCCAACCTATTTATGTTTTCCGGTGCGTGATTTATTTCCTTGTACATCGAGTCGGGTAGAATATTTCCTAAAACAGTATGTGTGCCTAAATAGTTTTCTTAATTGATTTTTCTTTTCACAGACTTTAATTCTAATTGCTTTGGGACTTCTTCCGGAGTTGACATTAGCCATCAAGCACCTAAAAGTAAGGTCCCGGAGGAAATACAAGCACAAAGCACGGGCTTATAGCTCGGGCTACCTAATTACCTGCCAGCTTTCTACATCGATGAAGCTTGAAATACGGCTCGGCCGGATGATACAGGATGCCTCTGACCTTGGGGCTTTAAATGCAACGATCGATTATACTCGCCAAACTGAACTTCTTGAGTCGTGAACTAATTGAAGTTAAAGTCTAATTGCAAAATCATTGTATTTTAATAATGGCCATATAATCACTATCTCATGGTACGGGGGCGACATTTTCTTGGTGAGGGCTAAAGGAAAATGGAGAATTGGATCGCGTACATTGAAAATTAAATTTAATTTACATGAAAATAAAAATAAGTTGGACATATTTTTAACAAGTTACAGAAGAAAAAAAGTTCAATTTCAGGCGTAAAGGTCCATGCATTTAAAGCCCCAAGGTCGGAGGCACGCGATATTCGTATACGTGGTTTGTACTATAATCGTTCCAAATTTGACGATTGCACAACCTTTCACTTTTTTCAATCTCTCAAGGGTTAGCTGGAAGAGATCTCTTAAAGAGATAAGTTCCCGTTTGTACACATTAAACATTTTTTACATACATACCTTAAACCCTTTATTGCATAGGAAGCCATATATGGCTTTATGCATGTTTTATATTTTTAAATGGGTTTTATTGATTATATTTAATCAAAAAAATAAGGAAAACTATGTAATGTCTTTAATGTGGTTACAGAATTATCAACAAGTTTTTAGAGTTGTTGGTAATTCTGTAGCTCTGCCTACCCCACTCTGGGAATAAAGGCGTGAGTTTATGTATGTGTACTCGTATGTATGTGTCTTTAAGGCTATTTTTCAAACATACATTTACCTAAAGTAAATTTCAAACTTATAATTTATGGTGTAAAATTTGTAGCTTTGTCAAAATTCAAATTTGGAAATGTACTTTTAAGCCAACGTTGCACTTTTGACATGCTATGCATTAAAAGGTTGGCGTCCCATTGGTTTCCCTTCGTATATGAAACCTTGAATGAAAAACGCGCCCAAAACGTGGCCGAGGTGTTTTAGTATGAGAACGCGCCGCTTCCGTTCTCAGTCGTTTGCGGTTTTATAAACTGCGTCTTGTCAAACGCAGAGCGAGCGAACGTCGAGGGAAGTCATACAAGCGGTTTTTAAGTTACTACCTAATTGAGAATACACGCCCCTAAGGTTCAGTTTCATTGGTCGATAGCTCGCATGCTGGAGCTAATTGCAGCGACGCAATGTATGACGAAAAGCATGCTAACTGAATCGCTCTACCAGGACAACTTAAACTCCGTTAATAATTCATCTGACGAGTTGAAAATAAATTCTTATGAAAATAACATCGCTGATAACGCAATCGACAACAGGTTTTTTTTTAAATTCATTCTGAAATGAATCATGCGTATAGAGTCAACAAAACACATTTAGCGCGTGCATTCACAATTAGGCAGCCTTAAACGATCGATCTTATCGACAGAAGCTATGCTGCCAAATGGAAAATTCACGCGCTAAAATGTGTTTTGTTCGCTCTGACGGGATTACTTAAACTTGCTTCTGCGATTTCGCTCGTTCGTCCGACCGTCCGTTGTTTTTGAGAGAATAACACCCCTGAATCCATACTGTCTTCACAGTTGTTTGAAATTCCATTTGTATTAGCCAAATGCTATAACAAAACATAACGTTTAACCAAAAATCAGCAAAATATCGGCATATAGCAGGGTAAATAAACAGGAATATATAACATTTTAAATACTTCGCTTTACAGTAAAAGCTCACTTTGCTTTGTGATAAATTCCAGCATGACAATTTTTCACCCGCACATGAACTTTTGAATATTTAGGGAATTACATGAAACAGCCTGTAGTTTCGGCAATTTTAATTGCGTCATGAATACAGAGGAAACGTTTGTGAGACAGACCTATTCCAAAAGCGTGGCTAAATGTCCGGAACGTAGTGCCTTTAATAATTATACAATTAAATTGTGTTGTACCTAGATACCATATTCAGCACTTATATTTAGTTGGTATTGCAAGAGTATGTTATATTAATTTGTCTAATAATATTATAAAGCAACAGGCGGCTTCAAAGTTGGTTAAATCCTTCTCATTTGTCCCGTTTTTAAGTAAGATATTTTTATCATCAGTATTCTGGTAATTTGTCTCTTCTTCTGCATACCCTTTACAACTAAATTAAGTTTTTCTCCTAAACACTTTTGAGACTAGCTTCTGCTAATTTTTCACAGAAAAAATAGTACCTTTCTTATTTCCCGTGAGATAAATACCATAGTCTAAACAGAACAGTAGGTCATCTCCGGCCCTTTAGGAGTTTTTACTATTGCCGCACGGGCGCTAGGGTTGCGTCGCTCCATGTATTATACGCATGAAACCTAACACGGTGACGGCGTGGCCCTGACTAAACCGGTTAGGCCCCTCGTGTTGAGTTTACTTGTGGTGGCTCGCGGCACGTACGGTTGAGGCACGCACACATGCAAGCCGCGCAATATACCTTTGTTCGAAGATAAACTACTGAATATACTGTGCAAATACCAAATATGTTTACAATACTTGTGTCATTAGATTACACAAACTTATATTATACTTAGGTACTTGTTATTACGTAGATACCTATGTTCATTTGTAAGATATGTATTTGTAAACGTTCCTCGTTCCTGAAATAAATTGTTTTATATGCCTCAGTCTTAATTTCAGGCTGCGGCCTCGTGTACTTAACAAAATGACAACCAATGATAATTAGACACCATTTTGACACAATATTATTATAGAAATGACATGCCGTAATACGGACGCGACACGACAAGTTTGTTAACATTTAAATCTTCACTAGGCCCATTGTTGAACGAACTGAGCGAGCGACTTAGTGAGCTCAGGCTCATTTACATAGACAAAGGTGAAACAGGGAACAATGCTTCGTGTATGAACAACGCACCGCACAGCTCGCAAACGACTTTATATAACACTAATAATAAATTATAAAAATGGAAGCCTTTCATTTCTTGCAAAGTTGAGTTGTTCTATAAGCAAGGTTAGTTAGAATTATTTTATTTTTGATTTATAATAATAATAATAATAATAATATCAGGGGACTATGTCACACCAATTGACCTAGTCCCAAACTAAGCTCTAGGCTTCTACTATGGGTACTAGACAACGATATAAATACTTATAATAGAGAAATATATACTTAAATACATAGAAAACATCCATGACTCACGAACAAATATTTGCGCTCATCACACAAATATCTGCCCTTACCGGGATTCGAACCCAGGACCTCTAGCTTCGTAGGCAGGATCACTACCAACTAGGCTATCGAGTCGTCAAAATTTATTAGATTAGATTAGATTTAGTTCTACAAATGTTTTTAATCTATCCTAATGTTATATATGCAAGAACCACGTCTTCAGTGGTAATGTCCTGCTCCAAAGCCACATATTTCTATAGATCTCGGGCCTTGTGTATCCGGTTTGGAGGAGCAAAATGTTAAAAGTCGCCGTCCCATCTGGTCGTCGGTCTTCCTTTACATCTTTCCCCTTAAATAACACTATTACCATATGTTAAAGACTAGTGGTTGGAGAAGCTGTTTGCACGGTTGTACAAAGCTATTATTCGGGCCGGATGTAGGAGCTAGTTTTTGGGAGCGGTTTCGTAGTTGTTAGGTCTGTTCTTGACTTCCTTACACGAGTCAGGCTTAAGAAGGATTACCTCAATTGCGATTTACTTGAGTGCTAGTCGAGGGTTGGTTTTACTAGAAATTAGAGATCGCCGGATTTGGCTCGGTAAATACTCAAGACGTCTACACTAAATGTACAGGTTGATTTTTTCTTGACTTACTTAGTTAATGATTGCTAACCGCTAGCAATGATAATCTCATAACACAACGTAGTAATATTAAGTCTTTTTAGGTTTATTAAATCTTAGTGAATTATTCGATACTTCTAAACAAAATTATATTTTTTATTTGTTGTTCAAATACTCAATCTGTTAAATTAAACCGCTGGAAAGTTGTGCAGGACTACAGACAAAAATGTTTAAACCAATTTGAATTTTCAGTTTAATTCAGTCCGAGAGACCGAAACAAATTGGTATCGTTTAATTTGGTGTCCCTATGTTTTATCGACACTCATTTCATACAGTGTATGTATCACTTCACCAAATTACATTTCATCCAAAACGAATTTCTGCTGAAGCCCTGTTATATTCTGGTTGTCTTAAATGTTAATTACGTAGGTTAGGTTGGGTAAGACTTATGACTATTATAAGAAACTTGTCGATGAAATGATAATTATGCGAAGTTTCACATTCTATGGAATGAGTGTCGACAAAACAATGGTAAACCATTTAATTGTCTATTTATTAATTCCGTTAGCAGTGTTGGCTTTTGATACACGCTGTACTTACTATGGGGTATGAATTTAAGGTCGTCGTTTCCTTAACCAGGCTTTTCCGGAATTAAAATGTATTCGGGTAACCCTTAACAAGGTAAGCTAGAACCTGGGTTCAGGCTTTTATCCGTTAGGTTAGCAAGTCAGAGGAAATACTCGTTTTTTGCAGCGTTAAACATTTCATTTACGCAGGTAGTTTATTTACCCAACACAACTGGAAATTCAAGTAGGTACGTTCGATTTTACTGGAATTGAACTCGAGATAGGTCTTAGGCAAACACTTTCTAAATTACAGAACTGAATAAATAAAACAAAGTAGGCACGAGTGTGGACAGAGTCGACAGTGGGAATTTATTGAACTGGAAAAATAACGTATTGAATAAGTCAGTCATCCCTTGATTAACCATTTGGGTGAATATTTGGCGTTTCAACCGCCGTCATTATTGTTTTCGCATATTATTCAATATAAACTCATAACTTTCTTGTTTTTTTAAATGGAATGGATACTACTCCCGGGTCCGCTGATTTTGACATCAAAAATTGCTGGTAGTTTATCATTATTTTCGTCAATGTATTAAAGAGAATAATGACGGCGGTCGGAACGCCCGAATATTCACCCATTTGTTTGGTTAAGTACCCAATACAGCTTGATATGACCATTGTGTTCATTGATTTTTAACTTATAAGGATTAAAATTATAGGAACTTAACTTATAGGAAAAAAAAAACTATTCCAATTTATTCTATCACGCATCAACAAAACAACAATTCAAAAAATTATCAAACAATAATAATATGTCTGTTACTCAGGATTTGTTATTCGTCATCGCATACCATATGAACACTCTGTATATTTTAGTTTCACGTCGGAGTGTTTTCCTTTTGGAAATGAAGACTGCCGCCGTCTTCGCGCTAGACGTATTGTATTTGTTTATGTCGAGTTGCGACAAGTGTTTGTTTACGACTGCGGTGGACAGAATTTTAAAATAACTTACAGTTCAAAATGTGATAATATTGCAAGGATGTAAATATTTCAATTTGGTTGCATATTACAAAGGACACTTAAAGCTTTTGCGGGTGGTAGGACCTTGTGCAGGGTCCGTCCGGATCGCTACCACCATCTTATCCATTAACCTGCCGCCAAACAGCAGTGTTCGCATTGTTGTGTTCCGGTTTGGGGATAAGACAGCCGGTGAAATGACTAGCATAGAGGCATTCCATCTTAGTCCTCAGGGTTGGCAACGCATTTGTAGTAAGGGATTGCATTGCAGTCTTGTGAATGCGAATGTCTATGGGTCACAGTTTCCGCTTACCATCGGGTGGCCTGTGTGCTCGTTTGTCTTCCCTATGCCATAAAAAAAAAGCTAGGTAGGAACAATACATTAAAATTTTTCATGTATTTGAATGAAGGCGTGAAGGTATGTATGTATGTAACAACAAGCGTACTTATAGGTTTTTCAAAAACCTTTCTTAGTTTACCGGGGGCCTTTTTCTACATTGACTTTAACCTATTGTCATCAATATGATGGCACTTATTTACCTACTTGAAAGTAATACCAAGGCCAAGTCAAAAACAAATACAATAACAATACCCACGTGAAATTACAATGTAGAATAAATCCCTAGCTCTGGTAAATGAAATACCATGTTGTAAATTAAATACCTTTTTTGCCATTATTAATAAATATGGAGTATCGGTGGAGTAGCTACATGTTTTGTCTATTTATCATTGTGACATTGGAATTCGACAGATAAGGAAAAAGCTTGGCTTAGCTTACTCGTGATTATATATAATGTATAATAAAGCCTGAGTCGTCGTCTCTACGCAAGCACAGTCGGTAGCACCTTGGCCGTGGTCAAATACGAACGTATAACAGCTCCCTTCAAAAGTTATATCGAGTGGAGCATTTCAGTTAACTTTTACTGCCCGTTGTTAAATTGTATTATTATTCCTTTAAAGCGCTTTTAACTGTTTCGAGGAAATAAAAAAAGTGTTATTTTGTTGTTTATCTCAACAATTTCAAGAGAACATTGGCATGACATTTTAATAAATAACCTGTAACTTGTCTGAAATTAAAATGAATTTAACCGTCGTTTTACAAAAATAATGCTGTTTTAGTACCTAAATTTCACATATTTGAAGACTCAAGTTACCCTAGAAGCACGGATCCTCTTTTTATTTAGACGGAAACATTCTTGCTAAAGTTTTAATATTTTACGAAAGTTTTAAAAACATTGGACCTTGTTCAGGGATCCGGATTGCTACCAATATCTTATCCATCAACCCACCGTCAAGCAGCAGTATTCGCATTGTTACGTTTCGGTGTGGGGATAAGACAACCCGTGAAATTACTAGTTGACAAATTTGAAGTTTGAGCGGTTGTAGGTTTGCAGTAATGGACCTCCCTAAATCATTTTTTTTTAAATATTTTATCACAAACAATAACAAAAGTTATAAATTGCTAACATTTTAATAACGTTATATAATTTTTCTACTCCTGTACTTTTATTAGTCTTTTACATAGTCACGAACACTATTATAAGAACATAGATAATATGACTTCAGAAAAGTCTATAACTCTATTCCCCATAACAGCTCTCGGTGTCGTAAAGTCGCCCTAACGATACGCCACAGATTACTAAGTGTAGCCTGTTAATCATATTTTAACGATTGTGAAATAGGGACTATAAAACACCTAATGTTTTGAGAAATGATTTCAGTTATCTGATTGGTCGATTTTAAAATAGCTGTATTCTGATTGGTTGATACGAATTACAAAGTTTTTTTAAAAGATTTAAATTAGTTAAAGAGAAACACGTACCTAAAAGAACCTATCGTTCCGTTTGACAGTCGATGTGTTTTGTGATTGGTGGATTTAATTTAGTGAAGTATTCTGATTGGTCAAATTAAAATGTTTTGGAATTGTAAATAATTCTTTTTTCCATTCCGTCAATTTAAAAACAAAGTAAACCATAGACACATATTTTGTCATTTTCTTGTTTCCCGCTCGTTTGTTGTTCTTTACTTCGTTCGTTCGTTTGTAAGTTTTTTCGCTTAATTTTGCATTTCATTTGAAACCTAGTCGTAGAAAAAGTATTGTATGCAACGGTGTATAACTAAGTCAAAAAACACTCGTGGCGCTTTCCTTTACGATGTTCGCCTTCGGCTCACATCGTAACTCACGCCACTCATATATTTTGACCTCTCTTATACAACTATTGCATAAACTACTATTTTTAAATGTTATATAACATTACATCACGGTAACAAACATGTTATAATAAAATTTTATCAGTGTGGGAGCGTTTGAAACATTTTAACAAGTTGTAACAAAATGTTATGAAGTGTTAGTGGATTTTATCGTGTAACGTTATATAACATTTATAACAGCAAGTGTGGGAGCACCATAACAGATTTTAGTCTTGGGAATTCAAATGGTCTGGTATGCTCGTTTGACTTCTCCATGCGATATAAAAAAATATTTTAGTAATTTCTTGTTACACCTTTTATAAACCAAAAGTTACATTAGAAATAACGTTATTCAATCATTACAAAACCCCGCGTCTTTTTCTACCTTTACAATCCAGGACAAAGAATCAATTAACTAACCTCGGTAAGGAATGGCGTCTTTATAACTGTTTGCGGGTAACGAATAGCGGTCAAAGGTCGGAAATGTGGCCGAATACTTCTTTAGAAGATAATTTGGAACCTTTGAAATATAGTCGGGTAAATTCATTCAAGATATTAGTTTTATTACCCGCCCGTGAGTTAGGGTGCCATGAAACGTGCTCTGAGATGGCAAAACGATAAAGACGCGTTTATGAAACCATTTATTTCAGTCATAATTGCCATGAATGTGTGTGGACGCGTAGGAAAGAGAAGGAAACCTTTTTTTTTTAATGTGACTGTCTTAAAAGGCTTAGTAGACTTAATATTAGGAACAAAATTGTTTAAGTCCGTTAGTTGTGTTATTATTACTTAAGTAAGTATATGAATAAATGATAAAGAATAGCAGAGAATAACTAAGTAATATATTTTTGTCTTGAAACGAATTATTTTGCTTCAGTAATTACATAAATATATTATAACCGCGAATTGCGCCTTAAAATATTAAACACCCCTGGTCTATTTCTGTGGCCCGATTGTTTCCAAATATAATGGATTCTGTAAATCATTAAAATAAAATCGACTTCCACTGTTATTAAAAACAGAAGTATTAAGTGAGGAACCGACTCGCTCTCGTCTCGGGTTATTTCTTCGAGGGGTTTAACTTTAAGATTGCAAGACAATAGAGTAACGGGAGGTCAACAACCCCGTTGCAGTTTAATTTAGTTTTATACGTCATTGACTTAGGCACTTAGTTTAAAGCTTACAGATAACCTCAAAATCGCTACATATCATCACCAGACCATTAAATTTAATGTAGAAATTAATGGAATTCCATCGCGTCTGTTTGAATGTATTTTTACGCAAATCTTAGAAACTGATAGATTTTGATGCGGTTAAGGTATGTACATCATCATTAATTCTACATTATTTCTTGAAGAATGAAAAATGAAATGAAATAAAAATAATTTATTTGGCACATAAAAAAACCAGTTTGCAATCATAAAAAAAGTCTTAACCTAAATACATTTTTTTCTCTACAGCCAAAATGGTCTCCGCTCAGCTTTGTGCATCTGAATGTAATAAACACATTCACAGACGCTGGTTTTCAGTGAGACCAGGGAGACAACAAAATAACACGGGAGACGACAAAAAAAAAAAAAAAACGAAATATTAAATAGCTAAAATAATTATCACTATCATTTTGAGATCATACACAGATCAATTATACATATAAGATAAAAAAAGAAACATATCTTACACTATCTTATCTCTATATGTGTGTGTGTATGTATGTGTGTGTATGTGTGCGTATGTGTGTGTGTACAACTGCTTATGATCCAGATATTTGGGAAGCTAATAAATCATTCTTGAAATTATTTTTAAAGGCAGCTACTGATTTTAAATTTCTAATATTTAGGTGGTGGTATATCATTCCAGAATTTCGTGGCAGCAAAGCGAAAGCTACCACGAAAAGCAGTCGTACGGTGTTGTGTGTATAGTAAGCGTGTGGCCCGACGTAGGTATCTCGCACTGTGAGATTTTAAGTTTTTTATACAAGTAACGTGGTTATTTGCATTTCATTAAACCAAAAAGTAGTGAAGCCAGGTGTAAATTATGAGTAAAAGTCATATTCATTAATTTGTTTGTATTTAAAAATGGACTGACGTGCGATCGACGAGGGATAGGAAAGCAAAAGCGCACACAAGCATTTTGTATATGCTGGATTACTTTTTTTGTCCTCGTTAACAAACAACCACCAATCACTGTATCTACGTAACTCAACTTCGAGAGAATCAGCGAATCGCAGTCTACTGTTAGGTACTTGCGGATTTGGTACAAAACCTTTAACCTATAGAAACAACTCCGCATTGTTTCCAGGACATGGCTTTCGAACCGCAGCCGTCCGTCAAATAATAAGCCCAAGTTTCGCGCTTCTGAGACACGTTCTAATTAGTCACCCTTTATTGCGATTTTTGGGTTAAGGGCTGTAATATCACTAATTAGTTTTTTCGATCCCAACAAAATAAACTTAGATTTACGATACGGTCCAAATCTGCGTTGAGTGCATGAGTAGCTGGATTACACTCAGTCCGTTTAAAAGATGTATCAAACTGGATGTCGTCTGCGTAGATATGGTAGTTACAATGCTTAATGTTGTTAATAATATCAGAACTATATAGGATAAAAAGAAACGGTCCCAAAATCGACCCTTGGGGAACGCCTTGGGGAACGAACGAAGAATGATCAAAAAAATGGAAAGGAAAAGATGAAAACCGGAACTAAATAAAAAAACCTATCTTATATAACCTTATCTCTGTATGTCTTTATACTTGAGTTGCTTAACTTCAATCTCGGATATCTCATGAAATTTGGTATAATAATTTAAAAATAAACTTGAAAAAAGACGCAAATTCCGTTGTCCTATTGCAAGGATTACCCGAGTTTGAAGTAAAGCGGCTCAACGTTATGCATCTTGATTATGCCCTCAGACAGCCAGTCAGGCAGTTTGGAGTCAGCTCCATAGTCTAACTGAGCAACCGCTTGTCCCATGCATCGGCCCCGTTATAAAATGGTCCTCAATAAATTGTCCTAAGTCAACTTAAGTGCGGAATAACGCGGGTGACTGTAATTTGGCCGCTGACAGGTTTATAAGACTGTCAACAACTACTTTCAGTGGGCGGTCCAATTGCGACCCTTTGTAAATATATTTTGAAGGGTTTTTAGTCGATTTAAAACAAAAATTTCTTGTCAGTCCATGTTTTTTTACATACAGGAATTTCATTGTAAATCAGTAAGTCTATTCCTTGAACTGGTTTTGTATAACACTACATCATAACTACCGTAAAATGTTCCTACTTTGCTCCCCCACGGGTAATTATGCTGCATAGTTATATTGAGGTGATCTGTATCGTAAATCATTCAATTGATTTCATTCACTTCGTGGCTGGATCATTATTTTTCAGCAAATTTGTCATGGACTTGACTTATTAGGTAACAAACGAAATAGTCACTATGGAGCATAGTAACCCACGAAGGAGGAACGTAGGAACATTTTACGGTAACCGTAAAAGTAAATTAAAAAATCTCCTACTTTTTTGTGGAGACTGATGAAAAAACTGGTGTATCCAATAATTACCCGGGCTTATTGACTGGCAATAATCAAATCATCTCCTCGAATTCGATACAAAAGATAGATCAAAAACCAATGCTTGCTTTAGGAACAAAGTAAAAAGAAGAGAGGAATGCTGTTTGCATTGCAGAAAAAACCGGTCAAGTGTAGTCGGACTCGCGCACCGAGGGTTCTGTATTTAAGATAACATGGTTGGGGAAAAGGCAACAGAAAATACGCATATACGTTTTGTATTCAATGAACGAATTGGTCACGTTCTAAAATCAAATTCGTACTTACCTACACAGCGGCGGTCGATAATATAACAATAATAATATGGAATTCTCTGTTGTCGTATCAATTTACATGCACATGGTATTCTTACCCTGTTGAGCCAAGTGAATGTTTTTGAAAAAAATATATGTTATAGAATATTAGTTTTTACATAAAATATCCAAAATTGGTGGGTGTCCCTAACTCGGAACAATAAAAAAATAAATAAAGAAAACTTAAAAGTAAAAATTTTACTATTTACAAATGCATTTGGAACTTCATTTTTTTTTTAATAATACATCTAAATTACTAGCATAATATACTTAAGTTACAAAAAAATCGGTTCAGTACTTTAGACAAAAATAAATAAAAACCGATTTTCATTTTTTTTTTTTCTCTAAAACCTGTGACATTTTAGGCTCAATATTTGGTGGAATAGCATCTTATGCTTGGGGAAATAAATCAGCAAAACGACAATCAATTTGGCGTCTGGGGCCGATCCCCCATACAAACACGGTTATACCCTTTCAAGTTGATAGCTTGTATGGTTTCAGAGAAAAACTGCTGTGACATACAAACAGACGGACAGGCAGACACTGAAGTCTCGCCATAAGGGTTCCTTTTTTACCATTATGGTACGGAACCCTAAAAACGGTAATTATCATTTGTTATGTCGATTATAGGCGAAGTTAGATTTCCAACGCTTGTAATTACAGCTAAAAGGGGGTAAAAATTACGGCCTCCTAAAAGTCCAATTAGCTAGTTTAATTACTTAAATTAGATTAATTTTGTAACTTGTATGTGTTCGTGTCATCTATTAGGCAGTTTGTCTGCGAGCCACGTACTCGTAGTAACATGTTGGTCATGTGTGCGTAATAGGCGTAGGTTTTAATCATGAAACGTAATTAAGCGCGTTATTAATTTAAAATGGCGTCAGGCGTGTTAATTGCCGCTTTAAAAAATATCTTACTTTTTTTAAATTTATATTATGAGCTGGGTATGGGTATAAATAAGCTGGGGGTTCAATTTATATTCTTATCCGGTGACTAAAACTCAAAATTACCGACATTTAGCGATTTCTAATCTATATATTGTTGCTTAAATACTAAAGGGCCACAGATCAAAATGTGTTTATGTTGCATTTAAATTTGGAATGCTATATACTTTAAGTTTCAAATCAAACTATGTCTGTTTTTGTTTTATGGCGCTTTTGTATTTAAGCAGCGATATTATAAAAGACAAACCTGACTCACTGACTTATATATCGACGCAAAGCCCAAACCGCTGGGACTAGAGATTCCAAATTCGGCACGTAGGTTCCTTGTGAGGCATTTTTGGAAATTCATCCATTAAGGGATTACAATAGGTGGAGTGGCGGAAAACTAATCGCGTACGAAGTCGCGAGCGTCCTCTAGTACTTCATATTTTTGAATCTCACCTCACAGTAACGTTCCCGTCTTAAATTAACTTCTGATGGTCCTTTGATTATGTCCATAAAAATTTACAATAAAAAACCTGAAAGTATAAAAGAAGAAAAAAATATATGTTAATAAACTGAAAGAATTGCTAGTAAACAAAGCATATCACTACATAGTATAAAACAAAGTCGCTTCCCGCTGTCTGTCCCTATGTATGCTTAGATCTTTAAAACTACGCAACGGATTTTGATGCGGTTTTTAGTAGATAGAGTGATTCAAGAGGAAGGTTTTTATGTATAATAAATTTTGTTTTATGTAAGTGTGTTATAGAAAACTCAAATAAACCGAAGCGAAGCGAGGGCGGGTCGCTAGTTATACAATAAAAGAATATACAGAAAACGCGTTACGATACTTAATAATGGTTATAATACATAATATACTACTAATTAATTTATGCCTCCTCTCTCCTAGTGTTGCTGTGCCCTCCAGGGTTCATTTTGTTATTATTTATTTATTAGAATAAGCTGTACCATTATGAAAAAGCAATAAATAATTGAAATTGAAAATTCCTTCCGCCTATGATATCAATACAAGTGCTCCCTCACCAACTCGTTAGTATGACCATCGCGTGACTTGATTGTCACTATTGCTACACTAATAGGAATTAAGAGGACTGTGAAGCAACGTTTCAATCGCGAAGTTGTCTAAAAAATCCATAAAAAATTAGCTCCTGGCGATAACGTTCCTTTTGGCAGAAATACGTTTGGCCGAATGTAACGTTTCCCAACCGTTTCATTATCCATCCCGCTTTTTTTCTGTAACTGTAAATATGGATTTATTTCAGTGCCATCGTGTAAAGCCCTATAGGTTAGGTTAAATAGGTTAGTTGGCAAATGAAACGTATGAGAAACTATACATTGGGCCAAACATATTTCTGGTAAAAGGCAGGGAACCGTTTCTAACCCCCTTAATCAAGTCCGATTTCCATGATTTTTGAATATATTGTAGATTTATTATAAAAACTGTGTCGGTAAGTTTCCTATAATTTTGTTTAATTCGTTTTTTTCCAGTTTTTTTTCTTCGAAAGGAACACGTACAGACCTAGTTTTTAATAACATGTACAAAAACTAGTCCTATCTGGACGGACCTAGTCATTGAGTCCCTATCGCCATCACTGATAGACGATATTATATAGGATGTTCAGGCTGCTAGAGAAAAATCCGACGTCCATCTATGACGGTATTTTGATGGTACTGTATACTGCTGCTACAGACGTATTACCAAATACTCGTTAAGGCTCACAGTAAAAAAATACCAATGGTGTCCTTTTGGAATATACAAAAAACAATAACAGTTTCTGCAGCAAAAATGTTCAATTTTCCGGACGTTGTTGCCGGCAATAAAGACTTAACGACTTTATATTAAACGCTCCAACTGATTTTATTATAAAAAATCTGTGTAAAACGACGAAACCTGGTAAATGGGGAGATACTTTATTTTCCATTATTTCATTTCCAACAGCCGAGTTTCCAATTATTTTGATCGTCGCTTTTTCGATAACTTATTTTTCAACCGGGACGAGGTTATTAAGTAGTGAGAACAAAACGTTTGTATGAGTGTGTTTATTAGTGTAATCTAAAAAAAGGGTGGTTTTTTGTTACGTACCTACTTATTTAAAAATTCAAGTTTTTCTTAAATGATAAAAATTTTATTTTCGTATTTTTCCGATGAATTTCACCATTTCTAACTGTGATAATAACATTTATAATCAATATTTTATACAACTGGAAACATGTTTAATGTAAGATTGAGTCGTTCTCACGGACAAAATGTAAGAAATTAGAAAATAACTTACATTAACTAAACTTCTGCATTTCCAGCCAAGGTCGCTAAGACCTGTCAGTGAACCAACGAGTGTTAATATACAAGTGGATAAAACCAATGCCACATGGATGGCACCTACCTTAAATATTGGAAATAGCAAATTCTACGAAAAGGAGACCTTTATTTTGGGAAAAAATATATCTTGTATTTATGGATTTCTCCTTTACGTAGAATTTGCTATTTCCTATATTTAAGATAGGTGCCATTTATATGGCATTTGATTTTCCCACCCTGTATATCACGCAAGTTTACAAACTATGTGTCAGTATCTTCATAAACACATTTCAAAAATACGTTGAACAAAGTAATGTGACAGGGCTTAAAATCCGACGAATCCGGAGCGGAAATTATTGTCAACAATACTCGAGATTTTGACCAATTCCACACCACCCTATACACTTTATAATCCGTCAAACCACACACAGATATCACTGACATACATACATGCTCTTATACCGGTAACCTTTTATTTTGGACACCCGAGTAGTAAATACGTTAACATTTATCTTAAGTGTTATCCTCTTTGCTGAGGTATTTGTAACATAAAATTAAAATTAAAACACTCAAAACCACGTAATTTATTAATTAACCAATAGAAGTAGGCAGAACAGTAATACGACAAAATTTGAAATAACGGTTTCGATTGGCCATTTAAAGAAATAGTACTAACAACCGCACTCAGAGTCAGTTAGTGAAGATGCAGTCGTTCCTTAGTGTAAATTTTTCATAAACAAGTTTGAAAAAGGAACAAGTTAATTGTCTCTAAAATGTGTCTGAGTGCAGCGCGCGGCGGAAAATCAGTAAGTTTAAGTTTAATTTTTTACTTAACTGTAAGTAAGAGTACTCAGTGTAACAACATGAAATTGTAAATCAGAAGTGAAACGCGGCCGCATTGTAATTGTAATAGCGGTGTTAAGAGAGCCCAGCGGAGTGTAATTATTTACTTGCCTCGTTCACAGCGACTACTAAAATGTAGTTTGACATTCGTTGCGAACTTTCTGCGTAGGGATTACAGAAAAACTAAAATTATTATTTGTTATTAATGTACGTTTGTTGTTAAAGCCCCTATTTTATGAACATTACAGTGAGAAATTACTGGTGACATTTCAGTAAAAATATTTAACCGTACAAAAGTCAACAAATATGATTTCTTATCTCGCAGTAAGACTAAGAATAATTACAAAATTTTGACGCGGCTTATTAACCCTAGCTAGGTCCAAAATAGAGTAAAATTAGTCCCAATCCAAGAACCCTAAAAATCTAAAAACGGCCAGTTCGTATAATTTTTTTTGTGTTGGGTACAATATGACTTTCAAAGTTAATTTAAAAAGATACTTCTACTGTAAATATTTTTATTAGTACGCCATTTAAAAGATAAAAGATAAAAGACGGGCACTTTTACACGTCAAGAATTTACCAGCACTTCCCAAGAGGAGACACTGCTGAGAAGAAACGCCGCAAGAAACTCAGCAGTCAGTCATTTTTTAAACATATTACAATGGTACTACTTAATCTAGCATTATATAAAGCAATAAATATTAAATTCAATATAATATCCAATAACATGCGTAGATCAGCAGGAAAACATTTTTTACCTTGATTAATTGCCTGTTTTTTTTTAAACCGCACTAAGCTTTTATTACTACGTTTTAAATTGAGAAATTATAAATAACATGATATTGTTACAAATAACGGTTTGGAAATGCCACTACGGTGCGATAAGCGGTTTATCCAGGTACAGGATGATCGCAGCTCCAGCGAGCACTATCGGAGTTTGAATAAAAAAGCATGGAGTGCTCTTGCCCCGTTTATCCGGATATAGATTTATATCATCAGGTTACGCGTACAGCCAAACTGTTACGGCACTTTAACACTTTTAGGATTTCAGTAAAGTTCCGTGCAAAATTCCAATAGTAAATAAACTAAAATATAAACCTTTTTACTTTTAACTACTGTAAATGAATTCGTGTTGTATACGTTTGTATCGTTAAAAATAAGGTTTAAAAAGTCTTGAACTATAAATTTCGGTTTTTAAGAAACACAATACACATTTCCTTAATCAAATAAAAAAAACTACTTGAAATATTACGCCCGAGATTAGAGACCGATTAAAAATAAACCAAACTTTACCTATATTACATACCTACCACGTGTATGTTACTACTACCCATTAAAGTATGAAGTTCCCAACCATAAATCCAAAAATTTGATCAAAGGCGGCCAAAAAAAAGCCTGTACAAAATCAAACCACAAATAAACCTTCACCCACTTGTTTAAAACCTGCAACTTTTTTTTAATTCTAATGCGCTACTCAGCTGTCGACGGTACTAAACTCACGTTAGCCAAACTACCGGAAGACTTGACACGACAGAAGTCGCGGCCAAAGTTGGCCAGGCTTCAGGTGCATTTCTGAAGGCAATTCGCATAAACATTTACAGCATTCGGATGCAACTGCGCCAAGCGCACACCCGTAATAGGGATGCAATGTAGAGGACACTTAGAGTGCTTGCAGCGATGTAAAATGTGTTATTTCATGTCGCTGCACATGATGTGTTTTTTTTGCATATTTATTCGTTAATGGGTAGTTTTATAGAATACATAGTTTAGTATAAAAATAATTTTACTAGTCAAACAATCTGCTACACCCTATAGATACAGTAGGGGAACTTATTAAATGGGAATAAATGAAACAAAAATAAAACGTTTTGTATATTATGCGATAAGGTCATTGACAGCTTTTTATTAAGGGCTTTATTCTACTCGGTAAAACTATGTTGCTTTTGACATACTATCGTACCACCATTACGTACTGTCAAGTAAATAAGAGCTACAGTGACGTTGACCTTTAACCTTTATTAACCTTTTCCACGCCATTGACGGATATACTCGTACCACTGGTTTAGCGCCAACGACGGATATTTCGGTCATGGTTGACAGCGTAAATTAGACCTGTGACTATGAGATAAGGTATTTAGCTGTCATTGGCGTGGAGTGATGACTTTGTTTTTGACAGCGTTGAAAAGTTAAAGAGGTCCTGACCTATATGAAATTCAAATAAAATAATCATCAGGTCATCCCTGATAAATCATTTTGACACTTAATTAAATAGCAGGAAAGCGCAAAACGCTTACGTTTGGTTGGTCATCGTGCTAGTCCCGCATATTAAGAGCTTTCCTCTCTCCACCTGCAACTAATCGTTTGTTAATGGCAAAACCTTCTGTATACAATGTGGATATTATTATGCATGTGATAGTCTTTATATAAAGTTTAAACGGGTTTATGCCTTTGTATGGGCGAAATATGTTTGGCAAAATGTATCGTTTCTCAATCGTTTCATCTCCCAAGCCACTTTTTTTCTGTTACCATAAATATTTCGGGATTTTTATAAAAACTAACCTAACCTAACCTATAGGGTTGTACACGATATTACAGTTACAGAACAAAAAGGGTTGGCAAATGAAATGGTTGGGAAACGATTTTGCCAAACATATTTCTGTCAAAGAGAGGATACTAGTTTAATGAACTATATTCAAGTAGAAAGATACCCTTTATTACCTTTTTTTTTATAAACAATTAATTCCAAATATTGTGTTTCAAATGTAACTTACATTGAACAAGGTGAAAACTGTCAAAATTGTGTTAAAACCCTTATAATACGAAATATCTTAAGTGAAGTGTGAATATTATAATACAAGGGAAATGTTTTAGTGGCGGGCTTACATATAACGGCGTCATCAAGACCCTCTGGAGCCTTTCTTTTATTTATGATTTCCATAAAGGAAAGATTCACAACTGAATTATACAAATTTTACCAAAACATTTCGGACGAAGGAAACGTTGTTTTATATTGGACTGTGACCTTTTTTAAAATGAAACTGTCACAATCATGATTCTATTTTCGTTATGTACAAAAAACACAAGTAGACAAGAGAAAATAAACGGCAATACAAGTTACTAACTACATCGGAAAACAAACTTGCGACTACGATTTTAAAAAGGAAAGGAAACGGTCTCTCACAAGTTCACCTAGTCTCAAGATTTGTACTATTGGGTACTAAACAAAGATAACCGTTCTTAGCTAGGGGTGGGCTATAAATACTTAAATTTCAAAAAGACTTCCAAGACTCAGCAACCAAATACTCGCGCTCAGCACAGAAATATTTGCCGTTACTGGGATCGAACGAGACGATTTAATCTAGGCTAATTGCATCATTGAAGTCGTGGTCAAGAATGATACATAAAATCTGACGGGTCTATATTGAAATCCCTAATTGTCATTTGTCCTAATGCATCGTTTGTACGAATTTTCGGTTATCCTAAAGCCATTTCCATCTGATTTTTAAAACTTTCCAGTGTTGTTATAACCCAACCTAACTTTACAACACATATTTTTGGAAAGCTGAGAAAGATGTCTGACTCAGTCGTAAACTAGTTTAGGACAATCAATAATCCGTACAAACGAAGCGTTAGAACAAACGTTAATAGAAATTCCGAGGAGCACCCGAAACCTGATACGAGACGATTAGCCCCTTATATCCGAGGACAAGTATAACGAGGTTAATGAGCTACACCTCTTACACCTCTTATACCTCTTACACCTCTTTGACACACTTATTCAGTATTCCCCTTTATCCCTCGAACCTTTTGGAACGTCATTAGACACGTGAGAAAGGTCGACAAAATTAAAAATCCTTTCAACAGCATTACAGATGTGACCGTGTGCAAAGAACGGTGAAACTTTTTTAATAAAATCCGCTTAGTGAAAATTTACCCCCTTTTTATAAATTTGGATAGGGAATGCCCTAAGAAAAAGTCCGTGTTTGCAAATAATTTACCTGGCGGAGGGACAAAAGAGTTTTGAATAAATTAACGTGGTAAAATAATGTTCTGGAATGGGAAATCCTGATGTGGCATAAATTGCAATTTATTTGAGTGGTTTAGAATTAGCCGCTTGATTAAGTATAATTATAATTATATTTGTGCTTCGTTCTAAAAATATTAATCTGCATTGTAACATTATAACAAAGTATTTAATTTAAACTATTTAGGTGGGTAGGTACTATTGGTGGAAAAAAAGAACACTTCGAGGTCATTGAGGTCATAGTTCTGTGTGACATTGTCCCCTGATATTAATGTACCTACGTATGTAAACACTTTATTGTACTAAACTATTTACACTTACATATTTATGTTTAGGTATAATATACAACTTTGACCAAAGGTATTGAGCGCCCATGCATTTTTCATATAAAAGTCAAACTTTAAAAGGTTCATAATATATCTAAATCTTTTATCATAGGAAGTTGTAAATTTATCGGAAAGATAGGTATTTATTGACGCTAAGGGAAAATCCGTGGAATAAAATGCAATCAGCAATTTTATTGTTAAACCCGACTTTTTATAGCTTCAGTTTTTACACGCAAATTGCTACTTCGAAACGATATCTACTAATGATTTGCTCGTGTTTCTTTTTACATTTTACGTATTTTTTAAATTAAAAAATAATACTTTAAAAGTCACTACAAATTATAATTCCCGTAATATTTTCTGTTGGTATTATCAACTATCATATAGTTTTATATTGTTTTTAATGCGTTAATTCAACGCAATCATTTACCTCACTGGTCTCTGCACCAATCGCGATTTATTTAATTATTGTACAGAGTCATTATACATAAATAGCTTAATAATAAAAATAGGCATAACATTAAATAACTCTAGCGATGTTGGAATTTACTTTACAATTAAACTCGTTTCCGTTTGAGATTTCCTCAATTAATATCTGTAAAAAGATGTTTACAAGATGTTTTGCTTGTAGTACTAAGTTGGTACTGTCATCATCATCATTGCGTACGGCACTCATCCTGCATGGATCAAAAGATTTTTGGTCAAATGTATCATTTCCGAAATTTTCTTGTCCCAAAAAGTTGTTTCACGTCGCAGTTGATTAATATTTTATGTTGTCACAAGTGTAACCTAACCTAAATTGTAAAAACATTTATTTATTAGAAATGGTTTTTAGGTTTTATTAAAGATCTTGGTATTTTCTATACATTTATTATAGTTTGGTAAGTGCTTGTATTATATTATTTAGGTTATATATAAAGACTAAATTGAGGTATGTTGAGCTATATTTCTACACCCCCTAGGGAGAGGTAGGGTAGGGTGGGTACGATTGAAACGGGTCATGATTGAAACAACTCAAATTTCTCGGAAACCGTTACACCTACCAGCGCGACACGAAGTTCTTTACTACATCGGCCATTTTCGAATCTTTGGACAGTGGCGCGCGGGGCAGCGAAGGACGCGGTCGTGTGCAGGACGCTTCGGAAAGATTTGACACGCAAAATTAAGCATTTATGGTCTTTTTATTTTCGGTTTATCTTAATTACCTCTTGTATTTTGGTATTTTTTCTTATTTCATTGTATGGTATACCTATTTGAGATTGTATTTATTGATATTGGTAATCGCTAAAGTAATATTTAAGACTAAAATATCGACCTTGAAATGAAGAATAGGAGTTGGGTACGATTGGAACAATGTGCCTGTGGACGTTTGAAACGTTTCAATCGTCCAGGTGTTCCAACCGTCCCTTTTTAACCGACTTTAAGCAGAATGGATGAGATATGTTTTTTTTATGTACCTACTAATGTTACTTTTAGTAGGTAATGAATTTTTAATTTATATAAACCTGAATAAAAGCTTACAAACTAACGAAGTATAGTGTGGGTCTTTGATAATAAGTTTTATTAGTTTGTTGTCATAAGTATATGACATTTTTGTTATAATATTTATCTTATTAAGTTTTTATTTTTTGAGTTTTTATTAGGTTTTCCAAGACTAAGATATTCTGATTCGTTTCAAGGTTGTTCAGAAACCAAAAATAAACAGTGAATATTTAGGTAGATGATTTCGCTTTAATTTTTTCTTCTCATGAAGAAGTAGGAATTGATACCAAAATGATGATAGTTATTTGTATTTTTTGACACTGTGATTTTTTTGCTTTTTTACATTAAAAAATATTTCTATTCTTTGATACTTTGGGTTTTATTAGTTTGCTTTTTCACATTTAAGTGTTCACCTACATAAGTATATAAATGTATACGTAGGTATACATACTTTGGTCATGATTGAAACATGGTTATGATTGAAACATGTTTGTTTGTATGAGAAATGATATTCCCTTTTTTAAGCATTATTATGCCATTATAGCTAATTAATAGATTATATCTATGTTGATAATATGATATGTTAATTATTAGTTCAACTTCTACCTGCTATCGATGAATACAAAAATATTTATTAACTACCTCTACCTCTAAAACTTTCTTTCAGTAATAATCATAGAAATAGTTATAGTTACGTTACCATTTTATCATGATCTCATCAAATACTCATGTAGTATAGAAAACCGTTTAAACCTATTAAATATGTCAAATAATGACAAAGTTATTTGAAGTGTTTCAATTAACCCACATACCGTTTCAATTGTCCCTAGCATGGGGTCAATTGAACCAATTTACCCGGTCCTCTTTTTTCGGCAATAGCGGCGTAGTTATTTGAGATAGAGCTACAAAATATACTTTATTTAAAAGCCAGATTACCATACTTTATATGACCAAACTATTGAATCCGTGACTTTAATAGATTCTTCGCTATACGCTGTTAAAGTGAAAGTGGTTCAATCGTACCCACCCTACCCTACTCCAAATTGGTAACCCCAGATTTAAAAAACTTAAAATTAATTAAAAATCTCGATCTCGAAGCTTCATGTAAATTATTTTCTGTAGCTAAAAATTAGGATCTTTTAATGTCGTCTTTTGGCCTGAAAGAGCTTTCATAGTTTAGTTCATATAATAATTTAGTTATTTAACCTTTCATAGTGGCGGACCATTTTAAAATGTTGAATATGTCCTCTTTCAGAATAGAAGCGCAGTAATACAATTTTATGACAACGCGAGGCGCATGTCGTCTTAATAAATGATGTTAGGCACTTATGAACGACTCGTGTAACGGGTACCTTATGTTATATAAGTATACATACAGACCCTCAGATAAGACATTTAGCTTCGAAGGCGTTTTAAACTATAGGAAACAAAAAGGATATGTCTAATTAATTATAACAGGATCTTACCTATAAAACTTTAATATTCTTTAATATTCTTACAGCCTTATTATCATCCTTAAGTTGCATTATCAAGACGACGCAAGTAAATCTTAAGAACAAAGTTTCCTTTTCCCATCTTATTATAGAATTACAAAGAACAATCCGCATTAGGAGCGTCCGATAATCTCATTAATGCCAACAAAAAACAACGCGAAGCAAAAAGCCAATTTTAATAAAGCGTTAAGTGCCAGCAACTTTTCAAAACTGTCCTCTCGAATCGAATTGAAAAGTACACTTTTCAATTTCCGCTCGGACTAATTGCTGATTCAAAAGAGACACCAACGGGCACTCTGAAACATCTCTTTTCATTACATTTGTTCAAATTAAACTTTCACAATGATTCAGTTCGAAGTTCCGCTTCGGAAAACATATTAATTCGGGAGTATTCACAGTTCTGTGAAAAGGTCGTTTCTATAAGCTTTTATTTAATACTACGGTACGTACTTTGTGATCTTACTGCTATTGGAAGATGGATCATTTCAAAATTTTACTCTAATAATAGTAGTAAATATGTATCTAGTGACAATCTGAAATAAATTGAGCTAGTCCCAGACTAAGCTCTTGCCTTGGTACTATGGGTACTAAACAATGATAAATATACAAAGAGAAAAATACGTAGAAACATCCAAGACTGAGAATCAAATATTCGCGCTCATTACACAAATATTGCTTATACCGGGAATCGAGCCCTGGACCGCTAGCTAACGTAGGCTACACTTAGATCTTTCAAACTACGCAATAAACTCGTCGATATGTAATAAACTCTAGTTTATGTGTTACAGAAAACTCACATAAACTGAAGCGAAGCGAGGGCGAGTCGCTAGTGTTTACTTGTAAGAAGATTCGATTAAATGTTATGCGTAAGTTTTAACTTGATTTTCTATACACGTGAACACGGTTGGTATAGAAACATAATTAACGCAGAGTAACTTGGTTTTGGGCGTGAAGACATGATACGGCGTTCGTCCTTGCCTACATAATGTACGTGAGTCTGCAATTTTCTGACGCAGTATAATTATTGTCTTGATGAAAGTGCGAGAAGCATGTTCTTTCAAGCTTGTGTAAAATATAATGACATGACATTACTCGTTTGAAGGTGTAATCAAATTATTGCTAACAAAATACTTGAACATGTAGTATTCAACAACAAAAAAACAGCACATGCTCGATTTTTTTTACACTGTGTTAAGATACTAACTTGAGTTAAAATGTCAGTTTTCATATGAATCTGACGCTTAATAACTCGAGGTACTGTCTCAAACCAGTGTTAAATTTTTGGTGCAAGTGGCCTTAAGAGTGATTTTCTCTTAGGCATTATTCAAAATAAATAAAAGAGGGATTGCACGAACGAGTAATTCGTAAATCATACTTAGAATAAGCATCATAAAAATATTTTTTTACATATACAATCAATACAAATAAATATCAGCGCAATATGTTATTTTCTCCGAACTTCTCAACTTACTCAAACATCAACTTACATCTGAAATAAATGAACAAAACATTTATTTCCCAAAAAAAATGTCATCACTTATCAAATTGAGACGAGATATTAAATTGTATTCCACGATATGAAATGCTACTGTCAGTCTTTTCTTTTATTCATGTCAGATACTTCACTGGTAAACGAGATTATTTTTAGCTTATTTGATCTTTTTTCTAAGAAAATATCCCTCTCAACTATTCACCTTCGAGGGTCAATTGGTCGATGTAATTGTAGGTCACGGACTTTAAATTTGAGTTGCTCAAGAACCGTGTCGCATGAAGACGATAATTAATTTCGACGTTATTTCTGTCTCGTGACTTGACGTGGCATTATGATAAGGATCTAACGTAAGTAAACAATTAAAGTTCGTTATGGTACTGAATCCAGAGCGAAGTATGTACAGTCAAGTGTCAATTGAAATTGGCAAAGCTGTATCGGGCAATTTACCAATTTTTAATTATTGATACACTTAATAATTACTTTCATAATTACTAAAATTAGGTTAGTTTAAGATAAGGCTACTATTCATGAGACGTTTTTTTGCTCACTCATTTGTTTGCTTGATGAATATTTGAGGTTGTGCGTCAAACAGTACTAACTTGTTTACATTTTTGCCAAATCCAATTGCCACCGACTCGCTATATTTTCGACTACTCTGTCCGTTTGTGGTGAGACTGTACTACCGTTAAGATTTATTAGGTTTTCATAGGTGAGTTATGAGTGTCATTTATTATTCAGTATCTACGGTACAATCTGATTTACGACACCCTTCTGGGTGTGGTTTTATTCAAATAAATAAACTATTTCAATCTTGTTGCTTTTAAATGTTAGGATAATGTTTATTACTAAACAATTTATCAACAGCATTTTAACTAACGATTACCCGTGAATTCGTTCGGGTATAATTCGTTTAATGTTATTCCTACGATGCTTATTTAGAACTATCTTGGTCCAAAACATTGACTTACTCAGTGACAAGTTTCATCCAGTAGGTATAAGAAACTCCTAAAGAGCCGTCGACGATTTTTTTTTTTGTACTAAGTAATATGATATCAATTGAGTTGTCTATGTTCACATATCATTTACCTAACAAAATCATATAAATTCATACAGCCTTACGTGTAAGTACTTTAAAATTTCCACTTGTTCAGTCGATGAACTGAGAGCTTACTCCCTTGCTTATTAGCTAGGAAATTTAAGTATTTAGTGGATTATGCCAATAAAACAAAAGACCAAAGTTTAATTCCCATTCATGCCATTTTTAGTCAAAGTCGTCGTTTGATATTAATTTTACGACGAGACTAACCTCGCGTTCTAATACCTGAGGGCCCAGACAAGATGCACTACGCTAGCTAGCGTTTCTCTTCGTTTAGTTTTAAAACCGCGGCACTGGTAGATGACGTGATACGAAAAGTCACGTGATGTGCCAGTGATGCGGCTTAAAAACTAAACCCTCTGGGCCCTCTGGAACACAAACTTTTTCTTTCTAGTAAGTAGGTAGGTAACGTTATCGTAACTTCATCGATATAATGAGAATCGCGTTGGATACAACGCCCCATATCCGTATTTTAGTGCTAAAATTAGATAGCAGATTGACATTGATGTTGACTTTCGTATCGTCATTATAAGGTAAAGTATACGTAAAATAATATCATAACGGTGAGAGTCGTGCTTCGGTTAGATTCAGCACACAGGAATAGTAAATGCTATTCAAAAACGAGCTTTGATTGAAACGAAATAGAAAGAAATATTTTTATTTCGGAAAACAAATACCATATAAAAAATACAAAAAATAGTGAATATAATATGATATTAAAGCGATAACTAGCATAGCGTATAAAAGACATTAGAGTGAAAATAGATGCCAGCAATTGGCTGGTAGTAGTAGTTCACCCCGAACAGTTAGAGCGAGAATTATTTCATAAAAAAATATTAGTACCAATTTTTTTGAAAATTTTACAACACTACTAGTTCCACCTCAGCATTTCAATAAACGTTTATCTCAGTTTGAATATAACAAGTGAACTAAAATATTCGGTTTGCGTCTCGATGGACCAAAGGCAAATCAATTAATAAACTTCAGTGACCGAGCGATTCCCTGCAGTGCGATGTATTTTCATTTGCGTGTCGTCTGAGCCCCAGGCATGCATGTGATCCAGTCCGGTTTCGGTGGGTTAAATAAATTAAAATTTACATACCATACTAGTATGACGTACCCTTATATTTTTAATACAGCATGTGATACTTGCACCTTGTTAACGAATCATTATGACATTCCATTTTTTTATTGATCCTTTAGTTAAGGAGCTAGAGTGGCATATCCGATTTTAGGTCTATGAAATATCGAATACTATACATAGACTGTGAAAATCATAACCGTTCTTTTGATCTCATGTAGCCGGTAAAAAATGTAAAATAAGCAAGGCTTAAACATTGTGAAAACACTATGTTTATGCAACGGGTGCAAATTTACAAGCGCTGCTTGTAGGAAATTGGCTTCTTGCTTGATTGATCTCTAATTTTAGAAACAAAACAATGAAGTATTATCTAAAATTTGTTAGTACTTCATCATTCATCAAACAAATATTTCACAGTAAAAACAATTAATACTTAGGTAAATCTTAATCATTTTCTATTAATTGCAACTTAATAAAATTGATTTTATGAGTTTTATCGCGAACTATCATCAATCACTATGATTTTTTTAAAAGTACAAGAGCTGAAAGGGCATTTAATGGTTAGGTTTAAATAAATAGGTAAGTAATGAAATGTAATGTTTCTATCATGATATATTTTTATTTTTAAAGTATGCTACGATATTTTTCTGTTGACAAGTTACGAGTATGGTCCTTTTTTTTATTAAGCTAGTATTTTAAATTCATGGCCTAGAAGTACAATAAATTTAAGCGCTCAATATCACAGTTGCATAATACAAGACTAAAATGAAAATTTTAAATTGTTCATTTTACCGTGCATGCCAGCGAACAGATTTGAATATTGTCGGCATAATTTTACCGGTACAGTCGGTCCATTTCCTTGGCTTCAGTAAATTACTAAAACACTTCATTATCATTACGGTTAGCTTATTACCAACATTAATTCGGGCTCCCGTTGTGAATTATGATATTCTACTAAACACATTGTCAGCTTGGTATAGTCAGCATCAAAAGCATCATAGTTAATTTTAAATAGTTAGATATAATTGAGATTTTTTTCTGCTTTACATAATTTAAGGCAAATACATATTATGGTACTTTTATGGTAGGCTGTTATGCCATTAACACACATAATCATGTATCATCTCTCAAACGTACCTACATTGTTAGTACTTTTTATCCCGTATTTTTTTAAAGTTCACGTTTAATAACGAAATCTACGCGGACGTGTTTCAATATATTTTTCATTTAAAAACTAAAATAGTCTAAATTTTACACGAACAAAAGATGACATCCTATCCTAACTACTTTACACCAAAAACTAATCAATCACCTTTCATACTCTCTAAACGTCTCACTTGATCCAAAATTAATGCAAAACGAATACCTTTCCCTCGATTCGGTATTTGCAGCTCAATCCTAGGCCCAAGCAACCTTATACCGGCCAGTCTGCCGTGAGACCCTGTGCGGACGGACGTCTACGCTGCTACGGCGTAACCGCTAACGCCGTAGACCCTCTACGAGAGTAATCCAATTGAATTTAAAAACTGACTCCGTTGCAATGATTCAGCTCAGCGGTCTATCTCTTTTTATCGTGTAATGATTGACTGTGTGACAATTTAATTTGGCTGGCTTTAGATTTCTGGAAAGGTAAGTAATAATTCGTAAAGTTTACATTTAATTTGTTTTTAGTAGTTTTGTTAAATTACATTTATTTAATTTACAACTAAACAAAAACCAAATTACTCTCTTAGTTCCAAAAACCTTGTGTATGGCCCATCAGCATATCTTTGCATACGGAGTGTCCTTGCATACGACTACTTAACTTAATTTAACAACTTATTTTAATTTTAGAGTGTGTATAAGTGAGTGTTTGTATTTAGGACTCAAGTTGAAATGATAATTATTAGATATAAAATAAGTAAGAGTTAGTTGCATTGCTTTGAAAAATATATTTAAAAAAAAACTAAAGTTTTGTATAGAACTAGGTAGATTTATGTGAGATTGTCCTCTCGTACTTTTTCACTAACCAGTTTATTACAATACACATACATTATAAATATATCGTAATAAACACAATCAGTTTAAAAAAAAACAATACAAATTGCGAAGAATAGTTTGTGTTACTCGAACTTCCAGACCAGACTTACCTCCAAATAATAATTTTAAAAAGTTTTGTTCCAAACCGTTTCAACTTTTATTCATCTTGTTATGACATATATGTTTTTCTCTTTTCGTAGCCGGTTGTAAATGAGGTCGATTTTCTTATTAATTGGTTTAATAAAGACATCAAGACTGGTCGCTATGACCTTTATGTATATTATATTTTGTAGTTTGGAAGCTAGTTTAAATGCTTTGAGATAGATTTTTTTTTACTGATACTGATAAATCTACAGTAGTCAATTTGGTTTTGGGGTTAGTTATTTGCCCTCTAGCTGTTGAATTAATACCATAATAACAAAATTCAACAGTTTTAATAAGCATAATGAGGATTAATTAAATAAATAGTAACGTAATGGCCTAATTAAAGCGACTTCAGATTTTCACAATAAACAAATTGTCCACTAATAGATTTATGGAATATTATCAACCCTGTGGATTCCATTGCATTTAAACATGGAACTTGGAACTGACATATCCTAATAGCCCCGTTTGTATCGACTTTCTTTTTTACCAAGCGTAATGCAAAAAAGAAAAATATTGATTCACAAAAAGGTTTTTTTTATGGGCTAAGTTAAATATTTAGTTGGTTTTCTGTAAACGTAACAAATTAAATGCTACATAATATTATGTGACCAGTCCCCAACCAGCATTGTTGTTTGAAGACTTTGACAAGACTGTCAACTTGAGATAGCCAGTGGAATACACCTGTTTTAAACAAATTTGTATTAAAAAATGACTTTCATTTGACCCATAAAAGCGGCTCGAGTTGCTCTATTTCAATCTTTTTTGGGGTTTTATAATAAAACATTATAAAGTATCTCCAATATTATAGTTTCTTAGTACAATTTACACAGCTAGCTGTCACCTACATGTGACGACAACTGTTGTCATGAAAGATTTAATAAAGTACAAATTAGCTATAATAATCTTAAAATAGCTTTATTTTTTACACATTGTTTTAAACATGGTGTTTCCGAATTGTGTTGTTATCCAATTAGATATGTGATAAAGGATGATTATGTTATGTATTATTATTATTAATAATAGTTTGAAATGTGATTACATCCTGTACTTTAGTTATAAAATTATTGTTGGTGTACCTCTATATGTCAATAAATTAACCCGATTATAAAACCCTCGCTATAGTTTTCTAACTCCGATCGTTCCTTACAAGAGCGCTTTTGATCCACTTGAAATATTTACGAGTGACACAATTAGACGCAGCCTGCAACATTATTAATGAATTTCCGATATTGCTCCCGACGAATTCAATATCCCACTTCTGCGTTCTGGCGATAGCTCGTGGACGAATTTCCGGATATATCCACGTCGGCATTTTTGAAGGGCTTTTGATTTAAGAACAATTTTAACAGAATTGCCAGGATTATATGTACGACTAGAGAACGCCCGCGACTCCGTACGCGTAGTTTCCCGCCACTGCCCCTATTTTAACCCCTTAGGAGATGATTTTCCCAAAATCCTTTCTTGATGCACCTTTAGGCCTCATAAGGACCCTACGTGCCAAATTTGTAATCTCTAGACCCAGCGGATTGGGCTGTGCGTTGATATACATATAACTCAATGAGTCAGGTTTGCCTTTTATATTATTATAGATTTAAAATAGTAATAAATAATAAATAAAAATATAAATGGCCAATCTCACACAAATACATCTAAGCTCAAACTAAGCTCTTGCTCTAAGGCTTGTTATATAGGATAAAATACATAGAATTAAGTACCCGAAACCGACGTGTGTGCATGACTCGATGTGTGAATGTGGAAGAAGCGAAAGAAATTTGTCAAGATCGTAGCAAATGGAAAGAAGTGGTCTCTGCCTACCCCTCTGGGAAACAGGCGTGATTTAATGTATGTATGTAAATACATAGAAAACATCCATAACTTTGCGGGTGGTAGGACCTTGTGCAGGGTCCGTCCGGATCGCTACCACCATCTTATCCTTTAACCTACCGCCAAACAGCAGTGTTCGCATTGTTGTGTTCCGGTTTGAGGATAAGACAGCCGGTGAAATGACTAGCATAGAGGCATTCCGTCTTAGTCCTCAGGGTTGGCAACGCATTTGCAGTCTTAGGATTGCAGTCTTGTGAATGCGAATGTCTATGGGTCACAGTTTCCACTTACCATCAGGTGGTCTGTGTGCTCGTTTGTCTTCTCTATGCCATAAAAAAAAAAAAAAACTTAGGAACAAATACTCGCGCTCATCACTAGAATTCCCCATTCCGGTAATTGAACCCAGAACCGCCAGCTTTGTAGCATGTTATGTCATAATTTAGATGGTTAAACAGGTAGCTAGTACTTTTTTGTATTTTTATGACAGTTTAATTTAGCATTTAAAGGTATTGCAGTCAATGAATATAAAAAAGTGCAATGTAGTACTGACCCAGTACTCAGCCTGTTAGATAAACAATTTAACCATTAAAGCATAATAAACAAACCTCGAAGTCGCGGTGGCACGAATAAAATTTTGCTAGGGACTTCCACGCGATATTATTTCATCGATAAATTGGACATTATTATGACAATAGTTATATTATGACTATGAGATGACGCATGTTATTAATATGCAACTGATTGATCTCGTTCTCCCATCTATTTGGAAACAATGCGTAACAATTTGTATGATATTTGAAGTACTAAACACAAGATAAAATACTTTGTTACTTATTACTAATATAAGGTTCATAATTGATTAAATGAAAATAATGTAATGATGTTAATGTACTTCTAGGTTTTAGTTTACTTTGCATGGAAATTGATGAAATAAAAATTTAGTTGTAAAGGTTGATATTTATTTGAATTTTAAAATTCCTAAAAATGTCCTAAAATCTCCTATATAGGTAACATTGACGGGTAGTAATCATCACATTTTAGTTAATTTTCAATTATTCTGTAGGTAAACTTTACAGCTAATATGAAGTGTCACTTCCAAATAAGCATTCGGTTATCGATAAATTTTATATCGGAAGGAAGTCCCTAGTTAATTGACGTTATTGCCACCGCGACTTCGAGGTTTGATAATAAACAAGTCTTTCGTTTATTAATAAAAGAAGGTAGATTTTAAAAGCTAATTTAACGCTAAAAGTTTGCCCGAAAACTTAACTAAAATTCCTGAAGCTTTCAGTTTAATTCTGTATAATAAGAATAATTATTATAAAGTATAATAATTATGCAAATAGTTTACCTACATGCTTATTTATACTTCTACTAAAAATAAGGTGTTAATGGTACAATTTTGGGAATTGATTTGTTTCTGTCAACAACATCAAGCAATTATTGAGTCAACCATTCAGCTGAAATTTCTTGTTTTTAAAAATTGTGTGAAATTTATTTCCTAGCATGTTGACATTGACGTAATAGCTGATCTAATAGAAGTACATTGCGTCGTTACAATGGCTCCCGTCTCAAACGTGAAAACCAACTCGTCAATGTACTTCTACTGACATGCTTTTGCTGGACCAATGTAAATCAGTCATATCGAGAACTAAAAGTATAGTATACTTTACGTAAAATAATGTATGAATGCATTAGTTTGTTTGAAGAGTTTGTGCTACGGATAGATTTTCGAAAAGCATAAATAGTAAACGTTTTCGAATAGTAAATGCGATTCGAAAACGTGACTCATTGTAATATTCGTGCAAGCTCCAGGCTAAACTTATTTGTAATAAATTTGGAAGCCATTGTGCAGATTACGATAACCCACTTTTACGATTCTATGAGTATCTTTGCTACTGGCGCTTGCCTATTAAGATTTATTAAATGATTAATTATTACTCCTGTTAAACGCCCGCCAGTCTGTCTGTCTGTTACACTTGAACGTTTTGGTAAGAAGTAAAAGCAGTGTTCAATTATTAATTTCTTGTTGCCTATTGCATTGTAGACCTTTTTGACCTTTGCTTGCTTGTTATTCGAATATTTACACTGAGGTCGTAAGTAACTTGGAAGACGTAAATGTCCTTAAAATTTATAGTTCACTTTAATTGGCTTAAAAAAGGGACCTTTGCTCACACAACCATTTCACTAACAATTTGGTAAGTCTAAAAATATCTAAAGTGGGCTGTCGTTATTCATGATCGTTCACATATCATTATATGTATAGACCAGTTAAAAAAGACATCAAGCATCGCAAACGCGCATTTAACTACGTTTTTTTTTATATGAAAGCAAAAGCGCTCTTACGTCCTTTTGTTGAGAAGCGCAGTTTTTCAGAAATTATTTAAAATCGGTATGTGCGATAATCTAAAAATGTTTTGTTAAAAGTATTTAGTAAGCGTTACCTTTGTGATTTTTTTTCATATTTTTTTGAACATACGGTATAAAAGATATAGGGGGGGGGGGCATAATTCATGCAACTTTCGAACCAATAATTTCCGAATACATTCAGATAATCAAAAAACCTGCTTAGAAACCTTAGTGTTTTTAAAATAGCTGTCGAAATATGTACCCCACAATGTTTCCCACAGGCTGGAGAAAAAAAAACACCTCTGTTGTATGGAGTGCCCAACCCTACAAATATTTATTTTCGTTATTAAACTCAGTAGCGGCTTCAAATTTCATAAATGTAATTCTTGTAGTTTTCGCATAAAATGCCTGTGACGTATGGACATGACGAAACTGGGTTCCGTTTTTTCATTCGGTTACGAAACCCTAAAAAGGACCCCATACAAGAATGGTACAAATACCTTCGTGAGCCAGTCCAACTTGCGCAGTTCCGACTTTTTTTATACAGGTAGTGCATTTGCTCAATTCGTAAACTAATCTCAAAAATCATTTTGCTATTAAAGCCACGGTCAACTGTATTAAGTACACTGTGGTAATATTTTAGTCTAAAGAACTACTAGCGTAGTCCGTTTTAAGCCCTGTACCCTTACCATGAGTTACAATTAATGTACTCGCTAGCACTCGCTAGCTTTGTCCCTCGCAGACCTCGCAAGTTGTCCTATAGAGTGCGAGGGACAGAGCATTCGACTCTCTAGCGAGTACGGTAATTGTAACTCATGGTAAGGGTACTGGCCCCAGTGAGTGTGTAATTACTGCTGGGGTGTAGCTCGTCCGTAAACGTCGTCGCTGGGGAAGCCGTATTAAGTAGGGAAGCATTTCCACGACCTGGTTAAGGGCATCCATTTTATAAAATAGCTGGGTTATTCATGTTAGTAGGTATTACATTCATACATAAACTCATGTCCATAGCTCTTCTATTAGTCTCGTAGGAAAAAATCTTAGGGAATTCCCTTTAAACTATGAACTACGCTCAAAGGTTAACTGGAAGAGATCCCTGAAAGGGATAAGTTCGCCTTTGTACATCCCTGTTATATTTTTGTCTATTTTATAATTGTTATCTCTTTTGTTTGTACAATAAAGTGTTTACATACATACATACATTATATACTCATGCCTTCATTCCCAGAGTGTAGTATTCACAGCTACAGAAAATACCAACAACTCTAAAAATTTGTTGATAATTCTGTAACCACATTTTGCACAATAAGGCTAAGATATTTACTAGTGTGACAGGGTCCAAGCCCATCGCCTAACAGTACTTCAAGTCTTTATTCCATCCTAAGACTACCAATTCGTCTTGCGTTTGGTGATTGTAGTCTTGACAATTTAAATGTATGTGTTCAGATTCCACTCACCGCCATCTGTGTGCTCGTTACCTACCAACAAACCACCCTCAAATATACCATACTGATAAAAATAATCATATAAATCGGTTGAAGATTGGCGAAGAAATTGAAACATACACACAAAAAATATGGAAGAATGCAGAACCTCCTCCTTTTTTGAAGGCTATTTAAAAGATGTCGACTAACATGACTTTCAGTCTACCAATTAGCAGATGACAAGTAGGACGCTGTATTATCAAGAGCTGCTGAGAGGATGAGTTCAGTTTGGCTAATTAGCAAAGTTTCAATGAACCATTTCTCAAGCGCCTATCTTTTTAAAATTGAAATATTTTTGGCCAAAATAACGCATGAACTAGATAATAATCACGAAATAGTCATTTTAATAGGTCAACTTGGTTTCTTACTTAAGGTATTTTCTCGGCACTGGCCACAGCATCTACAATAGCTGTCACATTAAAAATAAATTCAAGCAAAAATGTGACCATCCTTAGTCAAATACCGCAATTTGTTAAAATAACAATGTTTGTGCAAACATACTTTGGTATAGTACTTCCCAAGTGTGAAGTAAGAATAAACGGAGCAGTTTGTCTGTAACTGTGCAAGTTGGCGGGACCTGGCTATTCGTCTTCTAAACTTTAGCTGTTTACTTCTCTCGTTATAGTAAAAGCCTCTATGACGACGTAAGTTCCGTCTAGGTCGTTTAATGTAACAATTCCATAAAATTACTAGGTTGGTTTTGTCCGGGAAGTTGTCTAATTTGTTCACGATATACAGCAACACGAGGATGGTAAAAATTTTCACTTGGGAGAAATTATGTTATGAGGTTTAATACCTATTAACATATACAAAACCGAAAAAGGAACTAACTGTTAAATCTCAAGAAAATGTGTCATATTATTGATTTCAGGGCCTTAGGGCCCGTTTTTTGATCATTTTTTTTTTCATTGATTATTATGACGTATCTGTGCAATTCATTTTACGCTGAGAGAAAAGGACAGAATTATGTAACTGCTATAGCTCCGTCCTTTACGCTCACCGTTAAATGAACTGCATATATAGCCATGTCATAATAACCCCCCAGTAGTTAACTCAACTAACAGTTAAAATTCAAAAAAGGAATTGAAAGTTTGACACATTTCCTTGAGATTCCTTAAAATTATCGATTCCTTTATCAAATTTTAACAATTACGTGAGTTAACTACTGATCAAACAACGGGCCCTAAGTACATTATATTTCCATCGCTCCGCGCGCTTTAAGAAAAAGTAAACACCTAATTTAATCCCAAAAAATATTGATCAATGTAACAAAATGTTTCTCTCGAGTCTACTTGCGTATGAGACCAGAAATTTGTCTGTCACATAACACTTTTATGATGCGTAATCTTGTTAATAAGGTTCCTGGGAGTACTTTAAGGCTTCTGAGCGGCGTGTCGTTTAGCTTCTGATCCGGCGAGGGCTGTTTACACCTAGCGAGGCTTTATGTTAACCTACATGGAGTACTATTACACGATAGTGATGTATCTACTAATATTTCTTTGAACCTATACAAAATTTCTTCGATTTTAGAAGAACGGTTAGGCGTATAGCCAATTTATAAAATTTCAAACTTGTATCTATTACTCTATGTTTTTTGACAAAAAGAAAAACTAGGGTCCTAGTGAAAAGGGATATAAGTCTTTTGAAGATCGTGAGAAAAGGTTTAAGTCTAGTATACTTCGTTTATGTATTTACCCTTTTTTATTACGAGTTAAGTCGACTTACCCTTTTTTAATAGGTCCTCAGTACACGGTCCTTACTATTAGATACATACATACATTTAATCACGCCTGTACCCCAAAAAGCTAGGCAAGACCACTTCTTTCCTACGACCCTGACAAATCTATTTTCCTTAATATTAGGTACTAAAAGTACATTCATTTTTAAAAGCCTATTGAAATGTAGCAAGAGATTTATGTGGTCCCTTTAGAGATGTCTTATGTAATAAAAATCTGAAATACCTAATCATGTCTATGCATTTATTTTTCTTATACGTATATTTTTTGTCCACAGATTCATTGCTCGGCACATGGACTACAAAAACATGAAGGTAAATTAGCATCGGAATATTTTGTAAAGTAATCCTATCGTATTATAGGTATGACTATTTGTACTGAAAAAAAATTTGTATCAGATTATTTCACGATATTAAATCAGTTGTTAATACCAAAATTAAATTCTATAGGAAATTGGGAAAATGGGGGTTTCCAAATAATTAAAATTGGTTGGTAACCAAATAAATCTTAATAGTAACACTGCGCAAATATTGGTTTTAAGTGAAATTTGCGTGTGGTTGTTAGTTCAATGGTTTTCTAGTAAATACAGCTTTAAAAAAACATCACTCGCAGTTTTGTCCATGTTAAACATTATTTTTAATGTAAGTAATGTTAATTGATCAACTGTCAGGGTAAGGTAACAATAACATAAGAAATAATGGATTGGTAAAATTTGGTAAACATTGAAGGCACCTGTAACATTGCATATAAAATAACCTCACAAAAAGATACAATTTAAAGCTGTAAAATGGTTCTGTATTATATACACTTAAAAACTCACAATAATTGTGCATTCCTGATGGTGAGATGATTTAAGTAAGGGCAATATAAATATTATGCACTTTAAAATGATAACTGAAACAATATAACTTTGTGAACAATAGCGGAGAAGTTAGGAAACATAATTTGTCGTGTCGCTGACTACCTATGTATGAATGAATCTAAAAGAAAAACCAAAACAGGTAAGAAAAATTTCGTGAATTTGAAAAATTATTGAGAAATTATGTTTAAAAAAAAGGATTAACAAAAATATTTGGAAATAAAGTTGGATAATAGAAAATGTAAATGATAGCACACAGCTCTATTTTCCGTTTTGTTTAGTTATCATGCGTAAAAAAAGCTGTTTTTGTTAATATTTTATCTAATGTCGTTGAATATTTGATTCCTACTCTTTACTAACCTATTCAAGCGTCCGTTGGGAAAAGATCCCTTTCTGTCTATTTACCTTTTATTAGCATGAATCAAAACGGGTCATTACTTGAGGGCACATTTACGTTGAATAATTTATTAAATATTATGAGCAGAATTATCAAAGCTAACTTAATCAGTGGAGTAGGTAGACGCAATTAGTGTGTAGGATTTGAATATGAAGCTGTTTGATCTTGCATTCATTATTTCTACAAATAGACCGTAAATATATTTGGACTTACGTTAAAGATTTTAAAAGACTCTCTTCGTTATACCTTTTAATGTGCTTATAATATTTCCTTACAAATGCCACATTTGGAAATGACGTGAGAGTTAAATGGATAAGACAGCGTTTCGTATAACTCAGAATTGCCCATTAGTGGTGGGTCCGGGTGGGAGCTGTGTTGGTGCCGGCCCAGAATAGCACCACCCCATCTCTTCCCGTGGGTGTCGTAAGAGGTGACTAAGGGATAAACCGGAGGATGGGCAGCAGTGTCCTCCGCGGACTACATGGTATAACTGCGGTCGCCAACCCGCGTGCCAAGCCTGGCGACTACGACATTTCCCCCCCAACGGTTCGGAGCCTTGGGGGAGGCCTATGTCCAGCAGTGGACGTCTTTCGGCTGACATGATGATGATGATGATGGTGGATCCTATTGTTCAATAGTTGACAGCTTGTTGTGTTGTATTTATAGGTAGGTAGGTAACGGCTTGTGCCATCCTCGTTTAATTTCATTGTAGGTATGTAGTATTCATTGGGTTACGAATTTTCAGGTTCATGAAAAGAATACTGAAAGATGCTCGGCGTTTTGTTTTAAGGCCTGTTTTTAAATGACTAAACCTTTCGGTTGACTTTTTGGTTACACTATGATTAGTAATGATCGGCGACCGGTAGCATTTTATGTCACTTTAACGTCAAACATTTTGACTAATATGGATAAATCTGTTGTTAAAAAAAACTAATAAAGTCACTTAGTTTAATTTGTGATATTAAATTGGCATATTTTGTAAAGAGAATTAATTACCCTTCTGCATCAACAGATGTGAGAGATTGGTAGTTTTAAAACGAAATTACATCGTTTAAAACATGTTAAAATCTCGATTGTAAAACTGCATACATTTTCAACAATAATTATTATAAATTGTGAACGAAATGTAAATATAATCATATCCATGTTAAACTTTTGTCGAAAAATTGCTACCGGTCGTTAAGGATTTTAATCATGATCAGTTTTAAGCACTTTTTTTTGTCTTTGGCACATTTAAAATTAATTAATTTAGAATAGACTAAATACATACACTGGTATTAAAATCGGTCGGTCAAAGCTAAGGTTAAAAACATAATAGTTTTGTACCTTTGAGAAAAGGCGAATAATGCTTAATTGCACTTAGTCTCCAGGCTTGATTTGAACACTTTGTTGGTCCAATGATTACCCAGGGAGAACTTTATTTACACTACATACCTACACATTATTTATGTGTTTAGTCGGTTTGAAATATTATTTGTCACTCGTATTGAAAATAAAACGGGTCTTAACGTGGTAAGTACACACACAGGGTGTCCCCTTGTTTTACAGACTGAAAAATTACAGAATTTTGTTTCACAGAAAATGTTTCATATACTATTTGGTCCTTGTATTTTTGCTTCGTATATTATTTTTTTTTAACTATTTACTTGAAAGAAACAAATTCGACAGAAAATCAATTCAATGAATTTTGTAATTTTATTTTTTCATTACACATACTTATCAAACAATATAATTATTTTTCAACGAATATTGTTTGGTCAGTGCATTTTTTAGAAGGTTGGGTTATAAGATAAATACTATATTATGATATAAATATGAGTGAGCGAGCGAGCGAAGCGAGCGAGCAAGACCTCTCTGGGCAGAACCGACTTGAATAGGTTAGGTTAGAAGGCTATGGCGGGAGCGAAGCGAAGCAAGCTCCCGCCTTAGCCTTCGAGGTTATTTTTTTTATATCTCTTGAATAAGCTATGCGATACCATTTGACTGCAAATTAAAATCGTATGCTTTTTTTCAAACGTTTCATTTCACACACCTTCACAAACTGCACCCTACTCTATAAGTTGATTTTATTGTTATTAAGTTATATTTTAAATAAATAATATGAGAACAAAGAATATTTAATTTGCTATTCTATGATATGAAAAAAGAAACATTGAATTTTATTTAAAATAAAAAACGATGATTTAAAAGTCTTCAAAGTAATTATTCTACATATTGATTATTCTATGAAATGATAATACGAGAAAAAATTTCTATGAAATGAAATTCTAAACAACTTCAGTCTGTAAAATAACGTACAACCACACACACAGACATGTACAGAAAGGTGAGTAAAACGATAACCGGTTTAACTTAACACGAAAGTTAAAAAAAAAAGTATGACTCTTGTGTTACGTAATATTGTTATAGTAATGAAATGATTAAAACCGTCAATTATAAACGTGGTTACAAATGAGAATCATTTAGTCTAGCGGATGATAAATGAAACACGATTACGAGTAGCTGCGAGAATATTACATTATAGGTCAAGCAGTCAAGAAATAATTCCTCAGTCAATTGTGATATTCACAGGATTGATATCAATATATTTTAAGAATAGGTACTTAACATCTTTCAACTATTTGTCTTAAATATTTTTCTACATACCTACCTAATTCTATAATTATCCGTCACAAAATAAGCACATCATTGTTTTTACTTTTTTTAAATACTTGTCGATCGTTTTCTTGAAAACAAATTACGCATTTGTGACCTATTGGATATGCTCTACGTATCCCTATACGATTGATTTTATTCAACGCTGGGATTTGATTCATAAATTTTTTGGTATTGTCGATTGTTTCTGGGCTACAAGAATAGTACTTTATTTATAGGCAATATTTTTGAGCTCTCAGCTTAATAAAGGGTGAATTTAGCTTTGAACTAATAATTTCCGAAGTAAAAATGTTTCATTGAAAATTTTGTACATCGCTACGAAACTTACGATTTAAGAATATTTAACTAACTTCGTTCATTTTTATATTTTTAATAGCAAAGTTTGAGAACTTTTGGGTAGTCGTGCTTAGGGTTAAAAGTTCTTAATAATATTTCAACTATGTTTACTATATTACTCGTGGGTCACCAAAACGGTACTGGCTGAAAATCAGCGCTGTAGGTGTCTGACGCCTCAGCATAATGCCGAGCCAGTGTCCGGTTCGCTCCCGCGAGGACACACTCCGTGCTGTTTCTGTCACATTGTTTGTTATCTTTCATTTGTCTATTTGTGTGTCTTCTGTGTAGTGAATAAATGTATTTCTTCTTCTTCTTCTTCTACTCGTTTTTTAAATACTTTAGGCCTGTAACCTTATACATCAGGCCTTGCGTTACATCCAGCAGGTCTTCATAAGAGTGAAGTTTAGGATTAAAACAAAATGAGCAATACAAGTTTTCGACTATGAGTGCCGAACGCTATTATTTCAACATTAAATAATACCATGAAGATTTTAACTGAAGGACTAATTTTCAATTATGAAACACATTTTCAGGGAAGACTAAGAATTGTATCTATAGGCTTTTTTCATAAAAGCTGACTATTTAGTCGTAATGTGCAAACATATTCGTAACATTTCCGTGTCCTTAATCTTACTAAAGTCTTACAACTATTGACGGTATTGTGCCTGCACCGTTCCGTAGTTACCCCGAAATAGCAACAAATCTCTCGGATCAACTACACATTAAACTTCTATCCGGCGTAAACTTTATTCTCCGACTTCCAACCGCTTTATCGCAAAGGAACTGTAACAATAGAAGTTGGGAACTAACAAATGGGCATTCGACAGAGTTAAATGGTGGGGAAGCTGATGGTAAATCCTGGTCTCTTGTGATGCTAATTCCGGCCGAGATAAGACGGACGGGACTTCAACTGAACCGTCCCGGATGGGAAATCATGTAACACTAGCCATACTAATGAGTGTACGAGAAAGGGTTTTTGTTTTTAATGAAACTGACAGAAAATCAATAAACGTCATTGAGCCTTGTGTTTCGCTAGATTAATTTTCAAAGAATATTGGGAATTTTGAAGGCCCTTGGCAGGCATTGTTGTATCCTCTTCACAAAAGAGATCACCCATAATGAAATTCGTGATATATTTTCTAAATTATTTCATGCAAAAATAGAGCCTGTGTTAGACGAGAATTCAGGAGTGGTTCATAGATCGTATTTCAAGTAATAAATTCATACCAGATAAATTATAATTGCTAGTTTGCAAGAAAAACCTAGACCACCGATGTACATTCGCTGTTTTAAGAAACATGAAATCATCCCTTTCACTTTGTAATGGAAATTTTCATGATCAAAGTGGCTACTTAATCTTTAAAATGTTGCCTATTTTACTCTCTTGCCCAAAAGTTAGGGAACCTCTAATAAATTCTCAGAACGGGTAAATTATTAGAAATTCCATCTCAGAAATTTTTAGAAATGTGAATGTTTTATTCTCGGTTAAGATATTGAAATCGGAACTTTTTTAGTCCTACACTTACACTGCTTTCAAAACTAATGAAAAGTAAGTTTTACTTTTAAGCCCTCGTACGTTTAAGCACTGAACAGTGCCAAATGCTTACACCCCTTTGTTACTTTTACAAAACAATTTTGTGCACAAAATCAGAGGCTCATCACTTAAGAGGCAGTGACCCTGGTACACAAATTTAATATAGTTAATGGTTATTTTGTCTTGTTTTTCCGCCCTGCTATTTTGTTTTTTTCTATGCAAAGGCCGTATTATGATGCTATAATAGTTAACGAGCACGCGTATTTCCTTATCATTGTCCCGTGCACTGTCCTCTGTTACCTTGTTCTAACAGATTCAGCGCCAGGGACATAAGAGTCGTGTTTAAATGGCATACAATCGCTAGTAAGTGGCAGTGAACGTTTACGTTATGAAATTGACCACCGCCTGTAACCGGAACTCACAATAATTATTTTTGAATAGCATTTAATGGACTTTTTGAGTGATGGATGGTACTATTAATGGACTTCAAATAATGAAATGTAAAAACCTTTTGCCTGAACGCTTTTACGTTGTTAAATTGTATAATGGAACGTGTTCGTTTCAGTTTAAATTTAGAATTTACGATACCGTGAATTTGCAAGTTATTTATCAAAGCTGCAATGTAAGGCTTTTGTTTTTTGTTTTTGGGTAATTAAATTAACTACCACTACTACCAATTTGTTTTGTAATTTTTAAAATATCGTAGTTTTTTGAAATACTCAAGGGCCATTGAAAACATGCTTACCGCTCACATTTATTAACGATTTTCAAAAACATATGTACCTATGTATAGAATAGAATTGACGTAAGCGCTTAACGCGAACGCCCAACAACATACGTCAATTTCATACATTTTCGGTTTCTATAACGTTCCCGGAATACGTCTTGTCTAGGGTAAGACCAAATAAATAACTTCAGGATTTCAGAATGCATTATAATTTACATATTTAAACTTTAACATAACCATAAAAGTATGACAAAAGCCGATAATATGTCATCATTAACGACAAAAAGCAAAAATATTTGGCACACATTTTTGCATAAATAGAAACGTACGTCTATTATATCTCCGAATCTTTATGCACACCAACCCTTGACATACTTCTCGACAATAAGAGTTGTCATCCAACGTTTTGATGAGCCAAAAAGCGGGTAAAAAAGCCCGAGGGCCCAAACCAAGTCATTCGGCACTAGCTCTCTAATCCTTTTACCCTAACGCCGAGGAAATGGCTTTTGTGCCTTACTTGCACATTTTTTGAAGCAAACGTAATATTTTAGAGATGTACTTACGTAGGTACGTGATAAAAATGGTAATTCTGGGAATTTTATCCGAGATGTGATGTTAAGGAAACGTTGCACAGTTAGTTAAGTTTAGGTTTATACTAAGAAGTATATTAACATTAGCGACACTTTTATTTATATGACAGTGGCCACGTACAGCTTCTAATACGTAAATAATGTGATAATGATTTGGTTTAAGACCAAGTGGATAGCGACTCTGAAATAAATATTATGTAGCTTTGTATGGAATTGCAAAAAAACTGCAAAAAAAGTTGATTAAATCATCTCTAACACAAAAAAACTGGTATTTCAATTAGTTTCAGCCCATCTTACTTATGTAAGCAAGCTACTGAGCCCTTTTTGAACAAAAAGATCAATTAAACTACAGAATTAACGCATTTACGGCTGCATTGTTTTTTAAACTTTCGCCAGGTACCGTATCTTTTGATTCATATGCAGCATACTGTAAGAAGCACTTATGCGTTTAAAGCACTGAGTTAAAGTCTCTCGCTCTTCTTTTCTCGTGTCCTGATATTTAGCTGAGGGAAGTGATTACTATAAGCACTCAAATTAGAGCATGTCGGTGGCTTAGGGGGTCGACTCATGATCATAAGGTACCGATCGATCGGTCACCATGTACCAATGCGTTTTTCTAACTTAAGTGCATTATCTGACGCTTTTACGGTGAAGGACAACATCGTGAGGAAACCTGCACATTTGAACAGCTGAGTGTGTAAGAGGGTAATTGCACACAAGATCTTTAAGGGTCGTAGTGTATCCGAAAAGGGCCCATCTGTAAGATAAGATAAGATAAGCACTCAAATTCGGGCAAACGTTAAAGAAGGCTCAGTAGTTTGGTCCCGGACAGAAGTCCAGAACTGATGAGACTGGAGGCATTACTGGTAGCAGGTGGCATGTTTTGAGGAAAACCAATAATACTTGTACTCGGAGTTCGGACTCATTATCCCCAACAGTAGAATGGGACTGACTTCATTGTAAATTGTTCATTGTGTTGAGATTCGCTGAAAATGAATTGGCTGACAAATGAATGAAAAATGTTTTTTTTTGGTATTCCGGTTGTTTGGCTTGCATACGGAATATTTGACTTACTGCCTATATTTTCGTTAGAATAGAGGTTTTTTTTTTGACAATTTTTGTTTAAGTTATTTTATGGTCATGTATGAACTTCAATCAATATTTTTGTAAGCAAGTTAACTCTTCATTAGAAAACATAAATTGTTTTGTACATAATTAACAAACTTTATTTTTCATGAATTCATTATCACTATTATTTTTAATAAGCCGGTACACTCGTTTATAAAAACAATGTTTTAATAATTTAATATTGCAAGTTCAAATTTATTTTTATTTTGTTCGAGAAATCCTACACCAAAATGGAGCCTGATAAGCACAGGGCTGACAGGCTCCCCACTCGTCTGTGGTTTACTCATGGACACCTAGCTTTACCCCGCTCAATATGTCGCGACCCTAAAACACCTGTCGCGGTGTAATTTAAACTAGCTACCCATGTTAAGCGGGCCGACACTCAGCGCGTTATCTGAAGCTTATGCGAGAGTTGTTTTATTATGCATGGCTCTGGTTTGCTTTAGGAATGTAAAGGATAATCTGTATGTTTTAGAATATTTTACTTTCACCCTTTGTTTATCACGATCAAAAGTTAACCCAGGCTATTTTATAATTTAGAATGAATACAGCTGGGAAATATTTCCAAAGTTGATCTGGTTTCACAAAACAAGACTTATATGAATAGGCTTTTCATATAATGACCGGCAAAAATATTCTTTGCCTGTTTCATATTTATGCTACTTTTGAAAGGCTACAAATGAATCTATTTGTACTTTGTCTTTCTCGGTAGAAAGAGGAACAGATGGACTCGTATTTGTCTACTTTAGAAGATTCGTTTTGTCCCTACATACCTAACTTGTCTGTCTATTCAATAGATTATTTGGCATACTTTCTCGCATCTGCCTGCAACAATGTGCTATTAAATACCTAATGTGCTGCTATTATGTACACCTTTTAAACACTGTATATCATGAAGTAAGTCAAAGGTTTGGTATGCAGTAGTTTAGTAAATTTATACGCGAACGAACGAAGGTAATAAGCTAAAAAGGTAAAAATATAGATTTACTGTCATTAAGTACAAAAAGAAATTCGTCCACAGAGAATTAGTCGTCAAATCGGAAAAAATGCTAAATTGAAATATAACTATTAGGATAGTTTTCCATCCAGAATATTGTCCAAAATAGAATCATGTCCTCTGGTAAAATTGTCCAAACTTAATATAGGCCGACAGGAATAATAACCATTTGTATTTATGTTCACTTGGAAGTATTACCATTTGAAATACTTGTACTTAAATTTACATTACGGTCTCAAATAAAATTAGACAATATTCACTTTGTGCGTATTAAATTTTGCACATTTTTTATAATGGACATAATTCATTTCAGACTTAATTCATTTTTACCGAAAATAAATTTGGTCATAATTACATTTTATCAGATTTACACTTTGGTCAAAATTCCAAATGGTCAATTCAAGTGGACGAATTTATTTTTGTACTTAATGACAGTAAATCAAAATATAATATGAAGATGTACACATGTGTGGCATATTTCATGCTTTAATTAAATATACTGTTGCAACAGTGGTCAAAAGTAGATTTTTTTGGAAATTCAAAAGACATTCCAAGTATTAAAAAAATAACATTCAAAGTAATATTACATATGCAATAACAACATACCTACTATCAATATAAGTTGAAATTTATTACCATTTATTTCTTACTCGTCAATAAAACAGTTTCTAACATTTGTTATAGCTGAAAATTATCAGGCTTTGTATCATTGCCATTTATCCTAATGATATATTCAGTCATTTATTAAAATAAAATAAAAATAGGTAGAATAAGTTGGTTTCAGGTGTAGATACAATATCACAGACTAAAATAATGAAATATGTAAGTACATACATTTTGGTGAGCATGCATTGTGATGGTAACTGGAATCTCATTCTGATACCCATAGACATAATGCGTATTTGGATATTCATTTAACACAAAGACAGGCACCAACTGAATTATTCAGACATTTGTGTAACAAGTTCAAACGTACAAAATACGAAAACACTTGCTCCCCGACCTACATTATTATCACATAAGTATCAAGTAAATATTTCATCTGAGCACGGTAAAGTCTTGATCCGTGAACCGTGTTAAACCCATCATCCGTGAAGCTGTCAGCGTGTCTTACCCTAATTCACGAGATCTTGGCAATTTAATTACACACATTAACATATTTACGTGATGTTTGGAAGTTTCCAGAGAAATCGGGTGAAAAAGTTTTTGTCACGCATCCGTACCGAATTTTCGCCATGGTCGGTGTTGAATTGACATCCTTATCGTGTTGAGAACTTTGCTGAGGCGTCACATAATTTTGCTGTTCTTCGTACTTTCAATTGTGAATGGAATGTACAATGCGGATGTTGTACTTGATGTTTAAAATGCCATGTTTACAATGACACAACCACGAAACGGTAATTTGAGTGGCGGGTTTTTTTTCATACATTGACGTAACCATGTAACGTTGAAATGACTATCGGAACGTGCCATCGTAAATTGAAAACTCTATAGGAATAGTATTTGATTGTTCGTTATGTTACAGTGTGTTTTTATAAATAAATGTTGTGAGTTTGAGTTTGTTTGTTTTAGTTACGATCTCTAATGTCATAATTTAGGTTCTAAATTATGTTAGTTTTGAGGATCAGAATTTATAAAATAAATATAACTTCATATAATCTAACAAAGTCCCGTAAGTGCGACTCGGACTCACGCACGAAGGATTCCGTACCATTAAACGGCAAAACAAAACACGTTTGTTGTACGGGAGCCTCATTCAAATATTTATTTTATTCGGTTTTTAGTACTTGTTGTTATAGCGACAACAGAAATAGATAATCTGTGAAAATGTCAACTGCCTAGCTATCACGGTTCATGAAATACAGCATGGTGACAGACAGGCAGACAGACAGACAGACGGATAGTGGAGTCTTAGTAATTTTACGTACGGAACTCTAACGGAGTTAGACATTTTTTCACGGAAGGTGTTAATGTACTTACTGTACACTGGAAAAAAGGTTGGAAAGAAAAAAGGTTACCAAAGGCAAGGGTAGCCTTGTTACAAATTTACAGCTAAAGATGAAAAAGCGGGAGCGGTCGTCGTTCTCTTCACTAATGGTTCTGAGAATCACTGAAACACTCATCAAATATTAGACGAAGAGGCTCGCGTAAACAAGCTGTATCGGTAAACAAACAATAATCAAAGAAACAAACAACGGAATACCACTTTTCGGTTACTGCTATACGAAGTTGTAGTATAATAAATAACCAAGTCTAGAATTAATTGAAATTTGTTTAATCAAACAAACAGAAGGCACAAACTCTTTATTGAACATCACATACCAATACGATTTATATACCTACAAAAAAAAATGTTACATGACTCAACACGCGGTCTTATGGCGAAATAGCGATCTCTACCAGACACCCTTATAAAGTAGAGATGATTTTAAACAAAAAATAGAAATTGGGAGGCAGTGAAAACTGAAATGAACCACCTATATGTATACAAGTAAATAAATAAATAAATAAAGAAATAAAATAAGCCTATGTTGCTTTTTTACAAGTTTGCAAATAAGTACAAAGGCATCACCTTAATTTCTGACGTTCGTTTTCAAGAACAGCTTGTCCTTCAATAAGTATATATTCTAATTTAATAAATTTAGGTACCTACATATAGGTATTCCGAAATTACCAGATTGTAATATTAGCTTTCAGTAAAAAAACTTTTACTTTAACCTAATAAAGTATCAAGTGTTTAACACCGGCACATTGCCCATGTAAAATGACTCTTTTTCAACGTAAATTCACTCGACCCCGTTAAATGTGCACGACATATTTCATACAACATACGAGTACGAGAGCCTGCTGTTAATTCTTTTCAGCCAGTACCATTGAATTAACTAGCTAGATGAGACTAATGACGACGCTCCACTCGATATACCGCGGAGCCACACTTATAGCTCCCGGCGAAACGAAGCGTGAAAGATTTAATTGCACGTATATTTACTAAATGATACTATTCCCTTTATTTATTCTTTCCACTTATCTGTACAGCTTCTTGGCTTTAAGTACGGGCTATTCTGGCTTTATGTAGTCTAGCGTTGTGCAGATTTTCGTAGGAAAATACTCAGCGGGAGTGTATAACATTAAGAGTCCGCGAGGTTTTGTTCTAGTTGTCATTAGGGTAATAGTCCTTAGACTTAACTTATGCTGCATAGTAGTTAAAAAAGAGATTGTTAAACAAGACATGAAAGGCATTTAAACACTTTACGAGTGTGAAATAAATGATGACTTTTACCGGGGTTAAACACTCTTTGCATGTCGACTATGACGAAACCTTGATAGTAAAACTTATAAAAGTAATTGTAATTGTAACAGTACCTATACAGCAGCATAGCTATAAGTTGTGGCAGTACCGTCTTTGTTTTTTTTTAAATATTCTACTGCACAGGTACCATTGACATAGTTTTTTTTTCAAATTACTTACTTTTCTTCCCTAGGGTTGACATGCATCACTTTTAACCCGCTTCTAAGATAAACAATGGCCTACTTTCAGAGTATGAGACCTGAAAAAATATCTATCGTACTATCTCGTGGTATGGTAACGACAAATAATGGCTATGTTAAATGCAATAGTACCTATTTCTCATGTTTTCATAAATGTAGCATTCTAGTTGTTGCTTCATTTAAAATAGTAGAATTAGAAGTAAATAATAGCACCAATAGGTTCATAGTTTCCTAGGGTTATTTAGGTTACTGCTACTAACGTAGTATTTACGTAACATTTTAATGTAAAAATAATATTAATATAGACGCACCACTAATTTCAATGGACGTAGAACATAGGACTTTGAAGTAGATGTAGTAGGTATTTATTGCACTTCCTGCCAACAATGTATACAAACGTTTTTCCGACTTTCATCCAGCCTTCAACGATTTCACAGCATAAAAGCGTCGCATAAAACAAAAGAGCTGGACAAATATTTAAGTACAAAGATGGCAGCGATATTAATTACCGTCCGATCAAACTAGTATTTACCTTAAACATTAAATATTTAAATATACAAATGTTGATCATTCCTGCAATAAAGATAAGATATTCTTAAGGAAGTAACAAATAGTTGCAAGTAATTTTAGTGGCGGTAGGACCTTGTGCAGGGTCCGTCTAGATCACTATCAACATCTTATCCTTTAACTTACTGTCAAGCAGCAGTGCTCGCATTGTTGCGTTGCTGTGTGAGGATAAGACAACCGGTGAAATTACCAGCATGGATGCATTCCAAGTCCTCAATGTTGTCATTGCATTTGTGGTCTTGAGATTGCAGTCTTAAGATTATAGTGTTGAGAATGCAAATCTTTATTGTACAAAACAAAAACAATACAATGAATATCCAAACTTCTTCTGCTGATCTGCATGCTGCAAAGCTGGGATCTCTTCCAGCTAACCCACCTAATGTCTACGGGTCACAGATCACACTTATCATCAGGTGGTCTGTGTGCTCGTTTCCCTTCTCCTCACCATAAAAAAGTACGATAATGTATAAGTACCTACTCGTAATAATTATGAGTATTATGACACATCAAAACCGAGAGACATTTCAATTGCAATAAACCCGAGTCAAAACCTCTAAATAACCTCTATAATTTTATTACAAACTATAATATTAGTAAGTCAAATTATATCCAACGCGTCACAGAATGGCAACGTGTCTGCCATAAAACCGAGATGGCACAAACAACATTATGATTTCGGTTTTATAACACCAGTAAAATTATTTGTGTTCAATCTCAAGTCCAATATCATTATGAGTAGTTTCATGATTAAATTTGGCCGGTGGTTCGCTGAACACCTGGTTTCATGTTACATTTATACGTATGGTGAAGATAATTTTGTAGTTTTTTACACACATACATACATACATAAACTCACGCCTTCATTCCCAGAGTGAGGTAGGCAGAGCTACAGAATTACCTACAACTCTAAAAACTTTTTGACCATTCCGCAACCACATTTTGCAGAAACAGGCCTATCGCGTAATAGTACTACAAGCCTTTATTCCCTTAGTCGCCTCTTACGACATCCACGGGAAGACATGGAGTGGTACTATTCTAACCCTACTCTATACTTCAGTTTTTTTTTAATTAGAATCCACGACAACATTAAGTATGTTGCGGCTCGTGAACTGTAATCTCTTTACAATTTGTGCCTACTGGAGCAACAATTAGTGACACGCAAATAAAGTGACATTAAAACAATTTTGTTTTGCGGCTATTGTACTGTACTATTGCTAGGTAATAAATAGTTGAACAGACGCAATATAACATTATTGTGGTTTCTAATTCTAAAAAAACTGAAGTATAGTGGTAGTTTTTATTTGTATAAATATTAACATAAAAATAAGTAGTGCATTAAATCCAGAAACGACTTGGCGAGGGGTTAATCTTAGTAAATGCGGTGATTTTTTAATTTGTACTAATGCTATAAATTTTTACCCGACTGCATCAGAAGGAGGGTTATTATGGTTTTCATTATGTCTATTTCCTTGACACGCTCTGCAGCCGAAACGGCTTGATGGATATAAGGTGTCGTTAGATTTATCTGAAAGGGGTTTTTTACGTATCAACAGCGACGAGAAATCAAAAAAGTCGGGTGCTCAAATCTTGCGTTTTTCGCATGGACTCCCGATTACCGACTCTGCTAAACGACTACATCGCTTTTCGTGTACTTAATAAAATGTTCGTGTCGCAAAATGACCACTTCGTTTGTGTTACTACAGATAGGTAAGGTTCGTTAGGTAACCCCATATGCCCGAGGGACAAATAACTCAATGTGGTCATTTTGCGACTCGAACTTTTTGAGGTGTAGGCTACAATATGGTAATTTTGCAATTAAGCAATTTTGCGACCTAGTTAGTCTAAGCTACTAACCCATCGATGTCTTTGTACACTTCGATAACCACGTTTATGCGTGGAAAAAACTTTTATCACTTTCTGTCTTTCTGACCATGTATGTAACTGCGAGAGTGATGGATGCTTTTTCCGCCGCGATAAGAGACCAAAATATTATGCTGGTATTAAGTAAAACCAGTTTTACAGTCCCAGTTCATTTTCTTTTAAAAGTAATCAGACATAAAAAGCTTTCTTCTTTCCAGACGTCGACGGGGCTCATCCTCCTCCTCCACTTATCCCTGCACACGGTGGATGAGGGACTGGCCATAAATCCCGGTGGGTGTAAAAGTACTTTTAGTTTATTAGCACTCACTCTATTTTTATTTAGTACTCTTATGTTTTTTTTATGTGGCAAGGTTTTTGGCTTTAACAGCTTGAGTAATGCGCCATTAATTTATTTCGTTTGTGGATTTATAATTATTAAAAACTTCTACATCAGCACGAAGTTGCAAAAATATGTTCCTTACCTTGTAGAACTTATTGCCAAAGTAATATTTTTTGTGTATACAGTTTCGAGACTTTGTGGTACATACATATTTATGGCATTGACTCAGTACACTACATTTTAGAAACAAGACATGTATTCACTACACACATGACACAAAAAAAAAAGAGTACCTAGTGAGTGTGTCTTCGCACAGTGAATCGGACATTGGCTCAGCATATTGCTGAGGTGTTAAACACATGCAGCGCTGATTTTCAGCCAGCTCCGTTTGTGACAGTCGGACGGTACGCTAAACAAATAGTGTAATACAAAAGTATATACCTACTTGCAACGATACTTACTTTATGACTTATAACGATACCTAAATTCGTTTGATGTAGTACTTAAATATATTTGCATTACTAAATTGTATACACAAAGGGTACCTATAATTTTATCGAAACATCTCTTGAGTAACGTAACATCATTACGCAGAATTTTCAGTTCGTCGAAAGGCATTCACCTAACCTAACCAACGTAATTAATGTTTAAGATATCCTGAAAACACCATGGTTTCAGCAGAAAATTGCGTTAGATGAAGTAGGATTTGATAAAATTATGGGTGCCGTCGATGTTATGGGTGCAATTATCGTGCACAAGTCCTTTTCCCTAAAATAAATTACTATATACATACATACATTAAATCACGCCTGTTTCCCAGAGGGGTAGGCAGAGACCACTTCTTTCCACTTGCTACGATCTTGACAAATTTCTTTCGCTTCTTCCACATTCATACATCGGGTCATGCACGCACGTCTGTTTCGGGTATTTAAGATTCGGCCCTTTTCCAGTAAAATAATTACTACTCCTTAATTTATAACCTTATAACTTACTTTTGAGCATTATATGAATACAATAATAATCTCATTGATTCACTATAGTCGGGTAAACCAAACAGCAGTGTTCGCACTGTTGTGTTCCGGTTTGGGGATAAGACAGCCGGTGAAATGACTAGCATAGAGGCATTCCATCTTAGTCATCAGGGTTGGCAACGCATTTGCAGTCTTAGGATTGCATTGCAGTCTTGTGAATGCGAATGTCTATGGGTCACAGTTTCCACTTACCATCAGGTGGCCGGTGTGCTCGTTTGTCTTCGCTATGCCACAAAAAAAAACCTTCTGCTAAAGTTTCTTGAAACAGTTCTCCGTAATGTTGGTCTTGTCCTAAAGCTTAGGAAGATTCACTACATATTACCGATGTGTAAAAGAGCACCGTGTGGCCATTTTATTGAATATGTATTTTAATATTAGAATTTGTTCAATTATATCTTAATTCCCTTTTTTTTTAATAAATTAAAATAATAGGTTAAAATATTTTTTGCTGGTTTTTTCATTAAAACACCTGTTCAATTATTTGATCTGTTAAAATAAAGCTAACTAATATAGTCGCATCACTGACCCCGTTTATACATACGATTATACCCCTTTACTTATAAACGTGGAATAAGCTTTGAATAGTTTATGCCATGCGTTGTCCTTATCTGTAATTGTGACATTTGCATTTGACAGAAAGTGAGAAAGCATGGCATAAACTATTCCAAGCTTATTCCACGTTTATAAGTAAGGGGATATTGTTTTGTTATACCGAATATTCATGTAACCTTAGTATCACTAAAAGTTAATATCGAATATCGACGTATCCAATGCACTGGGTGGCGTTAATCACCGATCCGTCAACCACGAGCTAACCCGACATCGCTCGGTCATCACTCACTCGTGACACATAAAACCAATTTCCATTTATGAGACAAATTGAACTGTTGGTACACACAAACTGATAAAGAATTTTGGAGCGTCGGTTTATATTGAGTGAGTGTATAAATATTAGGGCCCTGTACTCGTAGTCAGTTAATGATGTTTAAGTTGTTCTTTATAGTCTATTCAGGATAGGATGGGTACGGCGACACATCACAGTTTTATATTTTACGCAAAAGCCGTTTTAACCAATCCAGCTGTCAACAAATTTAAAAAATATATATTTCAAAGAAATTATTTCCAATAAATTAGATTTATCGTTTTTCGTAATATACGAGTAATAATCAAGTTCCATTCAATTACGTATTTATGTAGTGAAAATAGGTCAATACAATAAATACACTGCATCTTCCGATACGTGAATGGAACTATTAATAGAGATTGGCAACACATCTGTCATCGACCGAATCGAACCGCCATATAAACAAATCGGTTCACTCGCGTCACGATTATATTGAAATAAAGAACATCTAGTGCTTTATTTCAATTTACGTGTAAATTATTGTCTTCTGATATTAATTTAATGACTGAATTCACCATTCATAATTTGTGTGTGCAATATAGTTTTAAGAAATAAAAAATATCAAGTGCATAAAGAATCGATTATTTTCCCATAGCAAACGTAATCGATAATCGTCAATAATCCTTACAATTTCACAAGGTCACAACACTTTATCTGCCAAGTGTCATGTGTCGCCGTACCCATCCTATCCTGTGGGGCTAGACAAGTTGCCATCGTTCACGAACGCTAGCGTTAGGTGATCACTGGCGACATGTGTTGTCATTGAAAAATGTATGGGAATGACGTAAGTCACGTGATATATCACTCGTTACAACTGACACGCTGAAAAGTGATCACTATCACTCGCGCTAGTGATAGGTTTGACGACTACGGTCGTTACGCGGTACTATTTTGACACAAAGGCTAGACAAGTTGCCCTTTTGACAGGTCGAATAGATCACGAGCATTATCACCATGTCGCACTGTTAGATCAAAACAGTATTAACTCAAAATCATTGCTAGTTTGGTTTTAAGTTCAAAGAAGTTGAATTAAAGTTGATTTTGACATGCATTGTATTTTGAGTTACTACTATTTTCATCTAGCAGTGCGATATAAACGTCGGTATCTAAGGGCGGTATCTAAGGACGGCCGTAACGACCAAGAAACTGTCAACTGAGTCCGTGTCATCACTGTCATCATCGCTTCGCGGTCGCATAAAATATATTGTTTGAATTTTGATTTCTTATTAAAAATGCTTCCGCTGAGACTTTTACGCTGCTCACAACAGTACGAGCTTATCCAGGCGCCGACCCTGAGAAATCTCTCGTGCGAGCCTGGAGGCCGCGGACGGGATGCATGAAATACTGTTCAGGAACATTTTACGTTAAGCAAGGTCTCATTTAGAGTTCTTTGCAGCCTTTTGCGTTCCCTGACTTCGTTGAGGAGATTGAAGGAGGTCTCCCTTGAACTGAAGGTAAGCATCATTTTCATTTTAACATGTATAAATTGGTACGTGCATTATATAAACAATACGTACAATGAGACTTGTCAGTCCCATTAAAGATATTTATTATGATTGTTTCAGGTGCTGTGTGCTCTCAGCTTTCTGGCGATAAGGTCGGATCAGAGGATCACGGGGTTTCCAACCAATTAACGCAACGGACCGCTAGTAGGTGCATCCGTCAAGTGGTGGATGCTCTCAACAACGACACAGTCTTGAAGAGGTGGATGTCTTCCTACAATCGGATGAAGCTAGGTCTCGTATAAGACAAGAGTAAGTTATGACATATATTTAATGTAAGTATTGGATTTTTCATTCCCTGAATATGTGTAATGTTTTTTATCCACGAGGTCCCGCCCAAGGTTCAAATTAACCGAGGGAACGCTTTTACTTTTATTGAAAACTTTTTATAAATATATAGTAGTCTGGTTTTCGGAAAAAAATAGTAGTTACTAATATTATAACGAGGTCAAGTAAGTATACCTAACCGATATCATACAATTTATTGATAAAATAACTTTTGTGTGTTTAAGGCAATAAAGAAAATCCTTCAGACGGCTGGTTGACGATGCCGGATGTCCATATACTATTACCAACGCAGAATTACACACTCCGGTGTTTCATTTTTACACGGAGCCTGCAGCCTGTATGGAAGGAGTATCTCAACTTCTATTCAATGTCTCAAAGGTGTCGCCCCCTAGGGTGGTGCAGAGCAGTCCTTTTATAATTGGAGCCAAAGCCAGGATGAGACCTACTAATTAGAGACAGGATTTTACTTAATTGTTTGTTGAAATGAGTTTGAATTACTATTAATTTATTATGTTTAAAACCACATCAAAAAAAATGCTATAAATCAAAAAATGATTTATTTCAAGTATTAAACACTCAAAACAATATCGAAGTACATTATTTTAGTAAAGTTTCATTGCTTGGAGATACACTGGTGGCTATATAATTAGGAACGCTTGCGTTTTTCCCGTACGATTGCCTACAATTATGACTTGAATTTTGACCACCAATCAAAAATTTCTTGACCAATTTTATTTTTAGTTTACACTTATCATTATATAATAATCTAAGGTTTAAATGTATGTACAGTTTGTCTCTGTTAAAAACGAATATTTTATCAATTTCATGTTAAAAAACTTTGTATGGACACGTCAGCACAAATTTGAGCCTTAGTTTATTAATTAACGATAAGTGTAACTAAAAATAAAATAGGTCTAGAACTTTTTGATTTGTTGTCAAAATTGAAAGTATATTTGTAGGCAATTAAATATATGGGAAAAATGCAAGCGTTCCTAATTAGGTATGTGGCCACCACTGTTATTACAGGAGGTCACTACTAATTTGGTTACGATCTCGGAAATGGATTATTTTGGCCTGACAGGATAGAGGGCAAATCCCTGATGCCAAATATGTCGTTCTGCCTGCGCATAGGGGTCGCATTAACTAATATGGAGGCTGAAAGACGTGTTATCGTTCCCAAAAAAAAGCGATAAAGGAAATGGCTGAATTTTGTACATAAAGTAAGTACTATGGCAACTTAGTACATTTGATATGGTTCACTTTTCCATTTTTTTTGACATAATTAATATGGCGCGTGGATTAAACAATAATAGACTCTTGGTCAACGGTGTAAGCGCTTCAACGAGTGCCTTATGATTGTAGCGCCATCTTCAAGATCTGACGAGTTTTATTTAGTATTTCTTTTAAGTCAGTGTTGCTCATGGATTATAAAAATGCACTGTAGGAACCAAACAAAAATGTAACATTAATGCAAAAACGGAAATTTATTTACTTTTGTTATTTTGAAAAATATATTACCTATGCTTTATAAAAATGCAAAAATATATAACATATGACAATTTGTATTGAATCAATGTGGCAACACAATAAGTAGCTGTCTTGTCATTTTTTGACATTGTTAAAATTTTTGGTTGCCCTTTATCCTGACAGCCTAGCATAATCCATTTCCGAGATCATTCCCATTTATGTTGTGACCTCCTAGTCTTTGTATATATTTCCTGCTTCGTTCTTAGACGGTGCCTCATGGCCACGAATGCCTTAACGTCATCTTAACAAAACTCGTACAGTCACGAGATTAAATTTGGTACCCACCTAGGTCCAAAGTCAATGTGACATTCTACAATAATAAGGTTTGTGAGTTTCCTAAAAGTTGCAAATGACTTGACATCTCTAATGAAATTGACGACTTCAAGCATATTTTTCTTGAAATGGGTGTCAAATTAACGCTCGTGACCGTACAGTCACCATCAAATATCGGAGTAGGCGTTCAAAAATATCCGCACTCAACTCAATTAATTAAGCAGTGTATGTAGAGTGTGTTGAGATATTTTTGCACAATTTGTTTGCTGCGATGTGTTTAAAGTCGTACCTACTTTAGTTGCTTACATTTACTTCAACCGACCTACAACATCCGACATTATGGGAAAACGAGCATGTTTGGAAGGTATTATAGGAATGAAGGCAACATGAATTGATTATTTTATTGAGCAGAAATTATGGAAAAGTACATAATTGATGTAATAACGCAGACATCACAGGAACGTCGGAGTGTACGGATCCAGTGAATCAGCACTGCAGTCCTTCTAGACAATGCATACTATGTGGTAATATTGGTGGGCGAAGTGGCTGGAGACAGTGGTGTTGATTTTTCTGAAATTAAAACAAATGGGTTATCATAATTTTCGTCTTGAATATAAACTATAACTTTGTATCAACATTTTTTTTACATTTAAGTACAATATTCGTAAGGGCGCTAAAATACTGAAATATTGTTGGACAAAGGTTAAAAGATTATGTACTCGCTGTCTCCAACAATAATATATTATCCAGTATAGGGCTGAAACTATTGGACACGTCTAGAGGCAGAGAGCGTGTCAGATAATTTTGAGCGTAACGCAATGTGAAATATAAATTATTATTGGCGACTGTACTTATTTTCATTTAAATTATATTGGTTTTGCAGACACTTTAGAGAGATCAAATAACTTATTGAATAAAAAGCAAATTATTTACATAGATTTAATGCTTAATCTTTAGCCAAAGTAGCTGGTCACCCGAAACGTCATTTAGGCATGAGGAAATTTCCTTAATGAGTTATCTCACGCCTCCCCCAATGCCCGGCACAAACATGTAGACTTGGCTAAAAGCAGACATATTTACGCCGTTTCACTGGTTTGACTGATGCAGCCGCCATTGTCAGTTTGACAGAGGAAGTTTGAAGTAGGACCTAGCCAGTGTACCCAGGCAGGTAACGTCCGCCAGGTTAGGTAAAATACTGAAAATACGGAATAAAACTGTATACACACCATGATCTGCATTTGCGAATATCATTATAGGTATTCAGTGGACTGCATAAATATTTTCTTAGTTCCAATCACGTGTAGTCTAGGTCCCTGTAAATTAAAAATTAACTGTATATCTATATCACAAACACGCTGCTCTAGTTAATTGTATCGAGTACAGGCTTCTGTACTATTCTGCTCATGTCATTACGATTAGTATAGTACAGTCAAGGACTTTAATTATTAAGCCACTATGGAACCCTGTCGCATAACGTTGATCATAAATTTTAGCGTAATTTATTACATATGGTTTGACGCTGTCATTATGACAGGGTTCCATAGTGGCTTAACAATTAAAGTCCTTGACTGTACCGCAATTTTAGCAAATGTTATCCGATTTTAAGGTGTAGCTGAAAGAAAGTCAAACACAACTACACTAAATAAATAAAGAATCGTACATAAATACATACATTGACCCTGAAAACATTACACTCCTTATTTTAGGCGGTCATGTAAAAATAGTTGGGTGTGCCTGTGCGCCCCTGCTGCGCTTTCACGTGATTTGAACATAAACCTGTATCTGATCTTCATTATTGATTTAAATAGGGAAACTGTTTAACAAGTGCCTGGGAGACGCTTTCATACAAAGGAAGTAACTTTTCTTACATGTTACAAGAATTCATAACACATACATACACGTACATATTTACCTTACAATAACACACAACACAATCACAATCTCATAACATTTTATGAAAAACCACATTTAAATAAGTAATGTAACAAATACAACATAATACGTACCTAAATATGTTTATTTCCAATGCACATCTGCGACAGCGTCAACTTGACTTTTAAGGTCGAAAAGTATAGACAAATTTATCATTTTTAGAAAAAAAACTAGACTGTCGAGCGAGGTTGTATTCATTGTGGGCATACACTTTGGCTAGATTTTTCATTTTTGACAACGCATGTCGACAGTGATCGCCTAACGCTAGCGTTACATTCGATGGCAACTTGTCTAGCCTATTTCGCCAAGTGACAGGTGATCACCAAAGTGATCGCCTAACGCTAGCGTTCGTGAACGATGGCAACTTGTCTAACCCCACTGAATAGATTATAGTAACGGTTATTCATATACAAATTTGAAAATGGAACGTCTGTAACTGTCCGGACGATACTCTGCTTTGGTTTTTCGTCTATTGTCATCGTATTGTTTTTAACTCGGCCACCATAGTCAGCTATCATAAAGTTGACAATACGATGAAAATACTTGTAAAGAATTATGTAGAATGTAGGCTCTATTCTACTAGGTAATACCTAATTACTGTTGACTTGTTATCGTATTGATTTTATCATAACGTTGACAACGATGACCATGTCACAAGCAGTTAGGTTTAGCCCTAGTAAAATATTATGAAACCACTGGTCTATTTGCTCTTTTAGGCAATTTTGATACAAGGTTTTATAACGGAAAAAAAACGGTTGTTTATTGAGTAACTGAGTCAGTGTGCTGCTGAAGTAAGAAAAGTTACAAGCTAACATCGACTTAGGGCTTGTTGTTTGATCAATAGTTAAACTAATTTTAAAATTTGAAAAAGGAATCGAAAATTTTAAGGAATCTCAAGACAATGTGTCAAAACAGGGCCTTAATGACGTTGTTGATTAATATTTGAATTGATTAGTAAAAACTTTCGTTTCTTTAAGATTGCTTAAGCTATTTAAAATCACGGTCAGCCTCATTTATAACCGAAATTCTACAGCTAACAAATTTGTTACAAATAAAGAAAAAATATCGTCAATATAACCTGCGCGGTTCCTTACCTCCTATTTTATCAGAGTATGCCTTCATTTGCATACATTTATTGAAATAAAGGTTATTTAAGTCCCATTCCGCCCAGACACCGGTCGTAACGCCGCGTACGTTTATTTTCAATTTAGCAAAAACATCTTGGATTTCTCATTCCCACACCGTGCGAGATTACATGGAGTAAAACAAAGTTCATATACGAGATTTAGTCTTAAAATATTCATCGGCACAAAGTCGCTTTCGGCGTGCGTGTAATAACTGCCACCTTTTGGGGATACGTGCGGAATAAATAATATTCCTGTAGAATTAAACAGGGCTAAAATATTACGTAACGTTTTTAATATGGACACATTCATGGCCCTCGTCCTTACGTCCAACAACTGCCTAAATTTAGGACATTTCGTTGCTTATATTATATACTAAAGGGCCACAAATCAAAATGTGTTTGTGTTGCATTTAAATTCGGAATGTTGAGATTTTGTTTTGTGGCGCTTTTGTATTTAAGCAGCTATTTGTCAAAGTGACCTTCAACTTTAGTTGACTGAACAAGATTATTTTTTGAACTAAAGAAAGACGCGGCCCTTACGAAGTTATCTTGCACTAAATTTTAAAACCAGGATTGTTCGGTAATGACTTATTAATAATCATCAAGGTGTTAGACATGCCGCTTCTAATTAAACCCACAATGTACAAGGGTACAGAGAGTACCTTGTCTATTTTCGTCATATTTGAACTGCCATATATTAACTGTCACAGTGGTTAAAGTGACAAGGTACTAAAGTGTATACATATTTTTGCCCTTGACTGTACCAAAATATAACCATATTGGTATCTAGATTGACGATACATTTAGCCGTTAGTAGTGACCTTGTCTTCAAAGGCTACCAAGCTAGCAGTGCCGGATTCGATTCCTGATATTGGCAAATATTTGTGTCATGAGTCATGAGTAGGGTTTGCAATTCGAATATTCGAATATTCGATTATTCGAATTATTCGCCATAAATGTTATTCGAATTCGACAATATTCATTATTCGAATAAAACGAATATTTCGAATAGTGCACAAATTTGTCTGTAATTATTTACCTTAGCAAAACATTAACAAAATGCCAGGATTAATTATCCTCCATATTAACGAGTTCATGGAAATAGATTAAATATTAAAAATAACTACAAATGTAAGACAAACAATATATTACCTATTTTGCTTTATCCTTGCCAAAATCAAACTCCCTAAAAAGAACTAAATACCGTACCGTAATTGGTAAAAGGGTAGCGAGCTAGGGAGCTAGCAAGTTCGGCTACATGCTAGGTATCTGGAGATGATACCATAAATGTTTTTTTGAATTGTAAGGTCATTACATTTTAAATTAACATCACATATTTTACAATTACACAACTTAGAATCATTATTTTGTTTAATTTTCAAAAATATTCGACTTATTCGAAATATTCGAATATTCGAATGTTGGAAATCTAAATATTCGTATTATTCGAATACTAAAATTGAACGAATAATATTGCAAACCCTAGTCATGAGCGCGAGCATTTGTTCCTGCGTCTTTGTTTTTTCTTTGAAGTTCAGTATGTATCTCTATAAGTATATTTATCACTGTCTAACACCTACACATAGTACAAGCCTAGCTTAGTTTGGGACTGGGTCAATTTTTATAAGATTGTCCCTTGACATTACAACTATTACTAAATAATAGTTTGTATACTACATGACATCGCTTTATTCTGATAGTATTGGCAGGTAGTCCTGAGCGCTCTTTGCCGAAATACTAGAATTTTAAAATACCAGTTTTCTCAATATTTCGGAATCACAAAACTAAACATTCAAATTAGTAGGTATATATTGTTTATTATCTTTACCCAATATTTCGAATCTGGTTATTTGAGAACCTGGTAGAAAGAGTAATTTGGTATTTTGAAATACTGGTACCCTAGTATTTAATATATTAATAATAGGAACGGACAATATGGCTTACAAATTAAGTTAACAAGTTTATTTGCACGACTTAGTGAACCCTAAACAAGGAACTTAGTTTGCAACGGACCACACTCGGCGTGTGACATCACTTGTGATATTATTCACGGAACCGCAGTCACAAACCACGCTTGAACTTGGCCCTCAACTGACGTGGGTAAACTCATTCGGTTTATATATTTCCTTTATCGCCATAACACGTTTTATAATATTTACTTATGAAAAACATAATGGGCGTTATTTATGACTACGTTTTGGGCGAACGTATTTTTGTTATGGGGTAAAAAAAACATAATTAAGACAGCAAAGAGACAGTTGATAATAGGAAATTTAATCCGACAATCAACAATCACACAAAATGATTGATGACTTTGTAAAGTTTTACTAAACCATTTAAATGTTTACGTTATAATTATAATATTGTATTATAGACTTTATCAATAAACTTTTAGTAATACATTCACAAACAAGTTTTAGTTCATTTGTGACTTGTTAATGGCAGGCAATGTTTCTAGACGACACATTGACGTGAATAATGAGCTTCAACGCAATTAGCGATCGAATTTCCAGAACTTTATTGAATGAACAATTTCGTATGTTACATGTGTAATATATAAATGTGTTAGTCTAATAGGTTTAGTTAAAATTTATATTTTATTACGAATAGCCAAAATTGCCAAATATAAAATAAGGTATTTTTAGGTCACCTTGAAACTATTGTTTTAAATTTAAATATGTTGGTTTATCGTACGCTATTAGGTATTACGGAAAGATGACAATTATTCCTAAACTAAAGATGCGCTCAGCATTATGAAGGGCTCTCCCAGGTAGTTTTTAGTTTTACATCGGAGACGCCCTTTGTAACCAACTAGTAGGTACTGACCATTTACTTATTAGTTTGTCGTCTGCTATCCGTTACAATAGGTTCGTAGTTACTCAAGAGCTTTTCTCCTGAAAAGGTGCTTGATTAAATTCTTAAAAAACTCACTAATGGGTCTTAAATGGAATCCCTAAATTAGCTTTCCGAACAATTAAATTCGATGAAATGATACACTCGATCAAATGAGTGTCCGTGATTCAAGGGGATTCCGTTGGTGACCGAAAACGGCCCATCAAAGTAATGTAAAACGTACTATTAAATCGTTTACTAATGTCATTCACGTTACTATCTTAGGTTGTTCGTGCATCCGCTTCACGTCGACGCTCGGCAAGGAGCGCGGCACGTTCAGCAGCCCCGACTACCCGCGCGCCTACCCGCCGCGCCTCGACTGCCTGCTGTACACCTTCCGCGCCGCGCCGCACGAGATCGTCGAGCTCGTCTTCACTGACTTCGACATCTACAAGGGACATCTCGAGTGTGTATCATTTACGTTACTATCTTAGGTTGTTCGTGCATCCGCTTCACGTCGACGCTGGGCAAGGAGCGCGGCACGTTCAGCAGCCCCGACTACCCGCGCGCCTACCCGCCGCGCCTCGACTGCCTGCTGTACACCTTCCGCGCCGCGCCGCACGAGATCGTCGAGCTCGTCTTCACTGACTTCGACATCTACAAGGGACATCTCGAGTGAGTATCATTTACGTTACTATCTTAGGTTGTTCGTGCATCCGCTTCACGTCGACGCTGGGCAAGGAGCGCGGCACGTTCAGCAGCCCCGACTACCCGCGCGCCTACCCGCCGCGCCTCGACTGCCTGCTGTACACCTTCCGCGCCGCGCCGCACGAGATCGTCGAGCTCGTCTTCACTGACTTCGACATCTACAAGGGACATCTCGAGTGAGTATCATTTACGTTACTATCTTAGGTTGTTCGTGCATCCGCTTCACGTCGACGCTCGGCAAGGAGCGCGGCACGTTCAGCAGCCCCGACTACCCGCGCGCCTACCCGCCGCGCCTCGACTGCCTGCTGTACACCTTCCGCGCCGCGCCGCACGAGATCGTCGAGCTCGTCTTCACGGACTTCGACATCTACAAGGGACATCTCGAGTGAGTATCATTTACGTTACTATCTTAGGTTGTTCGTGCATCCGCTTCACGTCGACGCTCGGCAAGGAGCGCGGCACGTTCAGCAGCCCCGACTACCCGCGCGCCTACCCGCCGCGCCTCGACTGCCTGCTGTACACCTTCCGCGCCGCGCCGCACGAGATCGTCGAGCTCGTCTTCACTAACTTCGACATCTACAAGGGACATCTTGAGTGAGTATCATTGACTTAAGTCGTTTAATCACATTTTTTTAATTGACCACAGTATAAAGCAAGCTGAAACGTGTCTTTTCTTAAAAAAAAAAACAAATAAAAAACGTTTTCAATTTGTAATACAAATTTTGCTTTTTAATGTCAAATTAGCTTTGTTAAAAGTTTAAAACTATCAAAAACAATGTATTATTTTACTCATATTTCCGTTGACAAGCAAAATCTGCAGCTGCCATTATTATTTATGTATCTATATATCAAAGTTACATAATATTGTTTTTTTTTTACAAAGACAAACAAAAATAAACGAAAGTGTTAGAGCTGGTATTAGTGTTGTGAGGCTGGTATTGTGGTTAGGCTGGCAATATCGCTCTCTTCTCCTTGCGTCAGTCTAGGCGTAACATAAGGTAACAGAATTTAATAAATAAAGTCAGTGTTAAACGTTATCAATTTGTGTTTAATTAATCTCAAGTTATAACAGTTTTTGGCGACGAGTTTACGGAAGCTTGACGTAAGCAAATCACGGAAGAAAAATCAAAACTCCAATAATTATTTGCTATATCATTGACCATAGACAAGCTAAAGGACCCAGGAGCACTGATTTTATTTTATATTATAAATTAATTTAACGGTTCCAGTAAAAATAAATTACAATCAGTTTTAAAGGTATCTCAAACAAACTTAACCTACAAATGGCACTTAAATGGCACTCAGTCATTTATTGAAAATGCCAACAAATGGAGAAAATTATTAACGAGCATTTGGGAGAAATTAAAAGAAAAGAAACTTCATGGATATACCATCTTAAGAAAGATCAATTACTAGAATTACTAAAGGTATTAGGGTTGGAAGCAGAAAGTGATAAAGTAGAAAACTTAAGAAAAACAATTGCTGACTACATTGCAACGGGAAAGTTTTTACAGTCGGAAGAACCAAGGTCAAGTTCAAAACAACAATACGCCATGGCTAATTTCAACGACATCCAGGCCTTCAAGGGTGTAAACTACGAAATGTTCGAACAGCAATTGGACTCATTAATTAGCTTACACGATGTGCCTGAAGAAAAAAAAGTGGACTTGTTAATAACAAAACTTAACCCCGAAATTCTAGATGATGTAGTTCACTTGTGTTTGCCGGATAAACCATCAAAAAAATCATATGAAGCACTTACAAACATCTTAAGGAACCATTATGTGAAAAAACCAAATATAATAATAGCTAGATCAGATTTTAGGAAGAGAAACCAATTGGAAAGTGAAAAAATCGATGATTATGTTTTAAGTCTTAAAAAACTAGCTAGAAAATGTGCATTTAAGGATCAAGATGACCAAATAAAAGAGAAATTCTTAGAAGGAATCTTATCAAAAGAGATTAAGTTTGAACTTCTTAAGAACATAGATTTAAAACTAAATGGATTAATAGACATAGCAAAATCAATTGAGGACATCTTGAAACACACAAATTACAATAGTGAAACTAATAAAAATAGTGGTGAAATGTTTAAAGTGACAAAGTTTCAACGCCCTGGACCCAAAGGTTACAAATACCCGCAGAATTATGGGCAACAAAAACAAAGTAGTGCAACAATGAGTAAATGTTATTGTTGCGGGAAAAGCAACCATCTTCAAGCAGTTTGCTCCTTGCGTAGTAAGTTTTGTTCAGAGTGTGGAAGACAAGGCCATATTTTCCGTATGTGTAACCAGAAAAATACAAGGAAACTGGAAGTAGACAAACCAGATGAAGAGCAAGATGAAACATCTACAATACCTGATGTGGAGATGTCTTTAAATAAACTGTTCTGTGAAGAAGGCCAAGAGGAATATAACATGTATTTGCATGAGACTGCATGTTCTTCAAAGGTACCCCCTCATTTTTTAGAGTTAGGTATATGTGGTAAAATTATAAAATTTGAATTAGATACAGGTTCTGAAGCTACAGTCATTACAATTCAAGATAAAAATGATCTTTTTCCAAATATGAAAATTAATGAAACAAATATTGTGTTTAAAAATTATGACCAAAGTGTTTCAAAACCATTGGGGATTTTAAGGGGTATACCAATAACTTTAAATGGCATGACCAAGAATTTAGATGTATTTATTGTACAGAATGACAAACCTAGAATTATAGGTAGGGATTTGTTAAATGTTTTTGGGTTCTGGCCCCTAAAACTAATGAAAAATTCTATTCAAGTTAATAACATTACAGATCCTGTAACCAGCATTCGGGAGAAATTTGCAGAGGTATTCACACCCGGCTGGGGAGATTTCAAGGGTGAAAAAATTTCATTACAATTAAAAGAAGGGGCTAAACCAAAATTCTTACCGGTAAGACAAACTCCATTTTCACTAAGAGACAAAGTTAAGGATGAAATTAATAGACTTTTGGAAAATAAAAGAATTGAACCAGTAGAATACAGTGAATGGGGCACTCCCATTGTACCAGTTCTTAAGCCAGATGGCTCAGTAAGATTATGTGGAGATTACAAGGTCACATTAAATCCTGTATTAGAAATAGATCACTTCCCACTGCCACATATTGAGGACATTTTCCATACATTACGTGGGGGTGAATACTTCTGTGAATTAGACCTGAAGGAGGCTTACTTACAGGCACCGTTGGATAGTGAGTCACAAGCTTTAACCACCATTGTAACTGAAGTTGGTACTTTCAAGTATTTATATCTCCCATATGGGGTAAATACGGGGCCAGGGTCTTTCCAAAGACTTATGTATAAAAAACTAAGCCACATTAAAAATGTCATTGTGTTTATTGATAATATTTATATGTGTGGAAGTAATTTCAATGACATGCAAAAAACATTGGAATTAGTTCTAAAAGTGTTAAAAGAATGTGGTTTTAAGTTAAAAGTGAACAAATGTAAATTTTTTAGGAACGATTTGGACATTTTTGGGTTCCGTATTGGGAAAGGACAAATTAGTATTATTAAAGATAATATTAAGCCGCTTTTGGACATTCCGGCTCCAAATAATATAACGTCATTAAAATCGTTTTTGGGAAAAGTGAATTATTACTCACGATTTTTAAAGAACATGGCAGAAATACTTTTCCCGCTGTATGAGTGCACGCAGAGGGGAAAGTTTGATTGGACACCGGATTGTCAAAAAGCGTTTGAAATAATAAAAAATAAGTTAGCATCAGCAGATAATTTGCAAAATTATGATCCAAATTTACCACTGGTGCTTACCTGTGACGCATCGTCATGTGGCTTGGCAGCGGTAATATCAAATAAATACCCAAATGGCACATTACGGCCCATTGCTTATGCCAGTAAAAAATTAAACGAGAGAGAACAAAAATATTGTACACTAGACAAAGAGGCCATGGCAATTATTTTTGGTGTTACCAAATTTTACAATTATACATATGGTCGCCAGTTTGAACTGGAAACAGACAATGCAGCACTAGTTCGAATTCTTGGTCCATACAAATCTATTCCAAAGATGGCAGCTAAAAGGCTACAACATTATGCCATATTTTTATCAGGATTTAATTATAACATAAATTATATTCAAACTAGCAAAAATCCAGCAGATTTCCTATCTCGATCACCTTGTAACGATGACAGTCAAATAGTTTTACCAATTTTTTGTAATTCTGCAGAATATCCATTAAATAATGTCAAAGAATCAAACATGAAATCATTAAATTTTGAGATGATTCAAACAGAAACAAAAAAAGACACCATACTTTGCACTGTTTTAAGATATTGTCAAGACGGTTGGCCGGATGAGAGTAAGATTGATAAAGATTTTAAGCCCTACTATATTAGGAAAAATGAAATAAGTAGTGACCGAGAATGCTTGTTCTGGGGACACAGAATAATAATCCCTCATAAGTTATATAATAATGTGCTGTCAGAGCTTCATATAAGCCATTTTGGTGGTAATCGTATGAAACTTATGGCCCAATCATACTTCTGGTGGCCAAAGCTTAATGAAGCTATTGAGGATAAGTTGAACTCATGTAGGATTTGCTTAGCAAATAGGACAAATCCTTCAAAAACAAAATTACACTGCTGGCCGGTACCTCCTACAGCGTGGTACAGAATTCATGCAGATTTCCTTGGCCCATTTCAGGGCAAGATGATATTAATTGTTATAGATAGCTATAGTAAATGGCCAGAAGCATTTGAAATGGCAAACATTGGTTCCAATTTAACAATACAAAAGTTTAAAGAATTGTATGTACGCTTCGGGTTCCCTGTGCATCTGGTGACAGATAATGGTGCAACGTTCACAAGTATGGAATTTCAGAAATTTTGTTCATCCACAGGGGTTCGGCATACCTTTACACCACCTTACAGCCCAGCAACTAATGGGGCGGCAGAACGATTTGTGGCCACATTTAAAGCTCATATTAAGAAAATTATAGAAAGTGGTCAAACATTTAAGTATGCTTTAAATCTGTTCCTATTTGACTATCGCACAACAGTTCACAAATGCACAGGGGCAACGCCGGCAAAACTAATGTTTGGTAGAGAAATAAGAACAAGGTTTTCCCTATTGAGGCCTTCACCCATAACAGATAATCTGATTAGACTGCAGGAGTCAACAAAAAAATTTCATAGTGGTAAAAGAAAGACTGAATTTGAAGTCGGTCAAAAGGTTATGGTGAGGGATTACCGTAAAGGATATAAACCTTGGATCTTAGGCATTATATTAAGTGAATCTTATCCAGGCGTCACATATTATGTTGATGTAGGAGGATTACAGTGGAAGCGGCACAAGAACCAAATGCAGACTTGTAGTCAAGCATTGGAACTACAAGTAGATTAAGAATGTTATGTAACTACAGTTAAGGGTACATACATACGCAATTGTAAATTTACAAAAGTAAGATGGGAAGAGTGTTAGAGCTGGTATTAGTGTTGTGAGGCTGGTATTGTGGTTAGGCTGGCAATATCGCTCTCTTCTCCTTGCGTCAGTCTAGGCGTAACATAAGGTAACAGAATTTAATAAATAAAGTCAGTGTTAAACGTTATCAATTTGTGTTTAATTAATCTCAAGTTATAACAGAAAGAACTTACAAACTTACTTAAAACAACACTAATCTAACAAACCGCTACCAGTGGGCATTGTTCCTAAAATGCTGGCAGCATTGCCACGTTGAATGGCAATGCTCAATCTTTGTTCCAAAATAATTTCTTAATCTACATTTCATCATAGAAAATAATAAAAAACTGCTTGCGTAACGATCATATTTTTGCCGTCTTAGCTGTATTATTATTTAAACACCCTACTTTTATGTGAAAGTAATTTCAACCGCTTCTGAGACTAATTTACATTTCTGTCACATCGCAAGCAGTAAAATCGTCGATGCGAACGACCAAGCTAAAGACCATTCGGACGACAGTAAACACGTGTTCGTGTCGTAAAATCCCTGACATGGCACTTCTTGAATAAACTTGCTTTAAATTCTTAGCTGGATATTAATGTGCGTTAATTCCTTGGTAAAAACACTTACTTTATGCCTAATCTAACCACTTAAATGTATAGTATTATTTATTTTCAAGGTTTGCTGTGGTGTAGGGAATAATCTTCTTAGTTAAATATGATCTTAAAAATGAGAATATGATTCAGATTCAGATTCAGATTCAGATTTTATTACTCAATATAACACAGTATAAATTACATTACATGCAAATTATATGCAGTTATGACGAGGAGCATTGTAAGAACGCTACTTAAATTTTAGAATTAAACCGTTTAAATATTTATAAAATAACTAGACAATTTCATCCAATATACGAGATATTTGGATGAAATTAATAACGTTTTCGCTTTCGTTAAAAACCCAAAGATCAAAAAATAGTTCCAACCAATTAAAAAATCTGAGTCATAGGAACTTTGGTTAGATTTTAGTTAATTAAAAGGGAAGTTGGTTGCGAAATTGTGTATAGGGGCCTATTTTTCTCAGCAAAGTTTCCGGATAATGGCCTCTGTGGGAGATATGGGGGACCTCAAAAATTATAAACAACAACAACAATGCAGTTGCAGTTGTTGACCCAGTTACGAGAAATGTGGTTCACGTTGGATAGAACCAGATATTTTTGAAATTTATCCATGCATGCAACAAGACATGCATAGAAGAGAGTAAGCGACAATGCTAGAACTGATCAGATGTCTTTTTGCTATGCTTTGGAATTCACAGTTACTGTAAAATAGGCTAAAAACCAACCATGATCAACTGTATTTAAGAATAATAGTATTGTGGAATTTAATAATACTGTTGATAAATCAATATTAATCCAAGCACAGTATTTTTCCGAAAACCCAATATTTCCAATGGGTAAATATATCAAGCGAAAAATCACAAAAGTCCATTAGAACTGAATCTCTAGAGAGCCAATCAATTACAGATTCGTAGAACCCTCGTCTCTAATTTGGCTTACGCTTAAGACTTTTTTTATTTTATTGCAAAAATCCTGGTCCTTGCCTGAAATGTGTCTCCTAAGATAATTTCTCTGCTCATTCCCTAAGGCAGTTAGGGTAGAATTGCCTTCAGTGCTTTCAAACATTGTAGATAAATTCAAATTCGAATCTTTTGACACTCAACGTAAAAATTTACGATATTAACTACTACATACAATGTATTAATTCAAGTAGCTAACTTCAATCTAGTATATTTACTCTATACTACCGACCAATTTACGGAACATATTGATATTTTGAAGTTGAATTTTTAATACCATCCATTTTTGTTTCTCCTTGTTCGTCTTGACTTCTTGAAAAACGATTTGTAAACCATCAACTAACTCTCATTCGTTGCCTCCATTACCCTTCAAATGCAATTGCACGAAACTAATAAAATTAATTTTAGTTTCCTATTTCAGTTACTGTGTTTTGTTGTATTATTTTATGTTATTATTCATTAAAAGATCCATAACTAATAAAATCTCTACTCTAAAATTCCATTCCTCAAATGCTCACTTCCAATTCAAATAAAATACCTTCAAAAAACTATTGTGTATTCTAGTGAACATTTCACATGAATTGCTAGGCTGTGAATTCAATACACAGTGTGCTGCAGAGCGAGCGAAGCCAAAGCCCCAGGGGCTAGCTCGGACACGGACAATCAGCTGGAAAGCCGACGATGGAGGCGACTCCGAGCGGCCCCAGCGAATATCGAGAAATCGTGAAATATACCTACCTGTAACCACTGCATAAAAAATCCGCTAACGAAACACGAACATGATTGTACAGTTTCAAGTGTCTCAACTATGTACTTGAAAGTGTTCTCTGAAACCAATTTTATCATGGCGTCAGTTAGTACGAGTAATCATTAAAAATTTCAAAATCTTTTTTAGGATGACCAGTGGTTTCCCATATTTTTTTGTCATAATGTGATTGCTGACATAATTATTGATAGTTATAATCTTTATACCACTAGAACTAAACTTTTCGGAATTTCTTAATTCTATATCTAACGTGTAGCCATGGCTTGGTGAGGTTGGGTTTGATTACTAAAAATCCTGTAAATGTAACAGTTTCTTATAAAAAATAAGTTCCGACTTGAGATAAGTATGACCGAAAACCCATTATGACTAAAACTAACTATGGCACACGATAAAGTAGACCCATTTTCTAGCAAACACCGTTTTTTGTAAAGAAAATACGTACTCCTCCAAAGCATCTTAGGACGAAAGTGATACGTATTAAAAAAAACCGGGCAAGAGCATGTCGGACCATGCTCAGTGTAGGGTTCCGAAGCCGTAACGACAAACACAAAAAACTATCTCAAAAATCAACATGTATGAACCAATTTTCTATTTAGTTATTTGGCGCTGTCTTAGATGATTTTTAGTAGGTATAAACCCGTTAGTCGCCTGTATCTCAGGAACTAATTAAGTCTACTTATTGTTAGTACCTAATGATTCTTTTTCTTATAAATTCGTATATAATATCTCAAACAAGAGCCAAGCTTTTAAGTGTGAGATCAGTTACCTATGTAGGTAGTTAGGTATCTAAACTGCTTCAAACCGACTTTAAATTATAATAAAAGTTTAATCTTTTATAAAGTAATTAATAGAAATTGAAAAAAAAACAAGGGCCAGTAAATAGAATTTTAAGTTTTCCAAACTATACTCGACTCAAATCAATAATCTAATCGATTATTTGTAAACTTTCAGATCGCAAATCGCAAACTTGTAGGTAGCATTCCGGGGCACGTCCGAACAGCATCTACGCGCTCAATTTGTTACTTGGACAGACTCCCCCCGCGCGTCCTGCACGCCCCGTTAACAAATTTTTCTATCAAAGTTATCATAGGCGATTTTGATAGGTATAAACACTTTAGTCGCCTGTATCTCAGGAACTAATCTTGTCTACTTAGCCGTGATAGTTTTCCTTTAAAATTCGTTATATGCGCTTTCGTTAAAGATTTTTTTCAGATTTTTAGTACTTGTAGTTTTGGCTGTAGGGGGGGGGGGGGGACACTTGACTCTAACAAATAGCGCTTTAAAGCTTAATATTTCATAAACGGATCCCTTAATCGAAAAATTGTTTTCATAAACCCGCAATATTTTTGAAAGACCTATCCAACGACACCCCACACTATGGGGTAGGCAAGAAACAAAAAAGGCATCCCCACGTTACGTGTAGAGGTGCATTAAAAAAAAAATTTTTTCAAAATTTTATTTTACCACTTTGTTGGCGTGATTAATATGTATATTCATGCCAAATTACAGCTTTCTAGTACTACGAGTCTCTGAGCTAGACTGGGGACGGACGGACGGACGGACGGACGGACGGACGGACATGGCGAAACTATAAGGGTTCCTAGTTTGACTACGGAACCCTAAAAATTATTAAATAAATAAATATCGGGAACCATCTCACAAAAATTGCCATAGTCCCGAACTAACTTTAAAATGTTTTGTATATTAAGTATGAAGGTATATTATGTGTATAACTTCTTCTTTTTGAAATACATAGTTGCTAAATATGAAAGCTATAGTTAGCGTGCACATAGCATAGATGAATAAAAAACAAATGAATACAGATAATAATAAATATTATAATAATCTGTCTTTATCACTTAAGTGAGTGTGTAAACCACTTTGCGGTAATAACATCACGCGAACTAAACTCTTGAACTGTTTGCTACGGCATATTGCGCCAATCGAGTAACCAAGAATATTATAAAATACCGATATCATTAAATATTCAATGTAATTAACAATTACACTTGAACTGATGATTAACTTAATTAATTATTATCAATTTAATATAACATCAATTTAGAAAATTGGTGGCCTGTCGGTTCTGTTTAGCGTCATATTATTAATATTATGATTGGGAATTATACATCACTCTCTAGAATCATTATTCGTATACCGTTTCGAATTTCTGTGTTACGAATATAACTCGTAAGCTAAATTACATGGAAACCTCATCACAACTATCAAATATTAACTGTAATATTTAGGGTTTTCATGAATATATGGTTAACTGGACGAGATACCTTAGAAGGAAAAGTTCGCCTTTATACTACTTTTATTTCTGTAATTTTAATATTTGTGTAATGTTAAGTTTTAGTGTATTAAAGTGTTTACTTTAATATAAGGTCACTGACCAAAGGTTCAAACATTTGTACTTAGTTCTGTCTGGAGAATTCGAAATGTTGATCAAAATAATCATAACTTTGATGAGTTTCTTTGAAAGGTCACCAATGTTTCGGCCACTGAAGGTCAAGCTAACAACGCGCGGATTGTTATCTAAGTACTTGTTAAGTCGAATGCTAGCGCATAGCGTATAGTTAAGTTAGTTTTTCATGCAAATCATTAGATTAACTTTGTCCACGTTGATGTCTAGACTAGAAACGTTTATGATATCCTAATAGACGTAATGTAGCAATGTTTGTTTTCTTTTAAGTTATTAGAAGACATTAATTATGTACTTAGTTATAATTTTATTGTTTATAGAAAGCAATATTATTTTCCAGTTGTTTATCGATGTGGGAAATCTTGGATTAAACAGTTGTCAGTTTCCGATCAATATGTATGTGCGAGGGTGACCGGTGCTTTATCCACCGCGATAAAGGCAACCATATTGCCTAACGCATTCGCAAACGCAATCGTTTTCATTTTGACAGTTCGAAGGCGAGTCTGCATACAAAATGAACACAAAATAGTGACACTTTGAAGCCGACTGCAATTATTATTGCGAGCGCGTTAGGCAATAGCGACGCTGGAGGTGATGTGCCACAAAACCCTGTCATCTGCTTTGCGCAACCAGTCGCTTCCCACACTTCAAAAACAAAGGATGGATGGTTTTGATTATTAGAAAGCCCTTTAAGTATCGTGTCGCTTCTATTAGAGCCATATCAATAATTTAGTTTTGAGTGAGATTGCCAAAGTAAGACGTCAAAGTAAATGCTAACTGACATCTCTGACGCGCTTAGAAGCAATCTCACTCCAGATCAGATGATTAATACTGCCTTTAATAGATTAACCCCCTTACTTATAAACGTGGAATAAGCTTGGAATAATTTATGCCATGCTTTGTCACTTTCTGTCAGATGCAAATGTCACAATTACAGATAAGGACAAAGTATGGCATAACCTACATACATACATAAACTCACGCCTTTATTCCCAGAGTGGGGTAGGCAGAGCTACAGAATTACCAACAACTCTAAAAACTTGTTAATAATTCTGTAACCACATTTTGCACACTTAGGCTTAGATGTTGATGGTGTTAGATGATGATGGCATAACCTATTGAAAACTTATTCCACGTTTATAAGTAAGGGGGTAAGTCACTATAAAATTGGTCGCTTAAAGCAACACGGAAACCTTTAAGATCAAAGCTTGTTGAAAATCTATGAACAATTCCTTTCTCCATTTGAAAGTTTGCACCTTACACTAACTGTTGTTTGTAAGTCGCCGTACAATATCTTGGCAATATGTTGTACTCGAACACGAGTTAAAGTGTCGTTCATTCTGCACCATGTGGCGAGGTCGGTGGTGATCGATTGTGTAGCTTAAATATACTTTAATAAGGCCAGTTATGACGGTAATCTTGATATTAATATGTACAAAAATAATCTGGAAAGGAATCTTTGTGTAACCCAAGTTAGAACTCGTCTGCCTATAACTTACAATGTACATGAAATTGTCTGAGAAGTAAATTCAGTCAGCACAAATTTATTATATATATTTAGTAGTTAAAATCAATATGACAAAATCGTGTCTCATACTTGTTTTACGTTTTTGATGATCTATCTATAACTATTATATGTACCTAACTGTATCTATTATGTATAGGTACAGTATTAAACAGGAATTTGAGCCTTGGGTATTATGAAAGGGGTCGCTCAAATCAATTTCAGAAAAAATGCCTGTTACCTAATATACTCGGATAGTCTATTACACAGTCCTATAATCCTGGCAGGTATTTGTTTACTTAGAAGTTTAGTTTTTTTACGGTTAACTGGAAGAGATCCCTTAAATGGATAAGTTTGCCTTTGTACATCCCTGTTATATTTTTGTCTATTTTATAATTGTTATCTCTTTTGTTTGTACAATAAAGTGTTTACATACATACATACATTACAGTTTAATGGAAGATAAACTCAGGACTACTAGACTAGTGCTTAAAAGTTAATGTGCATAATGTTTAACGACTTCAACAGATAACTGCGGGCTTATTATAGTCGTCAGTATGGAGGTAGTATGGTTATCGATGTGGATAAAGCATGTCACTTTCTGACTAGTGCGCATTGGGTACGTGCGAGAGTGATAGATGCTTTATCCACCGCGATAAAGGCGACCATAATACGGACCCTGGAAGACGCTTGCGAGTTCATACGCATAGAATTCGGTTCCAACAAAAACTTAAGTACATATTTATTCGACTAGTTTCCTGGTAGTCTCTCTTTTTGTCTTCGTTAGCCGCTAGGGTTCTCAAGGAATGTTTCCACCGAATTTTGATTCCCTAGATTCAACGGTTTAAACTGTGCGCTGTTAGTTAGCTATTGGTCACGAAAGTGTTGTGTTTTAGTTTAGGGTAGTTTTCAAAAAAAGTGTACCTATACTCCGTTTGTTTAGGGACTTAAAAAAATGTAAACAAAACAACCACGTGATATAGTTCGTCAGCCAATAGAAGCAGAACCCTGATACGCCAAAGTTTTGATTGGCTGTTTAACAATGCTACGTGCATGGTGCATGGTTTGGATTGTTTACATTTTTTAAGTACCTAAAAAAACTAACTATAAATTGTTATAGAAACTTTAGTCGTGTGAGTAACGAAAATTAACTAAACTGCTATAGAACAAATAGTGGAATCTCAAACAAAACTCCTGTAGCAAATGCGACCATGTTACTGACTGGAGTGAGCTTAATTTGAGATACCACCTATTGACCTATGAGGGCATTATTTAAACGTATGACTAATGTTCCCTACACACATGACTAAAGTTACAGTTTCATAATTTTAGTCCTTAACTAGGTGCACTTGTATTGAAATCCACCTAGTAAATGTTGATTTTTTCTCCTGTCTTTCCAGTGGTAAGTTATTCTTATTTTTTGTTCCAAGAATTTAAAAAATGTTCGTACCTTCACAATTTTCTTCTCAAGATAACCAGCTGCTTTAAATAATAATTAATTCTCCTCAACTAGACTTTACTTTAGCAAGGTAATGCATTTTTAAAAAGCCAATGCGCTGGTAGATTTTTATTTATTCAGAACGCGAACCAGCCTTTTAATCTCTAGTTAAGCTCTAAAAATCGGCGAATTACAGGATCATACGGTAACTTATTTTTTCTTCTTCATCAACAATTCCACGAACGTGAGCAGTTTCTGACTGGAAGCCATAAGCTAATTGAATATTAATCACTTTGAAATATTTAAATGAGAACCAAGCCCGCGGACGGGTAACGTGAAGGAGCTTGCAAACTATCTTTTGTCGGTCGTCGTTTGTCTCCGTCGCGCGACCGCAATTGTGGTGCGGTGATGCCCATAAATATTACTGTAACACGTTTACATGGATCTATTAATTGTAATGTGATAATGGAGGTCGATTTATTTATTATTCCTGCTACCTTTTACCTGTGACTCCGTCCTTTTATAGATGTTGTTGAAGGCTATTCCTTTAGAACTGACAAATTTTCCGGAATCAAAAGTAAAATCGGATGAAGCCTAGCCGTAAAAATAAAACAAACAAACGCTACTTAGTAAGGTTAGAGCTATGGCTTTTGTACACAATTGCAATTAATTAACATAATGATACAACAAACAGAATCAACATCTTATTGCGCAAGCAATACTAAGGCCTGTATTAATAAACTCATCTTGGCTGAGATGCGCGTCACAAGATGTCAATATAAACGTCAAACCATAGAACACTGTCATTTTTGACACATCTCAAGACGAGCATTAGAGTTGAGATTAGTTTATTAATACGGGCCTAAGTATCATTGCACAAATTCAAGTTCTATCTGTTCTCAAACTTATACTGTACAAATTTCATCTCGTCAAACAACAGCATCCCGGCAAATTCCCCAGACATTACAAGCAGGTACCATCTTATGATCTTATATAAAATGTATAACTGGAGTGGAGCTGAAGTGCATTGAGAAAACTGAGACACACCCCTGGAAGCAATTTTTGCTTCGTGTAAAATGTAAAGTGAAACTATTCGCGAAGTCGACGAATACCAATATAAGAGATAACAGGCAGCTGTCGACGACAAGTTTTTTCTTTACCTCGAGCGTATAAAATTGTCGCCAAAGGATTTTATAAAATTGGTTGGCTTATTTATGAAAATATTCAGTGCTTTGTTTTCCATTGGAACTGATGCAAGCGATTAAAATTTTAACTTGTTATAGTCTAACATGCGGGGACGCGTTTCGTGTTAGTATGGCCATAATTTTCAAATTGGTTTTACCAACCATTTACAAACTCCTTTTTAAAAAACCTTATCCATGTATTTAGTAGATCGTCATTCACCTCAAAGCCCGTATCTCCGGTTATAGATCACGCGGCGCGTTGCGGCGATATTGTCGCAACTAATCGCGCAGAACTAACAAACTGTATCCGTCGTTACTTACAAGGGTTGCGTTAATGTTGCGTCCGGGCCAAGTTGAACATTCTTTAGATTGACGCGCGGAAGTTGGATTTCAGACGAAATTCCTTAAGATTATGAGTTAACCGTGTTTTCTGGTATCGGTGATAAGTGCACCATTGTTTTTTTGTGATATTTTAGGTTATCGCTGACAATTTTAAAGGTTATTTATTTAATACAAAACAGGGAACCCTTACCTTAGCCTTGAATTTTTCAGTCACCAATAAATGTATCTTTGACTACAAGAAGTTCATCACATTACTGTCGGAACTATTATCGTTCCGACAGTAATGTGATGAACTTCTTGTAGTCAAAGATACATTCTTGTATTCACCGATAAATTGTCTTACTCTTGCTTTGCCAAGAAAATAATTAAGAAATCACCCTTGTAACCATCGCACTTAGTCAAAACCAGCAAATATAGTTTTTTCGTCATTATTTACTCAAAAATCAGTTTGTACTCAAATAACACGAGCGACAATTAACAAAAAAATATGTAGTAATACAAATGCTGTTTTAAGCGTATTAACGTATGTTTCATAAATATATGTTGTATGAACTTGTGTGTCTTTGTTTAAATTACCTTCTAAAATGCTTAGAAATACGTCTTCAAATTCCAGCAGTTGTCTAGAAAATTAGGTAACGTTCACAATAGCTAGGTGACAAATCGGCCCCGCTACTGTCGGGCCCGTTCTAAAGCCCGGTTAAGCCACTCCATAATTTTCTAGTCCATTATTTAGGCCAATTTATAACCTAGTGAACCTATTTCATACAGTCTGAATAGGTAGCTTAAATGCGGTGGAAATGGGACTTAATTTTAGGTGCAGTCGTTAAGGATTAAATCAAGTAGTTAACGATTTACAGTTTTGTCCATGCATGATCCATATACTTATAGTATATTTTTATTTTACTGTTAAACATTTAGGTATATATTAATACTATTTTGTTTGATCTTAAATAAGAGATGTACGAGTATCTTTAAATACATTTAAATTGCTAGGAAGTTCCTGAATCGCTTTTCATTAGTTATCATTTTATAATGTCGTCTACGTATACACATTGACTCGTTCTATTTGTACAAACTGTCGAAATTATAACGTAAAAATACTCTTACAAAGCACGATGAAAAAATATATATGAGACATGTTTTCTCATGCAAAATGATCGCATTAGCTTTTATCAGGCATATTAGTATTTCACTATATTTATTACAGTTATAATCGTAATTTAAAACGTTCGTGACAAAATTTTATTCACAATTTGAATAAAATTCCGTTAAAAAAAAAACGATAAACTTAATAGGGACTATTCAAATTATATCAACGCGATCATTTTTGAACTGCATGGAAGAAAACAAAAACGGCTCGCTAAAGGCTAGATAGCTAACAAAGGCGTGACCTGCAACTTTATTCTGGATATTATCCCGGGTATATTGCAGTAAAAATAAGTCCGTTTGTTGGAAAATTGCCATCATGGCTATGCGTATAGAAATACACGTGTCTGCAGCCCTTTAAAATGAGTTGTAAAATAAAAAAAAACGTGTTTTTGATATTTTAACTCTCGTAAAAAACTCTAACATGCTTTGGTATGTGAAATTGTAAAGAGGAAACAATCGAAAAAAAGAAAATGTGGTGTAACACTCAAAAAGGTAGGAAAATACCAGCGGATTTTTTTTTTTTTTATTGGTAAGCACACTATTTATGTCCTAATTATACGCACAAAACATTTAAGTTATTTCTTCCTTGTGTTATGTTTATGAGAAGTATAGTGCCAGGTTTGTTAACACTTATACCCACAACTGATTATTTATTTTTCACACGTTTTTTAAGAAAAAACAAATGCCAATCGCTCGTAAGAAACTATTAGGTATAGTACTGCATGTACACTCAACAAAGTTGATTTAAAGGCTATGTCAAAATTACGTTGTAATTCAAGTTTAAGAAGTCTCTTGCCGTTTGAATCATTACGTCACTTTTACATAGTTCCATAGTCGCTCATGAATCTAAATAGACTGAATGTACTCGTACCAGCATAGAAGGCGACACAAACACGTCCGATAAAAACAATATTTTAAATGTTAAATGGCAATTATGCTAATGACATCATAATCGCTTAAATTTTGTTAGTGTTAGTCGACAAAATGCAAATGTGCTGGATCTGGTCTAATTATCATATGATAAAACGGTTAAATGTGGGTTTTAATTCGTTTTAGGGTTTTACATATTGAGTATTATTTGATTTAACCCTCTTATAAATGTCGAATCGTTTTATAACTAAATTGTGATTTTCTTAAGAGGACTGAGAAGCTAAAAAAGCACAAAAGATGCGGTAACGTTTTTCTCCCGTCAGATTTTTACGAGTTTTGAACATGTTGTAGATAAAAACTATAGGTTACCATGAAAAACGTAAACTTAAAAACCTAGATTTTCATAACAACTAAAAATATTTGAAAATTGTGGAAATGGGACGTTTATTTACGGGGGGGAGAAACCTTATCGCCCGGAGCTTTAGGATGTTTTTTTTGACAGTTACACGATCACTACGTCACCTTACAATCCTAACGAGGAACAAAATTAATATGACAACACGGTCACCCACTTTAGGAAATTAGAAAGAGGTTGAAGTCATAAACAAACTTAAATCTTAACTATACGCGTACGAAGACATTAAAAGCGTTCATTCGCTAACTTACCCAGGACGAGTGCACATCCCATTATTACACAAACAATAACGTCTAGAACGCTAACAAAACTCACATTAAACTAAACGCAATCGGCTCGCCAGACCCGAATAGGTCTCCGATGCGTCGTGTACCGCCCGTTCCCACGAATTATTGTCCGACAAGAGCCGCTTTGTGTTCGCGGATTTCACTATTTTTATTGCTCTTTGTGGTACGCTATAGGCATGTACGTTTCGAATTGTTTTTAAAATGTGGTCCGAATTTTTTGGCCGAATTTGCAAGCTTTTAACGTTTGTCATTTGTCTCTTAGGTCGATGTGTAGCTGACATGATCATTTTTCGAAAAGAAAGGCAAAACTAATGCATTTTTATAGGTACTTGTTCCTTTTCTGAAAGATTGCTTTGTCTTTATTTTATTTTTAATTAAATTGCACTCGATGAGTTTTTTATCATTTAAAAGTAGCGGGTTTTTTTTGTAGGTACTCTTTGTGTAATAAACCGGACAAGTGAGAGTCGGACTCGCCCACCAGAGGATTCCGTAGATATTTGTAGGTACATACATAAAGACCATGTTTATTTTGTGATTAAATTAAAAATGTTTAGATTTCAGATAGTTTCGTACACTTGTAGTATAAGACTGTATTACTTGCCAAATTTCACACCTCTAGGTCAGCGGAAAGTACGATACGAGTGTCAAAATTTACGTTTATTACGGCATAAACGGCCTTATCCTTTTTTTACGTTAACTTAGAAGCTGTTTTTTTACACAGTTTTAAGGAACTGTAGTCTTGAGTATTATGATTTTAACTTCAACTAGATACCTAAACGCGTTCCCGAAATAAAGGGTTTTGACAAAGTTATTTTTCCTTTTGGGGTATGGAACCCTAAAAATACAGAATTACGTCATTCTACAAGAAATGGTACTTTTCGTTTTCTTTTATTTCTGACTTGAACGTAACGATAGAAAAAGCAATCAAGATATTTAAAAACATTTCTCTTCAAGCATCCAACGAAACTTACTTTTCCGTCAAAACAATTTAAAGATTTAATTTTATGGAAGACACAATTTTCTTGTCGGTAAAATGAAAGAGCTTTGAAATGTGATAAAAAATGGAGTTGCTGTTTACCTCGTTTCCTGTCAACGTTGCCAGTATACCAAAGAAGGCTGCTAACGACATAGAAATAGTATTAGAATTTTATATTTAATGTGATTATTAATACAGTAAGTATACAATTCTTTAACTACTACATTGTACTTAGACTTCTTTAAGTATTACGGCAGACGCTTCTACCTCCTACATACTTTAAACTAGCTTCTGCCCGCGACTTCGTCCGCGTAGATTTCGATTATCGTTATTTCCTCGAGAACTTCTACATTTTTCAGGATGATTATTAGCCTATGTGTAATCCAGGATATAAGCTATCTCCATTTCAAATTTCATCCAAATCCGTCGAGCCGTCGCAGCGTAAGGGAGTAACAAAATAACACACACACAATAACTTTCGCATTTATAATATAAGTTGGATAACTGGGTTTACACAAAAAACCAATACCTAAAAATATGCCGTTTTGTTTTTGAAGTAAAAATCTTGGTAAGCCCAAATATAAACCCTTTGAACCATATTACTATAACAAGGGTATAAAAGTGCATGGGTAAAGCTGGATGATTCAAGAATACTGGTAAGTTATATTTGAACATCCCGTCAGTAAATTAAGTACTCTTTTATTACATTTTACATTAATCGAATATCACAAAGGGTACCCTTTGTAGCAAGCCATACTAGCCAAGGTATTGAATGCTCCATCAGATAGAGGGTCGTTACAGTGAGCGGAAATTACTTTTCCTCGTTTTAATTTTGTATTGTCCCGTCCTTGGTTCTCGTACGTAGGACTTCGTTAGCTATTGTCTATAAGTAGGTACGTTAGTTTGTTAAGCAGACATTTAATGGTGGCCATCTCTTTGTATTTTCATCTTTATTGGACGTGTAAAAAATAAAAATGAGTGGATGGATTGATATAAACTAATCAATTAGTTGTATTTTTAACGCAACGTTTTCAACTTCTGTATGAATAGATGTACGAGTTATGTACGGTTTAGTTTATCAAATTCTTCTTTTATTTTAATTAATTACAAATTTTTATTTTATTGTAGGTTAAAATATTTAAAAATGTTCCTTCTTAAATAGAGATAATACTTCCTTATTTTAATTTTACTCCAGCTTTAAAAAGCTCGCCACTATGTTTAATACTATTTAAAACAGAATTCATGACATGTTATCAATCTAAGGGTATTTGTGATGTGTACTTACCAGTTTAAAAAAGGTAAATTTAATATCCAAGTTATCTCCAATGCATTCTATAGGTAATAATCTACATCATTACTTGGCGATATTGATTCAAGCCCTAGAACGTAAATTTTTAGCAACAACATCGCATATGCACAATCAGTCATATAAGTCGCTGCACGCTTTAGTACCTGGTCACTTTGAAACCTTTGACAGATTAGTACAGCAGTTCAAACATGTCGTGAAAGTGACAAAGCACTAAAGTGTTCAGCTACTTATAAATCCGTCCTTACATATTAACAGAACGCACCGTCATATAATGAATTCCTCCTACTTACCGTGACGAGCGATGTTCAGGCAGCATCGTCTTACGAGGCCACGTGAGAACTATTTGTCAGATCATACTCGTAAGATAACCCTTGTTAATTTGTATAGAAGACGTTGGCTTGCAATGTATGTCTAAGGCAATCTCAACAGGAAGCATCAAGAACGGTGACACACGGGCATATAGTTCAGTAAACACACATAGCTTTTACGTGAACGTTTCAATCCTAAATCACTTTTCGAATCACCTTTTCTATTCGAAAAGGTGTTTTATGCTTTTTCATGTCTCATACTCTGACCATCGTCATTGTTTATCTTAGAAGCGAGTTGAAAGTGATAAATGTCCACCCTAGGGAAGAAAAGTCATTGCATGTTAAAATAAAGTACCAGGAGCACAGTGATAATTAGGAGGCGGGCCGGCGCGGCGGGCGCACGCGACACGGAGCGGATGTCTCCCACACGTCACAGCGACGTACTTTTAATGTTTATGCATTCCTAGTATTTGACGTTATATTTTTTTCTGAAAAATGTTATGAATAACTCTTTTACTTACTTTCCTCATAATCGAAATAAAAAGGTGTTTTTAACCCTCGAACTAGCCTAAATATCTCGGGCCGCAATTGATCACTTTCATCCCTCGGTTAATTCTTTCTGTAGCACGAACCCCATAATCAGACGTATGTTTCATTATTTTACCTACACACGTATTATTAGTCGTCTAATGCATTTGTAAAAGAGTACAGTCGACCACAAAAAGCTTATTCCAAATAAAATCATTTTAGACAGAAATTTATTTTATTTTCTTTCTAACGTTCGTTGATGGCAGTGTCTCACACACGCATATAAGCCGAGCATCACCATCTCGCAGATTACTCTCTCCACCCCGGGGCATCTTCTGAGGAAATTCTTCTCATAACAGAATAATGACTTGTACGGAGTAACGACTCTTTATCACTACGGACTTTATGTTCTTGAAGCCAAATGAGCAGTAAAAAGTTTGGAATTAGTTTCTATGCACGAGGCGTGATCGGGCGTGCGATTTGTGATGCTATTTTGTTGTTAGGATAAGTTTGTAAAGATTGTATAGTACATGTCAAATTATATGTAGTTACATTGAGGTCGTCAGAAATTGAATTAAATCATAATAATAAAAATACTGTTAAACTACATAATTATGGTTCTAACTTGCAACAATACTTAGTCCAATTTTACAGGTAGTAAAAGTAAAAATGACAACACAAATACAAAGTACATTAAAAAAAATTAAGTCAATCTTACTTATAAGTCATTTTGCATTAACTCATTTGCCGAATAGACTGGGTTATCCAACAAAAGATTTCGTCACATGGTTCGCCTTTGAGCTCGGCGAGTAGACGCTCGTAGTAGGTGGCTTTAAATCTATTATGCGTTAAATGCGTGTGAATTACTCAATGCTTCCTTTTTGGGGTTCCGAAGTCCAGGTAAGAACCCTTATAAATTTGCCATGTCCGTCTGTCTGCGGTTTAACTCAAGTTGTGAATTAAAAAAAAATTTTTTCGAGTCTACTCCCATAAACGTGAAGCAAAGGATATTTTTTTCATTATAACATCGAGTGAGGTATCATTATATTTATTTAACATGTTTCAAGCATATCAATATGTTATTACCAGAGATCGGAATAGGTAGAGCTAATTTGCCTAAACTTGACGCATATTCATTCATGCGTGAGCGAAATGGGAATACATTATTGAATGAAGGTGCATCCAGTTTAGGCAAATGAGCTCTACCTATTCCGATCTTTGGTTATTAACTAACATAAACACATAATGGAGGTTTAAATATCCAGGGGGACAATCTCACACAAATTGGCCTAGTCCCAAACTAAGCTCTAGGCTTGTACTAGACATAGTAGTTTGTATTTCTCTATCTAAGTAAGTTTATCTTTGTCTAGTACCCATACTAGACAAAGATAAACTTACTTAGATAGAGAAATACATAAGTATCCAAGACTCAAACAAATACACGTGCTCATCTGTGATGAGACTGATGATGAGTCATCACACAAATATATGCCCTTACCGGGATTTAAACCCGGGACCGAGCGAGCTTCTTAGGCAGGGTGTCTACCAACTAGGCTAAGGTTTCGTGTCAAATGATATGACAAAAGTAAATTACAGTCACCCAATAAAAATGTTGAGCATACTTAAAACCTTGTTATTATGACTGCCGTTGTTATTATCATACTTGTCATTTGATGTTCAGTTGGAAGTTTATTATGACAGTGCACTAAAGTGCTTAACATTTTCGTTGAAGTATTGTAAATAACATCGTGCGGTCCAATAAGGTAATGATTTTGAAAACTAAATTAAGCCATCATAAAATCGTGTTTGTCAAAATTATAACTTATTATTATACTCGTTGAAAGCTCTTGTGTATTTATTATCACGTTTTAAACTAGCTAAATTACAAAATGTAACCCCAGTTTCGTGCAAGTTCAGAACGTGAGAACCTTTAGCAAACCTTTCATACTTTTAGAAACTACGCTGCTTCTACCTGCTTTATGATATTGTATCTGTTTCAAAGCTTTATGGCACAGTACTTTGTAGTTTTGAAGTAGACTTTTGCTTAGTTTATCGAGTTAACCTGCCAGTTTGTCTATCAAAATGGTCCTTTGAGCTATTTTAAGACTTAGACTTTCGAATTGAAGATTCGAGGCAGTTCAAGATGTTGTGTCTTATTTAAATATTGGGGTCCGTAGCAGAATATCGAAAATCAAATTTCATAAGTACGAAATTCCTAAAAACAAAACTTTGAATATCAAAATTCCTAAAGATGCCAGACTTTTTTTACCTGTTCTTAGGTTTGCGTATATGGCTTGTAATGGCCAGTTCGATTTTCAAATATTAAATTCTTGCTCATTTTCAAATTTAATCTAATGGCTATAATGACTAATAATATATAATTGGGCAATTTCAAGCATGTGGTGTTAAAAGTGAATTACGATTATGACTCTCAGTAATAAAAATGTTAATAAAGTAAACTTATATAGTTAAGGGAAAATTAAGACTCACTGAAACTTATGATCACCATATAAAACTTTTGTTTAATATGGTAATCATAAGTTTCAGTGAGTTTTAATTTTCCCCAACTAGACGACTTAAAACGAATGTGAAGCTAAAAATTTCCATAACCAAATGCGATGACGTTTCTTTCCCCTTAAACCAAGTCCGATTTTTACCATTTCTGAATATTATGCTAGTAGATAATCATGAAAAAATCTGTTTCCTTTCCAAAAAAAATTTTCTTAGCTTGAAATAAATTTAAAAAAACAAAACCAGAAACGTACAGACTTAGTTCTTTAGAAGAACTACATTATATTATTATTCAAAAATGGTGAAAATCGGACTTGATTTAAGAGGTGAGAAACGTTACACCCCAGAGCTAAATTCGTACGTATTTTTTTTGACAACTACGCTTTTTTAACGGCGTTTCACATGCCTCTTAATTTGAAGAGAACTATGAGATATAAAAAAGGACTATGAATTTTGATTAAAATAGAAATTTCGGTATCTAATCTGGCAACTGTTAACTTCATGAAATCTTCAAGATTCAAATTTTTGACATTGTATTTACCTACATACAAGTCTTGAAATTATTCTTCTAAATAAAATAATACAGCGGAAAAGTTAGCTCTAAAAATATCCTAATTTTAATTCCCTTGGCTCCAGTGTCTAAAACGTCTATTTTTAAACCGAATTAAATACTCGAAGCGAAACATAATGGGATCTGCCGTAACCTTAGTTTAAATCTGTTTTACGATTTTAACTTTACGGGCCAACTTTAATGGCCGAGTAGCAAACATCATGAACACTTGGACGATTTATTGCTGATGTGATTCAGCAAAGCTTGTTTATACTTTAAGTTAAACTTTATATCTCAGACAGTACGAGTATATCTACGGTAATTAATAATTATATTAAGATTTTAGTAACCACCGACGCAAAACGACTGTGTTATAAGTTTGAACGCTTGTGTGTGTGGCACTGTCTGTGGCGTAGCTCTTAAACGGGTGATCCGATTTGGATGCGGGTTTTTTATTTGAAAGACGTTTTTTTAGTGGTGGTTCTTAGCTAGGATTGATCTAAATCAATAGGGCCAGTAAAAAAAAAAGATATCCGCCCTGAGAGAAGAGCTCACCACTACAAGAGGGAATTTTAAATATCTGATATAGTCCATGATCCATTTGGTGCTACAATGCTGGTTTTCAGTGGAACCCTGCATGCGACAGCAAGTGACAGATATACTGACACTTATTACGGACAAGTGTTTTGATAGGGTACATACATACATACCGTCACGCCTTCATCCCAGAGTGGGGTAGGCAGAGCTACAGAATTACCAACAACTTTAACAGCCAGTTGTCAATTCTGTAACCACATTTTGCACAAACAGGCTAAGATGTTTATCATGTGTATATTAGTGACAGGTTGCAAGCCCATCGCCTAAAAATACTACAAGCCTTTAATCCCTTAGTCGTCTCTTACGACTTCCACGGGAAGGTATGGAGTGGTACTATTCTATTCTGCCGGCAACCACACGGCCACGGATTTGATAGGGTAGGTTATACATAAGTAAAATGAAATGATTTACCACTTGACCATTTTCCTTTAATATTACACCGCCGCACAGTTGGCGACCGCGATCCCAGCGCTATCTTCACAGCGGGATATCTCATTCCGTCAAAAAAGGACAAAACATCCTCGCCTTATATCGTGACTCTCATAAAGCCCTTATTATTCCAAGATACGAGTACTGCGACAATATTAGTTCCCCAAGCGCTAATTGAATTCTTAATTAGACGTGACGTCAAAAAGAAAGTCGTTTGTGACGTCCCGTGATATGAGATTAATTCTCTTTGAACACGTCGCGTGGAATAACGTGACCTTTGTGACGTGTAACTAATGAGAATGTTTCTTACTCTAGGCGTTTCTCGTTTGGAAATAACGTCATTTTCCAGTATTTAAATTACTGTCAGGCCAGTTTCTGGTAGCAACACTAATTCGCGGTGCTCGAGTTTGTGTAAAAAATTAATACCTAAAACAAAACGTGCATTTTCGTCAACATAAAAGGTAAAGTTGGTTTTAGGAAACATTAACGTACGTAGGGAAAATTTACATTTAAAAACCTTCATTGTACACCAAACAAAAACATTACAGAGAAACAGCACAATAAAAATTAAACCGGTACCTAAACAACAGGCGGATATTTTTAATGAAGTTCTTGGGAACTACAACGACCTTTCAATATCCCTTAAGTCCCAGATAGACGAGCAAGTAAGTACGCGTACTTGTCTTAAAGGTCGACGACATTTTCGCCCCAGGTTACCTTTACAAGTTAGCGTGCTTAGGATGACACACGGCCGAGTAAGGTCGCCGAGCCATAAGTACGGAGTACTTACTCGACCGTCTATCACCACTTTAAGATAATTTTGAGTGTAGGCGCAGCCGGTTCGTGTTATATTACAATGTCGTTAAATTAAATCAATAAAGTTCATTAACATCCTTGAACGGGTACCTAGATTCTACAAAAAAATCTGACCATTTTTAAAAACATTTTGCTTCGAAAAAGCTATTATGTAGGGTACCATAGTAATATTACCTATGTATTTCAGTATTCAAGTATGTAAGTATTTCTCTATATGTGTATGTATATCGTTATCTATTACCCATAGCAGGGTAAAGTCACCAGTGGTCAGCCAGAGACCAGTAGTCAATCTTATATGAGTGCGAAGAGTGGGAAATATATCTTTCGTACTCTTCCCACTCATACAAAGTATAGGCAGAGGCCGACTACAAGTATCTAGCTGACCACTGGTGAGTTTACCCTACAAGCCTAGAGCTTAGTTTGGGACAAGGTCAATTTAAGTGAGTTTGTTCCCTGATATTTTTTAATTTAAACTAAACAGACACATTGAGAACCATGTTAAACTACCTGACGCAAATGCGCTTACATCCTATGGTAATATTACACGCTGATTTTATTTTAATTGGTTAGATATGTTATCAATGTATGGTATAGCTTAAGTTATAAATTATTCCCGCTAAAACTGAACGCGTAATGTACGCTCACGTATATTTTATCTAATTAACATCACGTTCGGCCGCAACGCGTTAGCTGTATCGGGCTAATTTCTGCTGTTGGCAACTTCTCTAATGAAACTAAAGTTGCTTTTGCCGTTTTTGTTCTATCTATACAAAACTACGCTTGTTACATTAATTAGTCCGTTGCATATTTCTAAATAGTAAAAGTTACAATTGTAGGTGAAGCTTTTTCTAGATACTTTATCTGACTTTGTTTTCCACAAATCATTAGAATACCTGCTATATTTAGATCGAAATATATCTAATCGCATTTCTAACCACGCATCACCTACCTACCACAAGTTCCAATTTTCATTCTTACCAGACATCTGACCGAATTTTCATACGTTACAAATTGTTTTTATCCTTAGACCGTGTAACTTTCTAGGATTTTTATAAATCCAACCTAATCTAACCTATAAGTTATTTGTTTCAAATGTAACGGTTTTAAAGATGATGGAAAAAAACCAATGAAAATTTCCACAAAATGAAACAGCTGGGAAACAAAATTTCTTGATGTTTTCAAGGCAAGAGAGAATAGGCAATTTCTGGGTAAGCGTGTACCACCTTCGACCTCGTCGTCACTTAACATCAGGTGAGACTGAGGTCAAACGCAAACCCATTATCGATAAAAAGCAAAAGCATACCATGTATCGTGATGGCTTGAACTTTCAGTAAAAACTCATTACATTTCGTAAATAGAAATATTAGCTATTGCAGGTAGATAAGTTAAAATTTGGCGTTTGCCTCGTACGAAATGTGTCAAATTAAACCCAATGTATCAGCCTCTATTCAACACGGTAAAAACCCATATTGTTTTTGACCTGAAATCGTACTAAGTCCAGCGTTGCTGAGTTTTAAAGTTTAGAGAATATTAAAGTTGATTGATTTTGGCGTAGAATTTCCGGACCGTTTGCCCAAATCGAATGCATTGCCATTTTATGTGTTTGCTAAGGTCGACAATTAGATACCTACCTATCTGAGTTTTTTTTTACATTATCGGCTAAAAATAAAATTCGATTTGAAAATTTATGTTTATGTATGTTTCACGGTTAATAATGAAGTAGTAACCTAAGTACATACGCATTTTGCGTCATTATCATCCACTGGGATATTGATATTTTGATCTATACCTAACCACGTTGCCTTAACAGCTCTGAAAGAGTATTACAAAGGGTAAATAGGTTTTACGCCTTCCAGATCACTAGTATCAATTAAACAAATCAATTTGTGTCAAATTCATCCACGGAATTTAAACTTTTTTTTCATTTCCTTTAAATGCCACTAAAGAAAAAAAGTAAGTAATAAACAGACACCAATTAAAAATAACAAGCCTTTCTAACACATTGAAACTTTTCAAACGAAATACTAAAGTTAATCCGTTTCTGGTATACTTTCTGTACGTACACACATCCTTCCTATAGAATGTGGGGCACGTTGATTAAAACTTTGGCCGTTCCGCTGAAACTAACGCGCAAAAACATCAACTGATATGGAAACGAAATTGTATCATCCGCGCGTTTATGAAAAACAAGATACACACGCTAATTGAAATGTGTTAAAAATTTTGCAACAACATTCAAGGTTTTTTCTAATTTGTTGGAGCAGAAATGTCCTACGTGTTGTTCATTATTTTCCATGGTTACCTTTTGGTTACCTATAATTTTATCGAATTTCATTTCATCGAACGCTATTTTCTGTTGAACCATGATGTTTTCAGGATATCCTCAACATTCATTACGTAGGTTAGGTAAGGTTAGACTACCATCCTACTAATTAACGAATGCAGCGAGAAATACCTTTTGATGAAATGAAAATTCTGTGCAATGATATGTTCGTTGAACGGTTTATGCATTTTTTTAAAACAGCAGTTTACCTTAAGTAGGTAATTTAACGCCTAAAGAGTGAAGGTTATTTTGTCATATTTCGGCGGCGGCAAACAAAATCGTCATCATCACCATGATAATCATTATTCTATACTAATGTAAATTTTATGTAATGTAATTTAGCCTCACTAATTATTTCCTAGGTTAACTGGAAGTGATCCCTTAAGTTCACCATTGTACATACATTATAATTTTATTCTTTTTGTAACTGATATTTTGTGCAATAAAGAGATGACAACTTTACTTACTTCCTTCCTTACTAATTCACTGTTGCACATACCTCTCCCGTTAAACGCATCCGAGCATATTACGCGTTCATTCACATGCAGCCTTTGTCAGCCCTATTGCAAAGGGCATCGCTCCACCTAGTCTGAGGGCATCCTAAACTGCGTTTCAACAAAAAACATCCACGTAAATTATCATGTAGGAATAAAAGTCCGTAAGCAAAATACTGGCTTTTTTATTTGCTCTAAAATATTTGTCCTAATACTGAGATTTTATATCACTACATAGTATAAAACAAAGTCGCTTCCCGCTGTCTGTCCCTATGTATGCTTAGATCTTTAAAACTACGCAACGGATTTTGATGCGGTTTTTTTTAGTAGATAGAGTGATTCAAGAGGAAGGTTTTTATGTATAATAAATTTTGTTTTATGTACGTGTGCTATAGAAAACTCAAATAAACCGAAGCGAAGCGAGGGCGGGTCGCTAGTCTAATATAAGAGCATTTCTAAAAAAGTTTGTACATTTCATTTACGACTCCGATTTGCGAAAAAAATTGCAGGTAGGTAGGGTAAATGATACTGAGCCTAAATAACATAGTCTCCCAAAATGTCCCAATTAATTTGCATGGAAACTTCCTTTTTTGTTACCAAAATTCTTCCGTTCGTGATAACAAAAAAGGAAGTTTCCATCGGAGACTATGTTATTTAGGCTCAGTATCATTTACCCTACCTAACTGCAATTTTTTTCGCAAATCGGAGTCGTAAATGAAATGTACAAACTTTTTTAGAAATGCTCATAAAGTGTTTAAATCTAATTTGCTATACATTTATTTTTGTCACCAGCTGCATCCAAGGCGACTACCTGAAGGTATACTCCGAAGGTGGAACACATGGGCCGGGGCCTCCTGGGGTGAATGAGTATTCCGCGTGGTCTCAAGCCCTCTGCGGCGGGAGGGCCGACGCCCCTCCCTCCCTGTACTCCCATGGGCCCCTTTTAGTCCTGGAACTTCACACAGGGGATAAGGCTACCAATTCCACGGGATTTATTGGAACTTACAAGTTTATTGACAGGCGTAAGTATATGCTACTTCCTAAGTAGGAATGAAAGGAAGTATTATGCTTGGATATTGGTTTGAGAATACACATGTACCGCAGAACTGATTTATAATCGCATTAAAATTCATGAAATGCAATTATGTTCTAGATAAAGATATTTTTTGTCCTGTATATAAAAAAATCTCGAAAGAAAAAATAATCGTACTATGTGTACAATTTGTACTTAATCAAATGTACAATTTCGGTAATTGCTTAGATATCGGATTACGATTAATCTCTTCTCAAATACTAGTAGATTCCCGGTACGTTTGGCTGTTGTTTGCACCTCATTACGCAACATCGATATATTACGAGTTTAGTATGTAGAGTCTTGAGTTTCAATAATCGATTTAAGGAGCGAGAAAGTTCTTTCAATATTTGAACAATTTACGCAGTATATGTAAGACATGTGAAAATCGGCGCAATTTTTTATTACTAGCATCACTTTTAGTTTAGCTTATTACCGTACTCAGGGTCTGTTTGCGTAGGTCTTTTCTTAGTGACAATTTTCAATGTACAGGTTTAAAAAAAACGAGTTTACTATCTCCAAAATTCGTCCGAGTATGGGGTGAACCATTATGCACCCAAAGCGATTCATTGATAAAACCTTGGGTAGTATTAAACATATTGCTTCTGAGATAAATAAATTATACCAATTACCTCTCTTGAAACCAACAGGCCCTCCGATCCGTAAACAGATCTAAACGTCACTTTTACTTAACAACGGCACTGACAGTTCCGGAACTCTCAGGTTTAACCTTCCAAAACATGACGTGTGTTTATACAAATTAAACTTTCGCGAAAGTTGGGGGTTAAGTAAACAAAGCCCAACTGTTAAACCTTTTGGCTTCAGGTAATTTCGAGACAGATGGCGTGCATGTTCCGGACACCTGGTGTGACTACTCGTTCAACTCCCAGCCGAATAGGCCCATGTATGGACGACTTTATAGTCCGAGGTATCCCTCGAGCTATCCTACGAACGTGCGGTGCACTTATCATTTCCATGCAAGGTTAGTAATATCTTTAAACTGAATAGTAGCAAAATTTCGGGCAATATCTTTTTAACCCAAACTTTTTATTTATAATTAAAAAACTGTTCCATGACTGCTGACTGATGAAATCTAAAATCTACTAAACAAAACCTAAAATATTTACCTACTTCTCTACTAAGGTAGCAGAAATTATAACCATTGTGTTTCATTTGAAATATATTATTTAACAGTTTTTGACAAAACGTTCCGCAATACCAATAATTAAACGTCACTTTTCGGGTCCTTTAAAATTATATATGGCTAACCGTAGACGCTTAACAAGCTAATTCCGCTATTTTGATAGGTACATAAGATACTTATTCAGTTAGTTGTTGCCCTGAAGGTACTGTTTGTGTTAAAATTATAGAAACATCTTCGTAAACAAATGTCCATTAGGCTCATAGTCTGAACAGAATGTTAATGGTTTCGCATAAAATGCTAAAAATAAGCACCTTTATTTACTACGTATACGTATCATACTTCGCGTTATAATAGAATTCCAGGAATAGGCAGCGGAAAAGCCTTTGTGGTCCTAATCTGAAATATAAATGTTATTTATCGGCCATTTGCCTTATCATATTGAATCTGTTTGCTCAGAGGGATTCCTAGAAAATACAATATATTTTTAACACGTTTATTTATTTTGTATTTCGTTTCAGGCAACGTGAGCGGATTAAGTTAGTTTTCGAAGAATCATTCCTTCAGAAAGGAGATGAAAGGTACACGAACAGTGTTTTGTTTGCATCTACTTTTGTTTTTCTCGCTAACTTATGTTTTTTTGCAGTTGTCTCAATCGAGCCGATATTATTAAAGTTTTCGATGGGAGATCTGCCACTGCACCAGTTTTAGCGATGCTGTGCAATGAGATAATAGGTAAGAATTACTTTGTGCCGTTCAAAGCTATTAAATAAATTTTTCATCATCTGCTTTACTAACGACCATTTACTAAAATGCCTGGTGGCTTTGAAACTACAATGGACGATGTTATTATATGAATGGTTAGGTTAGAGTCACATATCTATCAGCATCGCATCGCATTTAGCTGGACGATACTCGTATCAGACACACTATACGCATTGCTGGTCAGAGTCATCGCATCTCGCATCTGGTCATCGCATGCTTTCAGAGCTGCTAATGGATGTCATCGCATGCTTTCAAAGCTGCTAAAGGATGTCATCAAATGCTTTCAGCTGCTAAAGGATGTCATCGCATGCTTTCAGAGCTGCTAAAGGACGTCATCGCAGGCTTCCAAAGCTGCTAATGAATGTCATCGCATGCTTTCAAAGCTGCTAAAGGATGTCATCAAATGCTTTCAGCTGCTAAAGGATGTCATCGCATGCTTTCAGAGCTGCTAAAGGACGTCATCGCAGGCTTCCAAAGCTGCTAATGAATGTCATCGCATGCTTTCAAAGCTGCTAAAGGATGTCATCGCATGCTTTCAGAGCTGCTAAAGGATGTCATCGCATGCTTTCAGAGCTGCTAAAGGATGTTATCACATGCTTTCAGCTGCTAAAGGATTTCATCGCATGCTTTCAGAGCTGTTAAAGGATATCATCGTAGGCTTCCAAAGCTACTAATGAATGTCATCGCAAGCTTTCAAAGCTGCTAAAGGATGTCACCGCATGCTTTCAGAGCTGCTAAAGGATGTCATGACTTGCTTTCAGCTGCTAAAGGATGTTATCGCATGCTTTCAGAGCTGCTAAAGGATTTTATTTTCTTCCCTTTTCACCTGCGTCAGTAACCATTTCGCAAGCATGCCATCGTAATGCTTAAGCAACCGTTTTCGTTCGTAAGCATCCACCGCTCGCATGCGTTAACTTGAATAAAGTATCCTTCAGTATGTGAAATGGGTTGCTACACTCATTCGCATTTAATGCTGAAGCAGAATAAATGTAGAAAGTTGAATTGATGCGGACGCCTCTTCATACAAAACAATGATTTTCCTTTAAAAAAATGCGATTCAATACTGATATATGTGACTCCATCCACCCTCAAGATGATAGTAATATCTTTGCTAAATAGCAATGCTTATGCGTCGAGAAAAATTGTTGATAACCCTTTGGTTTTCCAAATTAAGGTTATGAGATCCTGTCAACTGGCTCCGACCTTCTGGTGCAGTTCACCGCCAACTCTGACTCCCCTGGACAGGGTTTCAAAGCCAACTACCAGTTCCAAATGGACGACACTAGTGCAGGTTTAGTAAGCGTTAGAATATTTGTGACACACATAATTTTATACATGCTTGGATCTTAGTTTAGCAAATAATGATAAAAAATTAACTGTCTTCAAATTATTAAGGCGTTCCGTTGACTTTCCAACGGTCTTGCCCTATAGAGGTATATATACCCTACAGACACATGAAATGTATAGGGGCAGGGCACCATGTTTTTGTTTAGTGTACAATAAAATGTTTTGTATTGTTGTTGCATTGTATGAAAATTAAAATCGTTTGACTATTTGCGAAAAAAACGATTTAAAGACAGGATAAAAAAAACTTGTTTTAAAAGTTAGGAGAAAGTATTTACGTGTTTTTATTTTTTGTGTAAAACAGCAATATGAAAAGGTAGATCTTAAATTATTAAACAACACACACATGATCATTTAAGTTTAGTCAATAAAATAAAAAAGTTACTTCCAGTAAGAACTAATTAATCTCACTCACCCGAGAGTGAATTGGCATCAAGTTTGTGAATTTTAGCTTACGTAGGTATTCCGATCACTATTAAAACGTTACAACAGCGTTTTGCAGAATGATGCTCGTATTAATTCAATATATTCATAAATACGATTTTTACCGTGTTTTCATAGTACGCTTTTTTATTGTAATAATGTATGGTTGCCTTTTACACAGACGCTGACGTGAATAAAAAGTCAAGCACAAACGAAGCAATATCCGGACTGGGGCCGGCTGTGAGTGCTGCGAGTGAGTACATTATGATAAAACAAAAGAAATTAAGCGGCAAAAACAATAACACTTTAGGTATCGAACCTAAAATGAAAGACACAGGACTACAAAGTGTATCTACTTTTTCATCTTATTGCATTGTTTTAAGGGCTAACATTGGATATATTCTCTTTGTACTCGAAAAGAAAAAGTTTAGACACTAACGTCTTTTTGGGTTACCGCGATTTGAAAGTTGTACAGGTATTTTAAGAAAAAATTGTAAGTCATGTTAAGATTCACACCTGTAACTGGGTGGTAGGTAAATAATAGTTCATTACGAACGCTACATTAAGGATTATAACCTCATTTTCAAAAAAAGTGACTAGACGTCTAGACTTATTTGGTCCTTTTACTCCATAAATATGGATAGAAGTTTCATGGTTTTACTGTTTATAAGTGATAAATAATAAGAACTAAAAATGTTCTCAAATACCTATTTTCAGCATTATCTAACTTATAAAGAAAAACAACTACGAAATGACGGTTATTATTCTAACGTAAAAACAAACGAAGTATAGAATAAAGTAAAAGGGTTTTCAACGTCACTTTCATACAATTTTACTACAAGAAGATTAAGTTTGTTGCAGCATCCTCATGCGACAAAACGTTCAGCAGCGACAAGAGTAAGAGCGGCAAGTTGGTGTCTCCTCTCTATCCGCTGCCATATCCGCAGAAAACGCATTGTCACTATGACTTCCAAGCCAGAGGCAGGGAGAGGATTCGACTCGTTTTCGAAGACTTTAGCCTTCAAAAAGTCACTGCTAGTATCATTGAGTAAGTTATTTGTTGTTTAATATATGAAAGGTAGGCTTGAGGCAAATTTGAGAACTGTGTTATGGTATTGTTTTGAAATAAGAACTGTCAAAACGTACATAGTACAATGGCAGGTTAAAAACAATTATTATTGTTTTAAATGAGTATGAATATGAATATGAGTGTGAGTACCGCGTAAAATAGAGGCCCTGTTTATCTGTAAGGAAAAATGTTTCGTCGTGGTAGGCACGGTAATAAAATATAATTTTATTTTCCTCATAGAAAATGAGAATATTATTCGGTTACCTACAAGAAAGAAATATTTCCAAGACTTATCCGGTTTACTAATGGGTTTTTATTTTCCTTGTAAAATAGTTATTGCCATAATTGAAGGTTAGGTTAATATCTTTGCCGGTTCTGTGAGGTGTTTATGTACGAGTATGGGCCTATTAGCCTGAAAATAATATTTTTTTATTTGATATTATTAATTAACTTCCATAGTAAAATTATAAATACGGTTTCTATACTTCTTAGGATAATTTTGTAGCAACGGATAATTTCCACGTCTTCTGATAAAAGTACAAGATGTATCCTACACTAAATCCCACGACCGGGAAAATTTATTACAATTTGCTCGCAGTAACAAGAACACAACACAATTATTATATGTATATGTCCATCAATTGTGTGCCATATATTTATAATGTTTCCTCAACAGAAAACTTTATTTTAATGTACAAAAAAGGAATCAAAGTACCAAGCTAATTTCATTTTCATATTATGTATGATTTTGACGTGATAAATAAGCATTTTGCTGGGAGGGTTTTCTTAAATTACTCATGTTTATTACCATACATTATTATACATAAGTACCTTCATGCCTGTCTTCCAATCTGGTAGACAGAGACTATGGACGCCTGGTACACCGACTCTAACATTATCCCTTTTGCTTCCTCTAACAAATCTTGTCATATGTATGATCTTTAATAAATGGTTTTCAAACCAACCATACACCAAAAAAGATTAATTACCTATAATTTTGGTTGTAGCAAATAAACCTTTTTAGCAAAAATATTTCACTAGTCGCTAGTCCTGCCTGGAATCTTATCTCCAACGTAGACGAAACTAAAAAAACTCGCTGAACTCTCTCAAGATAATTCAAATGTCCAGGACACAAACGACCTCGAAGCCTAGTAAATACTATTCATTGTATCTTCATGTTGCAGCTGCGAGAGCATGGATTCACTCGACGTGTTTCTATATGTTGACGGCCGACTTGAAAAGATGGCTTCCTATTGTGGCAACGATGTACCAAAGCCAATAATGTCGAATGGACCGAAACTGTCTATCGAATTTAGAGGGATTTACTCCTCGAGGCATAGTAGGGGGTTTAAGATATCGTACTACTTCGTGGAAGGTAAGTGAGGTTGGATTTTGAATGGATTTCCGAATTTACTAGTCTTTTTATAGTTAAGTAGGTTGTCTTTACCTCATTCGTTTTAAACAACATGGAAACAAACGTAGGTATTCGATGAAGATGGTTCTTTGTAAAAATGTCTGAGTATTTTTTGTGCAAAGCGAACCCAGCAAGTTCCATTCTTAGTTACATTATTAATGACATTGAATTACTTGAACTTTTTCGGGTTTTTTTCTCCAATCTCTCGTTGTATTTGTTCATTTTCCCCGACTCATTAAACTTGTATGCCAAAAGTGCTTTTTTAAAACCTTTCAGATTATGGGATAGCGACTGGAAACCAACTTTTAGAATTTCCATGTGCCTTTGTATTTAACGGCAGCGAGTGGGGGAGGGGCGCGGTGACGTCACCGAACTATCCCGGTTTGTATCCACGGGATACAGAATGCAATTACTTTTTCTATGGGAACGAAAACGAAAAAGTACATTTACATTTCACGTATTTCGACGTGGAAGGCGTGGTGCCGTAAGTATTACTATGAGCTCCACTTTTATTGAATTCCGTTATATTGTTCACCTAAATCGTGTTGGGATGTCACTGTTTGTATATCGCACTGCTAGATCAAAACAGTATCAACTCAAAACCCTTGTTGGTTTTGTTTCAAGCTGATAGAAGTTGTATTAAAGTTGACTTTGGAATACAGTTGTATTTTGAGTTACTACTGTTTTGATCTAGCAGTGCGAATTATAAGTAACCAACGTAGGTTACACAAATAATACACACCGGGCGGTCGTTGATACACTTACATATTTGGCGTTTAATATGTTTAGTATTATATTTATCTCGTATATGTATTGGTTGCTGAAAAGTACAAAAAATATTTATTATGGCAAAGGAATAAATTCTTGAAACTTTTTTAAGAACACAATGCCTTCCTTCACAATGATCACTATCATAAAATATCGAACAAAACGCAGGAACTTTTGGATAAATTTTACTGGCGATCAGTGCGCATTGGCGGAATGCTACAACACTAAGCTGATAAGTGACACGTTACATATGCTTCTAACTACAGCAGGGACCAATGATGGACACTTTATTCTTATGCTACAGAAGATAAGAGTTATTCATCTATTTTGAGACAATCAATTAGCAAACTTATGACCTTTGAATTAAAAGTTAAGTGTTCATTTTTGATGCCTTTAGCTTAAAGTGTCAATCATTGGTGACATCACCTTATTTATTTAAAATTGCATGACATACTTTTTAAATCCATTTTAGGACTTGGTGGTTAGAATTTAGATCAAGCAAATCCAAAGTATTCGTTTATAATTTTACTTGTACTATAAATTGCTTCTTGCCAAATTTTATGATTCTACGCCAATGGGAGGTACCCTATAGGTTTAGATTCCCTTGCCATTGTCAAGATTTGCAGCATAATGTGCTGTATCTTTTTTTATAGCTGAAAGGGATTGCATTACCTGAGTATTTGACATTAATTAACACTTGATACCTCCACGCGTTTCTGAGACACAGGGTCTACACTGACAGACAGGCAGACGAACAACTAAGTGATCCGATATGAGATCCTTTTTTTGCTAGTGTGGTACGGAACCCTAAAAAGGAAGAACCTAAAGTCATTTTAGGCTACGTCTGAGCTCGATATAAAGTTACGTTCAAACATTTGTATCGAGCTAAAATTCTGCGCCCTAGCCACGTACTTTGTCCCAAATATATTAGCGAGGCGTGTGCCTGACAAAAGTCGTACAACGCGAAAGATTTTATTCTGTACATCGTCCGTGTAGAACGTCTTGTCACAATTTGGTAGTGACGATTTGTATTGAATACAAATAGTGAACTCAGTAGGCAAAATGAGGAGAATAAATAAACAATATGGTTTTGATTTCACGTGCTTTTGGACAAGAAAAAGATGCAGTACAATTATGCATAACAGTATGTACCTACTTGTACTTGTAGTTGTATGTGTAACAATCAGTATAGGTGTAATCATTTTCTGAAACGAAAACAACAATAACATAGGTCATTTTGAAGAAGTATTGTTATACTAAATCCCCAATAAAAATATATAGCATATAAAAATGTGTAAAATTAAACAGCATCTTAACTTAAGTAATATGTCGATAGCTTCAAAGACATAATTTTTCCTTAGTTTTCAAGTACAATGTTTATATACGCACTATGTTATATTTTCTCACAGTATTTACCCATCACACAAATAAAATTTTCTGATCCTATTCTTAGGTACGATGTCGCAAATTAATTGCTACGATTCAGTTGTTATCATAACTTGTTAGGATTCCAAATAGATTATCAATAACCTAGATAACCTTCAAGTTATTCCCGATAGAAATTCTACATACATATTTACAGGTGCGAAGCGGTATCTGCCAGTGACTACGTACAATTTTCCAGCCAAATGGTCAATACGGAGAGCCACAGGCACTGCGGCCAGCTTAAAGAGCTCCAAGTGACTTCTCAGAGGAACTTCCTGAGGGTCACCTTCAGGTCGAACGACAGGCTCGATGGCACGGGGTTCAAACTGGATTACATCTTCCTGCGGGATTCGGTGATGCATAGCATTACCATGCCGGATTCTGGAAACAAAGGTAAGGTTGTACAGTGGCGTTCAGAATTGCATGGACAGTTTATGAATGAATTCATTCATAAATTGTCCATGCAATTCTGAACGCCACTGTACATTACAATGGCTATCCTCTTACTACCATATATGTATTTGGATTCAATAGAAGTTGTATATAAAACAAAAGAAAAAAGCAAGTAGTCGCTGTAAGCCTTTTATTAACCCTTTACTTACTTTACAAATGTTTTACCTTTTTTTTAATGTAACGTATTAGAAAAATATGCATTTAAATATTTATTAAGAAGAAGTAAAACTAGTCCCGTGTGGTTGCCGGGTTAGAATAGTGCCACCCCATGTCTTCCCGTGGATGTCGTAAGAGGCGACTAAGGGAATAAAGGCTTGTAGTACTGTTAGGCGATAGGCTTGCAACCTGTCACTGAAACATGTGAGCCTAATTTTGTCAAATGTGGTTACAGAATTATTAACAAATTTTAAGAGTTGTTGGTAATTCCGTAGCTCTGCCTACCCACTCAGGGAATTAAGGCGTGACTAGTTCAGATGCCACAACTAAAGAACATTAATTATGATATAAATATTTCTTTACGTACAATATTTACGTTTTTCTATGGGTATCGTCGTTTATTATTTACCTTCCTAATAATTTGCTATTTTTATTATAAAACTATGATCGCTTTTCACCCTGCCTATCGTTAATAATAGACGTCATGACTTGTCACTGTATCCAATGACACGTTGTATCAGACTGTAGTCACGTCAGATGATCCCGTAATCCTATCCCATTGTTCCAGGTTCGTCTCATACATCAAAGCTGATATTCCTGACGCTAGCGTTAGATGTCGTAAGAGCACTTAACGGATATCTGAAATGTTAACTTTGCGACGTGAAAATGTAATTAAATATTTTTGTTGTTAATTTTGTGTTTAATTTAATAAAAAGATTGAGATTGATTTTCAGTTCAATAAAGATAGTAATAAACACATGTTAAATACTTAATGCCTTCTATATAATATTTCTAAGACCATGATTGTGTTATAGTTGCGGCGTTCTAAAGGCTATAATTGCCTAACGCACTCGCAATCGCAAATGATTTCATTTTGAAAATCGAAGACTTTTCTGCACACAAAATGAACACCATTGTTCCACTTTGACGTCGATTGCGATTGCGAGTGCGTTATACAATAGACTAGCCGAATTAATAGATGTGATGACGGTAGGTACAAAACGTGTTTGAGTCATGTTTGAGGTTATAATTTTGTATTGCGTTGGCAACTGTCAAATCAGTCCTCTTTGAACGGCACGACTTTAGTAAAATTTTGCACTGACTATAAATCCGACACAGCAACCACATTATTTTATTGATTTATCCACAAGTAGCAAATATTCAGTAGACTGAAAGACATTTCAATCGGATCCGAACTTAAAATAATATTGTCCAGCAAATACATCGTTCAAACCTCATTTGCTATAAAAGCTTTGCTTTGCAGAAAAGTAAGCATACGCATCGAAAAAACCTTAGTCTGTTTGCCGTAGCAACTTAGTAATATTTGATTGCCTCATTCATTTGTTAAGTAAATAGTGGGCTTATGAAAAGCCGAGTCAAATAACAAACAGAGTTCTGCAGTACCTTTAGTTTGGAGTAAAATTTACGTAGATAAAAGCTGTGATTAATTCAGTGTAGTTACAGAGTTTTCAAACACAAATGGCGTTTAATTTTGCAGAAAAATGTTAAAATATGAGTCGGGACGCCATTTAGAGCCGGGTTTCACGGAATGTCCGCCAACTCACCTGAAACTGGCATAAATTGAAAATACTTTTCGGCTCGGGAACGGGACCCGCGAAAAATTATGAATCACCCCGGAGGGTTCCGCAGGCGGAATAGACTGATTTATACTCCATTCCCGAAGTTTATTATGTGTCCAGTAGTTTATATTTGATAGGCGTATCGTTTACGTAAACGAGTTTTTATAGTACGTCAATATTGAGTTACGGTATAAGAGCTCGTGTTTTTTTCATGAAAAACTTTTAATGCCAGGGATTTATTTACGAGCATACTCATAAATTTATTACGAATTTTCGTCATTTAACGTCATTTATCAAAGTTAACGCAATGCATCGGGGATAACGCCATTCCATGTCTAGTGTTTTGCAATCCATGACAGTGCGTCCCGCCACTCTAATTGAGTTGATAAATGTCCTTGAAATAGAGTACTTATACGAATTTAAAACTTAATTTGTTCGTGTTAAGTTTTAAATTCATATACCAAAATTTCAAGGACATACTCGTAATTAGACTTTGATATTTATCAGCTCAATTGACGTTTCTTGGTTGTGTCAATGTACCTACGCAAAATTAAGTTCCTAGTGAATGGTAAATGGTACAGAACTGTTCCACTCGGGCCGGTACAGTCTCCCTGTCTGGGTGATTGTTCCTTGTCTCGGCTGGATCTAGGGTCCTACTTTGAAAATCGAAGTTCAAAGTTATTAGCTCTATCCCTGTCAATCGTCATTCGAGACTTAATCAAGAGAAAAGAATAGAGTTAACTTAAGTTTGGTTCGATTTTCAAAGGCCTCTGGTTTTAGCGATTGGGCTTCGCTCCGGACACGTTCCTACAAGAAATTTACTTTCTTCATGGGTGTATCTGATACTTTGAACTGCCCAGACTGTGGAGTTGTGCAGGATATGTACGAGTATCATGTTTCGATGGAGTACGTGCGGGGCCACTCTCGTCACCTAACCTATATCGGACAATACTACACTGCGCTAGCTGATCCTTTAACAGATAAAGCTAAGTTTTTATATAGATTATCTACAAACTATCTACCAAGGCTAAGATTATTTTTTTTGTAATACACGTTACACGATCATGCTCCTTAAATATGTACCCACGCTCCATGAGAGATTGCAAGCAATTTAAGTGCAATACTGCGTAATTTGCACAAAATCAACCGTTGTAGAAATCTTTGGGATAGGCACTTAACTTCTTATTGTTGCACCTTCTTGAATAAGCCAGTGACGCGGTCTTGCACTTTCGCCGACGGAACTACGTTTAAATCTTCTAAATTCAAAATCTATTTACTAAAGGGCGAGAGACATTATGGTAATTAATTTAGTTAGAACGCCCCAACTATTGCGACCGCAAACTCTCAAACAAACAGGAAAATGCTCTTTCGTCGGAAGCTTAGTGCCGATTTGTGTCAAGTTTGAAATTGAAAGCCACAATGTCGGTTTTGGCTGATGAAATACGTATTTTCAGGGAGCAAAGCTGTGCGGAGGCTGACAAGGTTTGTATCTATAAAAAATAAATAACAAAACAATTGGTTGAGGCCGGAAAGTTGACAGTAGATGGACGAATAATAAAAAAGGGCAAACCAAAGAGCCTATTATGGTCATGTTTATCGATGTTGATAAACGTGGATAAAACATCTGCCACTTTCTGACCAGTATGCAAGTGTGAGTGTGATGGATGCTTTATCCCCCGCGATAAAGGCGATCATAATACGGGTCAAGTAGGCCTAGCAAACGCTGCTAACGTTTCTGTTTTTTATCGACTCTAAATCACCCCTTTACTTTCTCAACCTTGTATCTGATCGAATGGTTAGAAAGGAAAAGCACTCATGTTCTCTAAATAATAAAGACTACTTTCCTATCTAACTATTCGATCAGATACGAGGTTGAGAAAGTAAAGGGACGAATGTAAGGTAGCTTACGTCCTTTTCTCGCTATGCATCTAGACTAGGCCCCCAGATTGGTGTCGACTCATAATCGCACCTTAGACTTGCCCCGTCTTGTAGGTTGCTAGAAGTTAATTGTTAGAATCAAAGTAAAAACAACAATTAATTAAGAACTGATCTCGGTGGTATTCTAAATAGTACAGTCGGCCTTATAAATAGCTGCATAGTTACATAATCTTTGAACAGTCGCACTAATCTGGTACAAAAGTTTCCAACTTCTTTTCAGGCCGACTACCTGAACAAATATAAATACTTATCCCTCAAGATCTTATTTTGTTTCATTAAGTAAGTTTTAGATATCATTACAGTAAAGGCCAAGGGGCCACGGTAACTCTATTAATAGAGGGAACACCCCATATAACAATTCAACTTTGCACAAAAAACGATTTATAATTCCTTAAACAAATTATACCAAATCCATCAATCCATTTTTGCCGTTATTAGTGTCTTGATTGTAACGGACCAATTTATAATTTCATCAAGCTCGAGCTTGTATTATTTCATCAAGCCTCATGAGATTACTCTAAAGCCATTCTTAAATGAGCTCCAACTTCGAAGCAATCTCCTAAATTAGTTTTCAAGTTGAAGTCCTCAATAAACCCTGAGTAGAGGACTTGGTCATTGTAGTGGTCTTGTAACTCCAGTACCTAAATGGATTGAAAAGTTCAATTTGCCATGTATCAATTAAGTTAGTACCTAATAAAACCATGTAAATACTGCTTATTATCTGTCTGGGAGAAAGGGCGTGTCACGATCAATTTTATAAATGTACTATTTGGTAACTGGCTTTTTGAACTCACTTAACGAAACTTAAAGTCAGGTAGGTATTAAGTTCAACGGGGTTACATACTCGTTATTACAAGGAGTCATAATGCCAACTTGACAAAAATCCTTCGCCAAGTTATTTTTCGATTCAATATTTTTTTTGGCATTGCATTTAGGTATTAAAAATGAAAATTAAATTAATCTCGTCTCTTAATCCAAACAAGAACCCAAAACATTTTTTATTAATATTTTTTATTTACTTAGGGACCTATTTCATAACCTCCTTTTTTTTCATATAAAAGTAAAGGACAGAACCACAATTTATTTACGTCATATTATATTGTTATCTGGACATTGTAAAACAGGACCTAATTGATACAACGTTACCTATCTTCCATTATTTTTCCTTTGTATAACGAAAGTTATATAATCATATATGACTAAATCACCGTTACACAAAGGAAAAGTTAAGGATTGTTAAGGATTTTTTAATTGAGCCCGTAACTATGTAAGTACAATGTTTTTGCAATTCACGCTTTAGCTCTCTCTCATACTGACAGTGTATTGGTAACATTGTATGATAGAGTACGAACTTAGAAAGTTGCCAAACTCATACTGCAGCTTCAGTTCTAATGGTTTCTTAGTTGTTAAGTAGTACAAGCATAGTCACTTAGCATCGTTATTAGGAACGCTTGCAGGAGCGTGCTATACGGCGCCGGGTGGAGTACGTCTTTGAGCGATTTAAGATCGAAGCGAGCCCAAAGGGCCATTATCAACTGCGTACCAGCAGCGTTTTGTCTTGCATCCCTTACGATCGCCATAAGCCTCACGAGTTTTTTTTTTATGGCATAGAGAAGACAAACGAGCACACAGGCCACCTGATGGTAAGTGGAAACTGTGACCCAAAGACATTCGCATTCACAAGACTGCAATGCAATCCTAAGACTGCAAATGCGTTGCCAACCCTGAGGACTAAGATGGAATGCCTCTATGCTAGTGATTTCATCGGCTGTCTTATCCCCAAACCGGAACACAACACCGGAACGGAGTGCGAGCGAGAGAATCCGATAAAATAATTTATTTCTCCTACGCTCTGTTGGTAATAGGGAATGCATCCCGGTAAATTTTTGTATGGGATTTACCCCGGTAACGGTAAATTACCGGTAATTTCCATACTAAGAATTACCGGTTTGCATTCCCTAGTTGGTAATGACCCCACAACAGTCAACTCCAGATCGCTAAGCGTAAAGTAAGCGATTTTAGAAAATCGGCAAAATGTATTATAGGATTGACGTAAGCTGATGACAGATTTCGTCAATAGCTTATGTCAAATGCATACATTTCAAGCCCATAGAAAACCAAAATCAACTATTTTGGGCAGGCCCTGCTATTTGACATTCAATTAGTAGATTGAGGATTGCTTCTGGCGAAATACGGTCGCTTTTGTTATCATTAAAAGCTATATCGTAATTCGTAGCAAAGTCAATTATAAAAATGCATGAAAATAATGTTTTATTAAGTCGGAAGAACTTTTTTGTTTCATTTTGTTACGGTGTCAATGCTTGAATGTTTTAAGCATTTCCACTTTTACATTGTCAGAAATAAAAATCCATCTCTGCAGGGGTGAAATGTTGGTAGATCAAGTCATCAAAAGCAAGCATGTGGCTAGAGTAACTAGTTTTTGTTCGTTAAAGTACTCTATACCTAAAACTACATTAAGTCAGTTTTCGGGTCATAAACCATCTCTATACCACGTTTGATGTTAATCGGCTAAAAATGCAATCCCACCGCTGCGTAAAATAAGATGTCGCTGCGTAAACAAAAGACGGGGTCTAGTAACAACATGGCGCCGTTTTTGACGCACCGTAATATACGCACCGTTGAAACTTTATAACGGAACCAAAAACAAACCAACGTTTGCATTTATAATATTAATGTACATAAGAAATTAAGGATGTACCTCTATCTAATTAACAGACCTAGGAATATTCGGGGCAAAATTAAATGACAGCTAGGGATTGCCTATATCGATAAACTCCATTATCGATGCTTTTCCCATATATTAGTGATCGCTCCAAGTTTTGTTTGTAAAAATAAAATTTGGTTGAAAGTAAATATGCAATGAAACAAAATAACAAAATAATTCTGGATATTGTTTATTTTAAAAGGATTTTATAACCTTCACTCATCATCATCATATATTTTTTCCGTATTGTGAATTTCAAAATGACATGACTGTCCCATTTACTATTGTTAAAATAAACGACTAGAATTGGTTAGGAGTAAAAACAATATGGCGATGATGAGTGAAGGTTGTAAATCCTTTTAAAATAAAGAATGACCAGAATTATGTTGCTGTTTTGTTTAATTTGCATACTTTAAAAAATAAACTATTTTTACAATCAAAACTTGGAGCGATAACTAGTATATCGGAAAAGCATCGATAATTAAGTTTATCGATATAGGCAATCCTGCTGCTGTTATTGCAGCAAAGCTGTTATTTAGTTTTGCCCCGTAAATTCCTAGGTCTGCTAATAAAAAAAAACACATAGTAAAACACGAGCGTATTTACCGCTGCCACTCCCACTCCTCCCCAGTGGCACCTATTAGTGCTAATATGGCTCTTATTACCACTTCGCTTCGAATCGAGGATTGTTTAAATTAAACACTTAAGCGCACAATGGACTATTTATGAGTTTTGTTGTTTGTGGAAAGAACATGCCGAGACTTTTGCATATTTTTTTCAAGTTATTTTTATAAGAAATTCGAGAATGGATTGCGAGTCATTTCGGGTATCTGTCTGGTACTAAGATATTTCAATTTAAACTTTTAAATAGCCAGATAAAATTCGGTAGTTTATTGTGAGCTGTTGTTTAAAAGAGGCAATAGGTTCCACTAATTCTGGTGAAGCAAAACTAGCTATTCACTACTGTCATTTGTAGTACAAAGGATTCTACATAGGTAGGCTCGGTATTCCAGTAACTTCGAAACTTTTAAGTTGTGTTGAATACCGGAGCGTAATCTGATTATACCTTAAATCTGATAAAGCTGAAATCTGATTGAAGATGTATCATCATTATCTATCTATATAAATAAAAACTGGGCCAGAGCATGTCGGACCATGCTCAGTGTAGGGTTCCGAAGCCGTAATGACAAACACATAAAACTATCTCAAAAAACAACATGTATGAACTAATTTTCTATTTAAAACTGTAAGTCTACTTAGTCGTGATATTTTTTCTATAAAATTCGTTAGGTATTATGCGCTTTCATTGAAGATATTATTCAGAATTTTTATATTCGTAGTTTTAGTTGTAGTGGGTGGGCGAAACTATGAGGGTTTTTAGTTTGACTGCGGAACCCTAAAAATTAATCACTTAATGTGTTGCTAAGCGTAAAACACGAGAACGGCTGAACTGATTTGGCTGATATCTTTTTTATTGTGTTCGTTATTGTCAGCATAAGGTTTATATTTTCAATTTTTTTAACGTGCTAAAAGGAAAAAATTTTTAGCGAACTACGCTCACAAGTGCCCCTTTAGTGGTTCGCACAGTTAACCTCAAGGTTGGCGGGAAACTAAGAGAGCGACAAATTGTGCTTTTACTAAGATTTAGTCTCCTACAGACTACAGTTAAGGCGGTCGTCACATTGGATGCGGTTCTGCACGCCGCTCCGATGTGTGAGCGAGACAGCGCTACGCACGTGTATAGGCGATGTCTCGCTCACACACCGGAGCGGTATGCGGATTCGCATCAGTGTCATAACCGCCTAAGTAACCTGCAGCACCTTAAGAGATCGCTTACACCATTTTATTCTTTAAACTGCCGCCAAGCAGCAGTGTTCGCATTGTTGTGTTCCAGTGTTTCAAGACCATCGGTGAAATTACTAGCCTAGAGCCATTCCACTTTAGTCCTCAGGGTGGGCAACGCATTTTTAATCTTAGGATTGCCGTCTTGGGAATAAAAATCACAGTTGCCAGTTCCCAACAAGGTAGCAGGTGTGACACCTTCTTAACATAAAAAAAAACGGACGGTCTGTGTTCTAACTACGATAAACTGACACGCCAATTTCGGACGACGGAATGTTAGTCTGAGGTGCCTTTAAGTTATAGTGCTACTTATCCATAAACGCACAATAGCTAAAATATGCTCAAGATACACTTGATTAAAATATTAATAAGTATAGGTATATTAAGGTATCCTTATTTGTCATTGTGACATTTGGATCTGACAGAACGTGACAAAGCATACCTTAAACAAAAAATATGTTCATAGTGTTTTTATGAATAAAGCGGGTTATACAGGGTGACACCTAAGACGTAATACAACATTTTATTTTCTAGATCTACTCATCAGTACGATCAACTTTTACTATGGGACTAATATCGAAATCGGTAGAAAAAAATTTAATCTCCCATACTAAAAGCAATCAGCTGGTTTCACAATTTGTATGGAGACGTCGATTTTGTGTTTACGTTTTCGAAGTTGGTCCCATAATAATAGTTGATTGTAATCATGAGTAGATTCGGAAAATTACATTTTGTATTACGTCTTAAGTGTCACCTAGTATTTTATGGGTAGTTTTCTATTAAATTGTATGTAAATAGAAAAACTCTTTGAAGGTATTTTTTTTGCTTCGCCGAGCAATAAAGCAACCTATATATTTCGGAGTCCGACAGCAAAGGACATTAGAAACGGTAAGTAAATATTTGTTAGGCCTGAGAGAAAAGGTCCATATTGTTTACTTGCCTGATTAAACAAAGAGCTAACGGTGGAATCATCTTCAAGGGCCCTCACTGATTGTAATTTCGCGCTTCATTTGAATTCTTTTTTGATAATACTTAGGGAAAATGAGACTGGACCCGTAACTATGCCGTAATACAAAAAAAATAACAAACTTCATAGAAATAGTCAAAGCATTAGAGTATAGAATGATTCGACTACTACATTGCAGTTAGCCGCCTTTTTTCAAGTAAATAGGAGGTATCTTAACGTTAACGATACGATAACACGTAAAAGCATTATACTCGTAGTTATGCCGATTAAAATAGAGGCACACACAGCACGCGCATGGCAGGTATGTACATTTTAATATTAAGAAAGAAAAATTTTGATGCATTCCTAGTTTTAATCTGACAATAATTATTAAACGTCGTTAAACTAAACTTTATTTAAAATTAAACGGGATAAAACGGAATAATTCTAGGAATTTCATGTCAATTGACAAATAAATATTTATTGATAAATATAATATTTCATTAGGTACCTATTTTGAAAAGGAATGTGGTTTCTTCAGCTGTTTCGTGAAAATTATAATATAAGGATGTTTATATACAAATACTGAATACGGGTACGATAATTTACAGGACACTCTGTAGACCATAAAAACTGGTCAAGTGCTGGTCGGACTCGTGCACCAACGGTTCCGCACCTACGTCGTATTTTTATGAAATATTAGAAACCCAATAAAGTCTTGCTGCTGTTTCCTCTCTTCATACTTTAGAAATCCCATCAATTTTATCATACAGGATTACTTAACTCTTTAAAGGTAACAGAGTCGGAACCTCAGGAATGGTGTCCTGAGGTTGGCTTATGATAAAAACTGCCACAGGCTTTGTAACTAACTAAGTTTCACGTTTATTATATTGCGTTTTTCAGTATTTGGCACGGAACCCTAAAAATGAGATTTTGTACATCAACATATTTAATTTCACAGGATTTAATGACTGCCACAGGCAGGTCTTATACTCACTTCCTCCTGCCATTTTTATCTCGTACGCATATAACGAGCACGCGTTGCGTTTGACTTTTGACATTTCGATACACGCTTAGTTTATACAGGGTGACTGCGGGGTCGTGATCCCAACTTAATTTTCCCAACTCTGCACGGGTAGCACACGCTGTATTTTCTCGCTTGTCGCTCAGTGGGTCTCTATCGTTACGGACTAGATGGAAAGGGAGATCCGAGCGACAACCAAGTCGCTGGCAACTTGTGCTAGCCCCACAGTAAATGGTTGAGATTCCATAATTAAACAATATTATTCCTTAATTATGGTCACCTAACAAAAGCTTTTAGAAAATCAACCGACCTTATACGGGTAAGGAATTGAGTATGCAGGATGGCCATGATCATGAGCCAAAAAAAAACATTTAATGTTTATTTTTAATTAAAAACAAAGTACCTACTTAACTTGTCTTAACGCTTTTGGTTTTTGATTCTTCCCACAGTTGTATCGCGTCGCGACTAAAATGATAATCGGCTTGACTTCAAGCTGAGCATGTGAAAATGCAACTAAATAGCACATTGTTAAATGCTATTAAGAAAGCCGAGAAAACGATTGCGGTGCGAATGAATTAACGAGCGAAGTTAACCGTTATTCCGAGCTGGAACAGTTTTATTTTGCTCTTTGATCAGAACCAAAACAATATCGATTCTGTTCGAGCGGAATCAAAATGAAAATCCTCTATTTGAAATGTCGTTTCTGATGAGTTGGTTAAAAATATTAACCAGCAACTCTTAATTAAATTATATTATTATAGTACCACACATTGCTCGAGAGTATCACTGATCATATTCATCACTCAGCTTAAATTACAGAGAGTACACTGTTCTATTTGTTGACTGTCATCTCACAAAGCGCACTGGCAACACTCGCGGTTCCATCTCGGTCAAGATTCCACTCGATTCAGATCGATTGCTGCTCGATATGTGCACGATACTCGACACACGTGGAACGTGGAGCCTCCGTGTCTCCAATCGATTCTCATGTTTCAGTGTTTGCAAAGCACTTTGTCGCTGTTTGAATGGAGTTTCTTTGTACATGATATCCTAGTAAAGTGAAGACATTCACAAGGAAGTATTTATGTTTGGGGAAAGGCATGGTTTAATACAAATACATTATTTTCTCATTCTTTTGCTCGACGTACAGTTTTGGGAAAAGCAGGGATTTGTATCAACTTCCTCTAGTCTACTATTTAGTTTGCGTGTACGAATTGTTTTGTTTCTTTATTTATTAATTTATCTACAAATAATTTGGTTTTACAATCTTTTGCCAAACTAAGGACGTTTTTTTGCCAACGCTGTACTTAATAAATACATAGAAACCATCCCAGACTCTAGAACCAACACTCGCGCTCATTACACAGATACCTGCCCTTACCGGGATTTGAACCCAGGACCGCTAGCTCCGTAGGCAGGGTCACCACTAACTAGGCGCACGGGTCGTCAATTTAAACCACAAATAGAGTCCCTTTGCCACCCTAAGAGGCTGTTTTCTCAGAGTCAGTTTCAATATTTTCGTCAAGTAAAGAAATTAGTGCCTTTGAAATAAAATACCTGAGAACAATTCTCATTTTCCAGTTGAATTTGTTTCAGAGTTTTGTACCTTTCTTACATTACGCAATTTAATTTCGGATAAACTAATCAAGAGTTTCCTAGCGATTCCTAAAATTGTTATGAACGTCAATTAATTAAAATTGATCGCTGTTTTAGTTACTAGCAGAAGTTTATTAAGATAAATAGTGGTTTTGTGTTATCTTAATTTAATCGTCCGTTTAGCACACAAATTAATTTATGCTTTTAAATAATTAGGTAAAATGTTCTTCGTGTTTTTTAAAAATGGATTTCAAATAAAGCATTTTTTTGTTTAGTGACGGTATGATTATCAAGGTTGCGATATAAGTCAGTGAGTCAGGTTTGCCTTTTATTTGACATTATAAATAAATGAGTATAAGTAAGTATGTAAGGACTAAATAAAAAAAGAACTCCGAGCCAACACCCTAGGGACCAACAAAAATGGCATGTCTGTGAATGTATCGACACGAGATTGATTGATATTGTTACGAACCAAGAAGCTTTATTATTATTATGATACTAGCTTCTGCCCACGACTTCGTCCGCGTAGATTTCGATGGTCGTTATTCCCTCGGTAACATTTAAATTTTAAATAGTAACCTATGTTTTAATTCAGTGTATAAGCTATCTACATTCCAAATTACATCCAATTCCGTCCAGCTATTGCAGCGTGAAAGAGCAACAAACATCCAAAAAAAAATTTGTAGTGAAATTTGGATATTGAAATTTCGCCACGGGTTCGGTTATTTATTTACCTTATGTCGTGAAAAATCCCAAAAATTACAAGAAGCTGCCGGTTTACACTAGCTCTGTGATTAAAGCCCGTCATTATCAAATTAAATTTCAGTTATGCGAGCGCCGAGGGAGCCCGGGACACTTTGCAAATTATTTTTTTTGTTGCAAATATTACATCTAGACTATTAAGGCAGTTTTTCATCGTGATTTTTAGTAATTTACTGGAGTATGGAGTATGGTCATGAGGTTATTACACCATCAACATATCTTAATATCAAGTTTAAACCCTATTAATTTAATGCTACAAGTGAAAATGAGATTCATGTCATGTGTTGATGTTATAAAATGGAATATTTTCTTTTTATTTTACAATGTTTGCTTGGTTGTAGGTATGTTTTGGTCAAATCTTGTAGGTAAATTTTCTACCAGCTCTCTTAGTTCGATGACAATGCTATATTATAGTTGTCTAAAGACTGATCTGATAATAAGAGTCACGTGGCAAGACACTCTTTACTTGGGTCTAGTTTAAATATGACCACCTAGTTTGAACTTATCGGTTTGATAAAATATAAATATAATATTTGAAAAAAAGTCCTGGCAGTGTGGAAATAAAGTTTCTATAAAACAAATAGATAGTTGCAGGTTATTATGTAATTTAATGAAATTCCTACATCTTATTAACTATCATGCTGGTAGTACATACCTTCGTACCAAAAAGGTAACCAGTAGCTAAAGGATAATGTACTTTTTCGCCAGTCATCAACTTCTGTAGTAAAATGAATGTCCAAACTCAGTAAATACACGTTGAGCATAGGGGTAAATTGTGTTGTCATCATTCGACCATTATAAGATCACATCATGGTGTCGTATCACCGTACGTAGGTAGAGACCTAATAGAGACAATTAACTTGTTCCTTTTTCGAACTGGTATATGCAAAATCATGACTAAGAAAGGACTTAAAATTCATTAACTAACTCTGAATGCGGCCGTTAACCCATAATTCCATATACATTATACACTCACACCTTCATTCCCAGAGTGGGGTAGGCAAAGCTACAGGATTACCAACAACTAAAAAAATGTTGTTAATTCTGTAACCATTTTTTACACAATCAGGCTAAGATGTTTTAACCAGTGTATATTAGTAACAGATTGCAAGTACATCGCCTAACAATAACTAATTCCAATTATCAAAAAACAAACGATTTTTAATTCACATTTAAATATAAACAAAAGAGAATTTAAGTAACGTAAATGTGATCAAATCGAATCTTTAATCAGGAGCGGGTATGGAATTTAAATAAAACTTATCCGAGCACCCGTTCATATGTAAAGTTTAATTTCCTGCGATCTCCTTTGTCCTTTCTAGTCATTGAACCAGAACTATGCGCTCTTGGATTCTAAGTAGCTCTTTGAATATTTAATGCTAAGAAGTTTAAACTGCTTGTTTACCGTGTACAGTCGGTCAAACAAGTGTACACTACCAAACTACCAAAAGTGGTTGAAGTTGTTAGGTACACCATTCTTTTATAATATGCAAACCAATTTTGACATCCGAAGACCTATTTAAGGCGTATATCGTTACATTTCCGTTAAGCTACTTCATATCTGTCTTATAAGATTGCTGAGCCCCCAAAGAACCCGTCATAGTCAACTAACATCAAGCAACAAGAAACAAATTATATCAAAACTTTGTCCGTCGACTTTCACCAACAAGTTTTTGGTTCAAAGTTCCTAAATCCACTAAAAATCAGCGTCTCGTGGAATTCTCTGTGGCTTAACACTTGCTAACTGTATACCCGCTAGTGGTACAGTCATCGGAAATTATTTACGACCCAACTCTATACTTAGTAATGAAGAGAAGTGTCAGATACTTTTGAACCGAATCAATTATACATTATTGCTCTCCAGCTATGTACAGTGACCCACACCAACTAAAACAGTCAAAAGCATAAATATCTATGCTGCTATCGTGTCAAAAATACGTGTACATAGCCCTTATTGTCAGTTACATAGATGCGTGTGGATATTTTTGAAGTCTTGGGAACGCGTATAATATATTTATGACTTTGACTGTACACTACCTGATAGCTAACCTATATTGTGAGCCACTACTAGACCTCATTCCAAGGTCTCTGACTTCAATATAGGTTTAACTATATTACTTAGCATTGGTGTTGTCTAGTAGTCTAGTATTTTACACTACTAAATAGCTCCTGGACTATAGTCAAATGTTTTTAGTCTAAAGATATTATTAACGCGAGAAATATTACCTTTAGCTAAAGCTATTACGCCTTCGTGGTATACCAAACGCCCGCAAAATGTTCGGGAACAATGCTCGGTCACCTAAATTATTCATACGACTGCCGCGGTCTTGTAGTACTCAACTTCTGTATTCTGCTGTATAAAAGCGCTTAAAGACGTGTTATATCGCTATGCCATGCCGTTGTAAGTTTGTTAATAAAGGGTTATCAAAATTCGTATACTATACTTCGTTCGGATAGGTATTTAACTAAATGTAAACAACCACGTGACATAGTTGGTCAGCCAATAGGAGCAAAACCCTGATACATCAAAGCTGGACCAATCAGCTTTGATTGGCTGTTGAACAGAGCCACGTGGTTTGGTTTGTACCTAGTGGAGAATAACCATCGTGTTTAGTGTGAAGGTGTCAACTTGTATGGAAGTGGAAAACGTTTTGAATACTTTTGTATACTAAGCAAGCTAAAAGCAAGATTTTCTTACGCCAAATTCAAACAAACTCACCCTACGGTGTATACAAGATAATGGCAAACAGAATAATAATAATAATAATAATAATAATAATAATATCAGGGGACTATATCACACCAATTGACCTAGTCCCAAACTAAGCTCTAGGCTTGTACTATGGGTACTAGACAACGATATAAATACTTATATAGAGAAATATATACTTAAATACATAGAAAACATCCATGACTCAGGAAAAAATATTTGCGCTCATCACACAAATATCTGCCCTTACCGGGATTTGAACCCAGGACCTCTAGCTTCGTAGGCAGGGTCACTACCAACTAGGCTATCACGTAGTAAATAAGTAGTAAATTATTATGTCATAAAAGGCTACTTTGATTGTTGTAGTCTCAAGTGGCCTAGAATAAATATAAATGTAGTCCTAAGCTATATTACGCTTTAAAAGATTCAGCTCTTTAAAATTAGGACGGATGGACGGACGGACGGACGAGGACGGGCGTATTAATAAGGTCTAGGTTTGGGTCCTTCGGGTACGGTACCCTAAAAACAATGAGGTCGATGAGGTGCACCTGTGTGTTTTTTAACGACATTTACATTTCATAAAAATTACGTTATTATTTGTAAGGCCGCTTGTTTGGCCGACTGTACGTAATACTAAGCTACTAAGTAGTTAATCCGCTATCGCATACTGCCATATTTGACCTCGCTTTACTAGTAAGGTTCGCCGAATATTGGCAGCGCAGTACCGCCACAATACCGCAAGCTAGTAATTTGGTAATTTGGGCTTCCTCAGGTCTATCACGTGTATTTTGCTAAAGGTATTTACTTAAAGTAGACCTATTGGTATAATGTTAGTGTGAAGGAAAGCTGCCGTATTTCGTAATTTCAAACACTAACTTTACTTGCAAGTAAAGTGTAAGTATAAAGAGAGATGATTAATAGGGTATACATGGATGCATGGAATGCATGGAATTTTCAAATCGCATTCTAAACAAATATTTTTAGTACCGTAAAAGAGATAACCAAAAGTGAAATTAAAATTAAAATGAGCCAAGAAATATGGATAACACAAGCATTTTAAACTGCTGATTAGACAGCGATAAGGCGAAGAGATCCGATTTGCACTGTGACGTCATGTAACCGGCCGGCCATATAAACTCCATGTTAAATTCTGTTTTGCTAGAAAGAGATAAGAACAAATCGTTGTTGGCTTATTATATCTTGGTTATTTTTATAGATATAAAAAAAAAAGGTTTTCTCGATTGTTTGTTACATGAGTAAGCTTTTACTGAAGCTGTGAAAAAAGTCATTAATGTTCCCTATTATTAAAACTATACAAAATAGGGGTGTGTCAGGATTGTAGTCTTAAGATTGTAGTCTTAAAAATTAAAATATCTGTACGTGTCAGATTCCACTTAGCATCGGGTAGCATTGTGCTCTTTTGCCTTCTTCATGTCATTCAAAACATTTTCTTAATGGAAGTACCTACTTAGATATTATTTTATAGATTTTAGGTCGCATATTTAGAAAAAAATATCTTGTGTAATACAGGATAAAAGTAAACAAGGCTGTGACCCAAAAAAAAACCAAAGGTCCTTATTCCCCAAAGGGCCACCAATCTCACAGAAAATGCAAATCCACAACTTGGGAGAGCCGGAGCTAGTTGGCACGACATTTGTCAGCCTCACCAAGTCGCCGGACGGAATATCGATAAACTTTTGGGACGTTTTTCCGCTTTGTAAATAAGGACACATCTATTAATTTTATCGCTTCACCTGTTTGGGAAATATTTACCTTATATATTTCCCAAACAAGGAAGGAGAAGGCTAACGAGCACACAGGCCGCCTGATGGCAAGTGGATTCTGAGACTCATAAACATTTGAATTCTCAAGACTATAATCTGAAGACTGCAAATGCTTTGCCGACCCTGAGGACTAAGATGACTAGCCGCACTCAGACTCTGTTAATGATGATTAAGTCGTTCGTTAATGACTATTTTTCAAACAAAAACCAAAGTTTGAAAAAGGAACTAGTTCATTGTCTGAGCGCAGCACTTAGCTAGTAATTTTACCGGTTGCCTTGCTTTATCCCCATACCGGAACACAATAATGAAAACACGGTACTTGGAGGAGGATAAGATAAGATGCTTTCGTCCACTTTCACAACTAAGTTTTCATAACTGGTTATGAATAAGATTTTTTTTTCACTGTTTCTTAACCAGTTATTAAACAAGACTTTTGTTTCCATTTTCATAACCAGAAACTAGGTAGGTTTAGGTTATGTTAGTTTTGCAGCAGGCCCGGAGGGCCACACCACCCAGAAATAGGAGCTCCGCGTGAGTGGAGCTCCGTCGACACTGTCCAATTAATTTGAAATAAGAGTGGTGTATAATAGTGGTACAGTCAGCTGCAGAGAAATGTAACCACCTTTGCTAGGAAACTTGCATGCAGGGGGGGTCACTTTTCTCTGCAGCTGACCGTACCTAGGTTCTGGTTATGAAAATAGAAAAAAAGTCTTGTTTAATAACTGGAAAACTAAGAAACAGTGAAAAAAAATCCTTATTCATAACCAGTTATGAAATCTTAGTTGTGAAAGTGGACGAAAGGGATAAATAGTGGTAGCGCATCAAACGGACCCTGCATAAGGTCTAGTTAATATACTTTTGAACTGCGACTTCTGTCCCTTTTATTTATAAACTCTTTTAATTATTTTCTCTCATTCTCTTTTATTCTTGAATGTTTTAATTTTTGTTTATTTTCAAAGGTAACGGATATAATTCGTGATGATAAAGTGTCTTGGATCCTTTATCAATGTTTATTCAGTCAGTGGTCCTCAACAAGCTTAGAGCCGCTATTGAATTTTATAAATAGCCACAATCTTGACATCTTCACTCCGTCATAAGCGCCCGCTTCGAGCTCCCGACTTAGAAATCAATTATAAGACTTTGGATTGACTCCAGTCTAACCAGTAGAGGTACACAAATTAAAAGTATCTATGATAAGAGGATAAGATACTCCTTATATTTTTTGTCGAAACGTCTAAGTATTTTTTTTAATATAGATTCAGTAGTTTCTGAGCTAACTCCCAACATACAAACAAACAAACACAATATTTTACCTGTCAATAAAATTATAGTAAATATTTAAACTAAGCTTGTTCACTAGAATGTAAATGCAAGGCGAAATATAAAACCGGCTAAGTCCGAGTCGGACTTGTACACGAAGGGTTTCCTTTTGTTTATAGCTTTAATTTTTTTTTTGCTTGCTGATTGTTGTTATGGCGACAAAGATAGGTATTTCTTAGTTCTCCGTTTTTGAAATTTTCATTTGTCTAACTATTACGGTTTAAAAGATACGGCGATTGTTAAGGTCGAGCAAAATACGCCGCAAAACGCGTTTCTTGTATCAGACCCCTTTAATTAATACTTTTATAACGAATTTATCAATACCCACTCTGTAAAAAGAGTTACAGTTCGCTAACAGAGCTATAGACAAACAGAGAGACAGACAGACAGACGGACAGCGGAGGCTTAGTAATAGGGTCATTTTAGGTACGGAACCCTAAAAAGCAAAGGATCTCATGGAAGATTATTGCAATGCGGTCGCACTTCAACCAACCAACAAACCATTTTAGTCATTAAATTGCGCTAACGACTGAGCGGTCCAATTCAATATCGTATGTACAAACCCTTTAACATGGGAGTAAGCGAAGATAAAGCAAAACTTACACATGAATCAACACAATAAAAAAACAATGTTGTTCAAAAACAACTCGGGCGCCAATCACGAAGAATTTCGTACAATGACTCACCATGACTTGTTTCTGTCAATCGCGCGCAATGATATTGCTGTGGCACTCGCACAGTGACTGACATCGACCGCCGTCATCGTGGATTTAACCTTTTCCTTAGGTATAAAACGGTGTAAAGTGTAAAGCTAGGTGTAAAACGGAACAGTAAAGGTCAATGTACGAGATTCTTCGTCGTCGGTGTCTACGCTTGAATTTTTCAAACGCGGTCTTTATTCCGGGAAAACCCGGGAACGAAAAAAAATGTAATAGGTAATTTGCGTATTATATAAAGCTCGAAAAAGTAGAATGTAGTTAAAATATTATCAGAAAATAAGCTACTTTGTATACAATTTTGTGCAGCATGAGTAATTTATCCACTAGCCTTTATCAGTATAATCCGAGAGCTTTCGCGCAAACCAAAATATATAAAAAAAATATTATTATTCCTCCCACTGATATATATATTTAAAAAAAAATTGGTAGAATAACAGAATAATATTTAGCCAGGATGTTTAGGTAGAAGGATGTGCATATCAATAATAAAATTATGAAACAACGTGGGTAAAACGAAACGCTGTAATAAAATGAACGTTAAGGCTCCCACAGACGGACTAACAGGCATGGGGGGACGCAGCTATCTGTTAAAATAGAGGTTTATATAACTTTCTCATCCTAGGCTGTCAGTTTGACTATTGGTCAGTGTGAGCCTTCAGAATGTGCGTGAAATTACCAATACTTGCAGATGTTATGGATTTAAAGTTGATTTTCATCACGATATTGAGAAAATAGAATAAAACATACGAAATTATTGTGAAATTATTCTGTTTTCTAAGCGAATACTGTTCAAAAGACGAGCAATTAGGCGAGGGTCGCGATATATCACGCCGGACAGGTAGCGACATGTTGCCGTGATGGCGCTCTAATGGCGCGGTTGACTGTACATAATTTTATGTTAAACACAACAAGGCCTATATTCGACTGTGAGTAAGCGATGTTCTAAACGGTTGGGACTGTGTTTTGTCCTTGTATGTAACTGTGGTTGGAAGTATTGACGGTATTTTTGCACAAAGTCAAAATTAATCATCAAGTTTAACGTTAAAATACAAACAGCAGCAGCTTTCTTAAGTTAGTTGTTTCTATTGTTAGATGTCAGAATAAAAACAAATCTTTCTTTCCTTTCTTTAAAATTGCTCTGAATTTAAAATAAATGTCACGAATTAAAGATAGATAATGACTAAGTACGGTCAGCTGCAGAGAAAAGTAACCCCCCCCTACATACAAGTTTCCTAGCAAAGGGGGTTAGATTTCTCTGCAGCTGACTGTACATACATTGACATAATTTAGATTGACAACAGGAACTTTTTTAAAAGGTGTTCTTAAAAAAAACAATCATAGTATACTAAAATAAACCTTTTTTACTATTATTTACTGAGAAAAAAATATTATTATCAGTGTTTATGACGCTTGTTTCAGACTAGTAGTGGGCCGAAGACGTCGTTTGTAACCGCTTTTACACAGCACCTAGCTGTGACAGAAATTATCACGTTATTCGTCAATTCTTTAATGATTAGTTTTAAGACTTGCATAAACCTGACATGTCAACTTACAGATAATATTTATTTAACATTTTAATATTATTTAATATTTTATAGTGCTACTGATAAATTATTAACAAAAAAATCATAACAATTGTATGCATTTGAGACAAACCTATATGCATGTTTTTTTTCAGAAAACTTTTAAAATAGTTCCTCAGGCAAAATACTCTGAAAATCAAAGTTCAAAGTTACGTTAGCTTCATCCCTGTGATCCCTGTCACTCGTCATTCGAGACTAAGTAAATCGAGAGAAAGGGATGGAGCTAACGTAACTTCGAACTTCCATTTTTAAAGTAGGGTAAGTTGTATACTGATAGATGCCAAAGAAAGTGACAGTTGTAGACAGCCGAGTACTATGACTCTAGCTTAACTGTGGGGCTAGACAAGTTGCCATCGTTCACGAACGCTAGCGTTAGGCGATCACTTTGGTGATCACCTGTCACTTGGCGCTGTCAAAATTAAATAGGCTAGAGAATCAGTTTTCAGCGTGTCAGTTGTAACGAGTGATATATCACTTGACTTACGTCATTCGCATTTATTTTTCAATGACAACACATGTCGCCAGTGATAATATCATAGTAATAAATTCATAGTAATTCTTATAAAACGATATATTAACAGTAAAACAAAAAAAAGTTTGTCGGACTTCACTTTGGCTATCTTAGCGGGAAATACCTACATTAAAAACGAGAAAAATTCACTAAAGCGGTCTGTAAGAGATTGTTGCCATTTTTCTTTCGAAGCGGAAAGGGACGACCTATTATGAGGATGAATTATAATAATTTGTAATGCTTTGTGTCTCTGACGTGCTCTGAGCTGTCTGGTCGGTTTGATATGATAATACTTGCAAAAGACCTTTTAAGTTTCCAGCATTAAATTTGGCAGCGGTATTTGATTTTATCATCGGAATTATAATTTCATTTGGGATTCGTGAGTTTAAATGCCGAGGTTTGTTATTATATGTGGTCAAAGAAGTTCCATTTACTGTATATGAATTATATTTATCTGTCAGTAGGTAGGTACTAATAATTGTGATTCCAAATAAATTATGTTTATTTTAAACTAAATGTATCCCAGAGCATTCCAATCTATATTATACTGTTCTAACAGTTTTGCAGGGCCTTAAATACCTAATAATATGTATTATTGCACCTTGTTAATTGTTCTTAACAAATAAAAAAATAATAAAAAAGTGTACAAAAGCTAGCTAAGAATTTAACATAATAACAGGTTATCGATGTTTGATTATTCAATATACCTGTAGCAGTCATTGTTTTAGTATGTGAGCCTGATGAATAGCATATTATAAGTATAGGGTGGCCGATCCGATACCTAAACTCCAACGAAGGAAGTTTACATTTTGATTGAATAATTAGTCCTGCAAACAAAAGAGTAATATGCGATTAATCTCTGGCAAGCTAATGAAAACAGATGAAAGTGCGCTATGCTATTTACTCGCTGATACCAATTTACCAGGAATAATAAGTTGGTGGATACTTTAGGTCGCGGCTCTTACTAAATAATTATTATATGCTCTTATTGGTGAAAGAAAAAAGCAGGTAATTAAACCACTTTGACGGAACCGTTGCTTGTTCAGCACTGACAGTTGATTACATTTTGAAATAACTAAACACAACATTATTATTAGAAGAAGCTTGAAAGTAGTAGCTTAATAGAAAATTTTAAGAGTAATAGAGAGAGAGTCGAAGAAGAAATGTTGCGCCGACCCCACCTAGGACAAGGAGGATGATGAAGTCTACGTATAAAAAAAAACATAGTGGTTTACCTATACCGTACCATATGTCACATCCTTTTTTAGTTTATAGCTCGAGCCAACCGGAGCCACGTAGGACCTCTAACGGTGGGTTTGTGAATTCACGTAACACGCGTGGACGGCCGATTTCAACGGAGTTGTAAATGCTAGCCACGAGGTGGCGTTAGTCGGTGGGTCGTGTTTATTGTTCTCTTGGCAAGATACAACAACGTTGAAGGTGCAGAACCTCATGTATAGATGGCGTTAGGTCCACGAGAAAAAATATGTATGAGTTTTTGATAGTATTTTTGCTCACAATATAATTTTATAATAAACATTTTTATATTGTTATATAATAAATATTTTTATTAAATAGCATCGTCCAACCTTATCTATTTTTTTAAGTTACTTGGGGCCCCTGTCCCTGACACGGATTAATCAGATTTTTTAATCTCATTTGGTTACTAAAGCTCAACAAAGTACAAATGTAAACCGATTTCTAGAAGTTTGTATTTTTAACCTTACGGGTAGCTGAAGTTCAATTCTTGTATAATATCAAATACAAGTACCCATATTGTCAACCAGATCAGTTCGTGAATTAATTTCCATTATATGTATTTATCATGAGTGGAATTCAAAAATGCTATTAGAGATACGAATGGGTTTCTATATTCTTTTAGATTTTATGAAAAGCACCCAAAAAAACGCTGGTGGTACAAAACGAAACCTTTCCTGACATATTGTATTTTTCTTTCCCAATAGGCCTCTATATTCTACTTTTTTTCAGTCCACCTTGCTTCCATATCGCAATTACATGTTATTTATATTTTACGCACAACACTAATTTGTCAATTTGTTTATATGCCATAAATAGTTTATATTCATACACATATACATTGATGACATTACGTCTCTTATTCACTTGACAGTAATAGCTACTAAAACAAGATGGGCTAAAACAAAGTTATAGAAGCTCTGAAGCCCTACTTTAAACATCGAACCTATCCTAATGCTTTGTAGCACCTATCCAGCACCTCTATTCCAAGAATTAACATCTAAATCGTATTTGACCTGTTATGGTATTGTTTTTAACTCGGCCGCCATTACTGTTAAGTAATAAGAACTATCAAAACGTTGATAATATGATTACAGCTTAAAAAGATATACTTTTTACAGTGCGGAATACAGGCCCTGGCTTTTGACCTATTATCGTCTTGCCAACGTTTTGATAGCTCTTATTTACTTGGCAGTAGTGGCGGCCAAGTTTAATACACTAGGTACCACAACATGTCAAAACAATATAGTTACTTATACCCAGTAGAATAACAGGCCCTGTATAATTTCTCAATATCATACCATTAGTATTACGAGGAACTAATAGTGTCTTCGAGCCAAGAAATCCCGTTCCACTACTCTAGTTTTACATTCATTGACGCAACAATGCCAAATCAATTGAAGTAACCAATGTAAGCACCTTCATGTATCGATAACACTATATCACTACCGCTGGCCTGAGAAAAAGAAACTGTAGCGAATCATTAAACACATTGTATAGAATCGTACACTGAGTAGTTTTAGCTTGGCGTGAATAGGTTATCATGCACCTAGTCACGCAAAAATAGCAAAAAGGAACAAGATTTGTACCACCTTCGAGAATAGTAGGCTAAAGTAAAATGTTATATGTTTAAAACGTAATATTTTCCGTAAAGTCAACCAAACGAATACCAAAGCTATTCTAAAGGAGAGACAGTCGGACCGACAGTAAAGGAAGCTTCTTAACTGTTCCGATTTTTTGGTTTAGGCATCATAAAAAACCAGGCAAGAGCATGTCGGGCCATGCTCAGTGTAGGGTTTCGAAGCCACACAATTTTGTGATACGATACACACAAAAACTATCTCAAAACACTACACATATAAGTAAACAAATTTTGTACCTATTTAAAGTTATTTGGTGCTGTCTTAGATAATGTTTAGTAGGTATAAACACTTTAGTCGCCTGTATCTCAGGAACTAATTAAGTCTACGTGGTCGTGATAGTTTTCCTTTTAGATTCATTATATGCACTTTCATTGAAGATATTTTTCAGATTTTTAGGGGGGGAGGGACACTTGACTCTAACAAAAGATTGCGCTTTAAAGCCTAATATTTCATGAATGGATCCTTTAATCGAAAAAAATCGTGTACAAACCCGCAATATTTTTGAAAGACCTATCCAACGACACCCCACACTATGAGATAGACGAGAAAAAAAAATACATCCCCACGTTACGTGCAGAAGAGGGACACTAAAATAAAAATGTTATCGACATTTTATTATACTACTTTGTTGGCGTGATATATATTCATGCCAAATTACAGCTTTCTAGTACTAAGAGTCTCTGAGCTAGGCTGCGGACGGACGGACGGACATGGCGAAACTATAAGGGTTCTTAGTTTGACTGCGAAACCCTAAAAAAGCATTACCGTCAAATTTTAGAGAACTGACTTTAGCAAATGTCATTGGAAAATTTAAATATAATTTCTGAATGTAAGTTCTATAATATAATGATATCTGAAAATAAAACCAATAGGCTTGGCCCGCGGGGCAGAACAAACCACCCAAGACAGGACAACACTAATACTCCAGGCCGATCCAAATTATCTAACTCAGGCATAAACTAAAAGATACTATAAGATGTTCAGGATCCCAAATAGAAGATGAGAATGTGACGCAGAGAAAGAAGGTGAAAATAAGTAAGTAGATGAAAATTATTTGTTTAAAACACATTCTTCTAACGAGAGACCACATAATCTTTTGTTTCAATGAAGAGACGGCAGCACCAACGTGGACCACCATTGCCGCATCAAGAACGTCATGGAAGTCGATGAAAGAGGCTTATGTTCAGCAGTGAACGAGTATAATTATGCTGAGAGGAGCAGGAGAAGAAATATTATTGCCAGCCTTACAGGGTTGGTATTTTATTACCTAAAAAATCCTTTAAATCTATAAAAATAGGTTTTCACAGAAAACTTATTTTCTGGTTTTATGCGTCTCTTCACTGCGAGCGTTGCTAAGATTCGATAAGAATCTGAATACAAGAGGCAACTTCCGTCAAAGTAAAACCGCTACGGTTGGGCATTATAGTGTAACTGTGTTGATAGAAGATTATCCAAGTGATAACAACGGTGAGCAACGTTTTTTTTTTACAATAGTTCACATACTTTCATCATTTTATCATTGAAACTACCGGCGAGCGGCAGTGGTCGCATTGTAGTCTTGATAATGCAAATATCAATGGGTCTCAGATCTCACTTACCAGCAGGTAGCTTGGGTGCTAGCTTGCCTTCTTCTTGTCAAAAAGAAATCAAACTCAACCCAAAATCTATTCTAATAAGTGCTTGTATACCTACTTTTAGGTATACACCTAAGCTTGGTAGGGTAGAATGGTAGTGACCCAGCCTACAAGGTTTGCGGATCCACCCAGGTTCGATCGCGGGTAAGGGCAAATATTTTTTTATAAGTGTTGAATGTTCTCTAATTATTAATGTTTTTATTTATCTAACAACGTTAGTATGTTAACTGTTGTCTAGCACCTATGGCATGTACAAACCTTTAACTAAGTTTGGGACTAAGCTAATTTGAGTGAGGTTCTTTTTTTTGTTTAATTTCAGAGACAAAGGCCAACAAAATTAGGTTGTGACATTGAAAATGTTAAATTTGTGAATGGTACAATAATCTGATATTTGCAGCTCGACATGGTAGCCATGACAATATCTCAGACATTAGCGCCGTGGCTTTTGCTGTATCTGATCCGGGATGTCCACGGTGTCAAAAACGAACGAGCTTTTAACCAGAATAATCCTCAGACAAAGAAACCCGTCAGTGAAAATAATTGGGAACATTTCGAAAAGTCGCAAAACCTAAAAGAAGATTCACGACTAAGAGACGAAGAATGGTTAGAAATGTTGCAGACAAATCCGTATCCAACTTTATGTTCCGAAAGGGATTATAACAGCAAAACCAGTATGCGATTTTGCATTCTTAAGCAAATGTGGACTGAGGAACTACCGGAGACGCCGCGACGGGCTAACATTTTCCAGGTGGTCAATTGGAAAAAATACAATTTTCTTTCTGAATCCAACAGAATGATACCAAATCGCGTGAAATCCACACCTTCTGACAAAAACGACTGTTTTTCAAGTGATCGTCAAAAAGGAACTTCTCAGCGTCAAGTGCCAACCAATTGTTACAAAACTTCATCGAATGACCATCGTGAATATCAGGCATTTTTATACCAGATTTTAAATGATTTACGTTTTACTTTTGATTTCATTTTACATGACGAGACCGGAAACTCTCACGTCGAAAACAAACTATGGTATTTAATATTATACTTGAAGAAACTGGTGATGGAGGTGCCAAATCCTTATACAATAGCCGAATTTGTGAACTCAAATGACGAGGAGACAGATAGATGTAATAGTGATATACGAAAAATTCTTGGGGAAATACATAGATTAAAATCTGAGGTGAGATTTGATCTCAAGTCATTGATGCAGGCGTTAGATTCTCTAGGTGTGACTGTACAAGTACTAGGCCAGATGGACCGAGTCAATCTCAATAATAACATGCTTCTTATAAACCCAGCACCTATATAAAGTGATAAAGTATTTGGTAAGGCGTACGCTGGACAGTTAACCCCTTTTTTCTGAATGCACAAGCAGAGCAAGGTTTACGCTTATTAATGCATTGTGTTTAACTCGGCTAACGGCTTCACCCAGAGTCAAATATTATGGTTAAGACGATCCTTACTGACGATTTTTCATACACAAGTTTGATTTTGGAACGAGTCTCTAAAATGTCTCTGAGTACGACGGTTACAGAACTAAATTAATTGATTGCTGAACTTACTTGTACGAATAGCAGAAGTAGTCAGCTACGAAGGGCTAGCAATATTTAAAACAGAACATGGAGTACATTGTAATAGGTATTAAAAAGTCTTTCAGGTTCGAGTTAAGTCGGTTAGACTAGCAGAAGACCGTATAGGACATAGTCATAGCCATAGCCACTTCATTTATTGCTTTATAGTAGTAGAGAAGTACAAACACGAAGGACTTCAGGTCAAAAACCTATTGCAGTGTATTTGTATAACGGTGATATAAATATCCAGCGAGCTGTCATTTTAATAAAAATGGTTTCCTTTGACGAGCTCTTATCAGATAAAGTGGTAACCCTTGCTAGCCCTGCTGTCAGAAGTTTTTTCTAATTATTTAAATGATCAAATTAGGTTAAGACTGGGTATTAAATAGTTTAAGCTTTTAATTACAAATACTTACATCTACATTTTATTTACAAAATAAATACCATCGTATTTTTATTTACTTGATTTGGAATATATTTACCTGCGTTTTTGGAATTAATTAACACGACGTTACTAAATCAGGGTATTAAACCTACCAAAATAAACAATAGGTAGTTTAAAAAGAGTTAAGTGATATAGATTGGTTTTTTTGGGGTCTTGAAGTGGAAATAAAAAACTGTTTTCACATCTCACGCTTTAAAATGACCCATAATATGCCAAAAAAGCGGACTAAAGCAATACATTTTAACTCTAGGGATTAAAGTACTTTTCTTTTTTAATTTCCTTGGAAAGGCACAACCAGCCAACTCGTATCGAGCCAACCTTCCTTCCCCTGCCCTCTCCGACGACATACAACTGTAGCTGGTTGTTAATAGCACACCACCGCCTCTGTTTACATAATTTCAGCTTATTCTATGGAAATAAGGTAAAAAATACGTAAACATAATATATCTTTGACGTAGACTGTACCTGCATCAAACATTTTACTCACTTAATCATACATAACTAATACGACGGCAAAAAAATAAAACATTGTACCCCCGAAAGAAAGCATGTTAAAAGTTATAAAGTTAATTTTATACCATTTTACTATCGGACGAATACAATCAAAGTAGGCATTTAAATGGTCTTTAAAAGGTACTGTTTCGCCTTGCGCCACATAGAGAGAATTATGCGGAGCTGATTGCCAACTGTCGGAGGAGAGACACCATAAACATGGTACTGGTGATACGAAAAGTCACGTGATCTACCAGTGAGACCATTGGTAATGCATCTTGGCAAGGACCTGAGTCTTTAAAGGTAGAACTGGTGAACTGACGGACAGCGTGATAAAAGGGTTTCGTTTGACACCCTGTGGGTACCTACAGGACCCTAAAACTGCCAGGCTAAGTAACAGTAACCCAGAGGATTACGTAGGTACTAGTTGGACAAGGTTATATAATCAGTACAGTACAGTCAAGTTTAAAATATGTATAAAAACAATCCTCCTCATAAATAGGTGGTTCTTATTACACTGCGGAATAAGGTGCATTGGGAAATACTTTTGAGTTGTTGCGTTCTTCCATATTTTCACACTTGACTGTACATCGATTGCGTGCTGTTGGAATCGAAAAAGTTTCAAAAATCTTACACCCCGGACTTTTACAGACTATGAAATTACGACGTGTGCATTGATGCATGTAGAAGAAGCGAAAGTCGTATGTTTAAACGGGTGCACCTGGCATTCTGTAGTCATATTTCATATAATTCATATTTCAAGCGTAGTCGTTAACGTTCCGTCGTCTCTACCTATCCTATAGGGAAACGGGCGAGAAACCTACAGGGTGTCTCAGAAACCGACATCAACCGCCTAGGGCTGATAGAGCTGCTAAAAAGCTATCGAATTAACCCTTTTCTATGTTTAGAGGTTTTTACTTCTTTCGGAGATATTGATAATTTTAATTGTATTTTTGTAGTTTTCCCTTAAGTCCGTGTCCCTAAACAAAAAGCACACTTGGACGTGTGATATTGTCAGATTATTTTGTATGGGGGCAGTGAACGTGCTAATTACTGTTTATGTAATTTTTTTGTTAATATCGTGTCTAGTGTTAAGTAACTACAGAAATGTGTCTTCGAGCTCAGATATTATTTGCTCTTAAGTAGCTCGTTAGTCCGCAGAATTAACTGTTCACCGGAAATGCTACGCAAGGCTAAAAATAGACCAAAGACCAGTTACAATTACTCTTATCGCCAATAGATTAAACAAGGCAAAAGTGCCGTTTGGTGAAGGTAACGACAACAACGTCTCAATGTACATGCCTTGTGCTAAACACGCGTATCGACAAATCATTACGTTACGATTGACCACATTTGTTCTATGATATCCATACTATCTCATTATAAATTCCAAAGTAACTTTATCGATTTGTTACGCTTTTTAGGCCACTAATTTGCATTAAATTTGGTATATAAATAGTTTGAGCCCCAAGGAACGACATAGAATGCTTTCTATCCCGGATTTTTTTTTACACCACGCACTAAGATCAACGAAGAAATACATTTTATTAAATTGAGTTTACTGCTTGAGTGGTGCATGCTTGAACCATAATTTAGGCTACCACGGCTTTTATTTCACATCAATCATCACGATATTCCACAGAGTTGATGAAAGTCTAGGTTACAATTAATTAAAATGTCGTCATAGGCTAAACAGTTATATTAGTCTTATACACTTTCTTTCATGAATGTTGTTAAAAATTAAAAAAACGAAATGCAACTGGCAGCTCAGTCCAATTGAAACCAGCTTTGATTGCTAACGCTCTGTCATAAAACGGTATGTACTTTAGTTTAAAACATACTATAGAAAGAAACAATAATCTCCGACGTAAAAACGTTACCGGAAAACGATTCTTTAAAAAATAAGAAATATATTCCAGGCCATACAGGACTCAACTAAAGTTCGTGATAGCAATTGATGATCTGCCTTAATAAAATGCATTTAAATAAGTTATGTTGATTTCTGAATCGATATTTAAAAGTATTATGAGTTACGCTTGAGATCAAATAATTACCCCTTATCATAAACGCACAATAAACCTATTTTAGTTCAAGTATTCGTGGTCCTTTTCTGTCAAAATCAAATTTCATAATGTCAGGGAAGGACAGCGCATAATTATTTCAAGCACAATTTAGCTATTACGCGTTTTTTAATAAAAGAGTTAGACTAAATAAGTATTTTTAAAGTTCTGTGAGGTTATTATCTTTATCCCGTTAACTATAGGTATCAGTTGTCGTCGGATTAGTAACTTACTAAGGCCGAACCTATGTTGGTTATGAGATTATTTAACAAATAATTTGTGTTTCTTTAACAAAATGTATTTTTTTATTTATTTTTGTTTTCTAGCTGCAGTGCAATATTTGTAAACCGTCTTGCACCCGAGTCTGACCATGCATTCAAGATTACCAGCTACACTGTGCCTTTTTCAAAGTATTTTAGGCGCAATCATAATTCACTCAAATCGATATGTAAACGACAGCAAGTATCTGAGAGAAGAGTTAACCTTGCCAAAAAATGCAAACCTCTCGACACTACAAAATATATCGCAAGAAATCTGTTCGCGCACACAATATAAAACTAACAAGAGTATGCGACTATGCATTCTCAAGGAAAAATGGTCTGAGGAACTACCTACAAACGTGCGTCGCATTGACATGAAAAGGTATGACTTCATGTCCGAAGTAAATCAAATCTTGCCCCACCGCAAAGCTACGAATCCTGGTGCAAGCGATTGTTTAAAAAATAATCGTGAAAAAATATCCACGTGGCGTCAAGTGCCTACGAATTGCTATAGCCGTTTTCCTGACAAAACCAAACTACCACATTATGTGGAATGGTTTATGTACGAGATTATTAATGATTTACGTTTTACATTTGACTATGTTTTGTATGATGATACTTTAAACATGCGCAAAGAAGACAAATTTTGGTATCTAATTTTGTACTTAAAAAAATTGGCGACAGAAATACCTAACCCTTATTTAACAGCCGAGGTCGTTAGTGATGCTGAAGACGAACAAAATCAACGGAATAGTAAATTAAATGATGCTGAAAATAAATTCAAAAGTTTAAAATTCGACTTAGAATATGAAGTAAAGTCAATATTACAGGGGTTTCGAGACCTAAAGTTATCTGCGCGATCACTTCTTGGCATGGACAAGTTTAACATTAATAACAATTTCTTAGATTGCTATAAAGAATTACCATCTATCGTCGAAATATTAGCCGCCGCAGTTGAGGCAATAGCATTAGGATAGGATTAGGTTACTTTAATAACAATGTTCTAACATTTATATTTGGATCGAGGGTATGTTAATGAAAAGCAGAGGGAAGAACATAACTCTAAACGAAGTTGAGCTGCGGAAGCGAGGCACGGAGATAGTCTAGCATAAGGCTTCTTTCATACAGAATCAAGTGTAAGGAAATGGTACTTACTGCGTCTCTAACTGCACCGCATTATATCCACGGTAACGGATTTAGTACAACTTAGGTGATGGCTAATGCAAGGGTCTTAATATTATCGAAAACTACGATGAAAACCCCAGTAGGTATATCGCATACGCAAGTATGTCGGTTAACGAGAATCCATTCAAAGGGATTCTGTATTTGTTTTTATCATTTAACGGGCCTTAGACTAAGTATTTCTTCGCAAGCTCTGTGTGCAGTTTTATTAAAGTTTTTTTTATTACCTTGATTAGGTACCTAATGAAATTCAAGTGTCAAATAAATACCAATATACTATTCTCTGTTTTATTCACTCATCCTTATATTTTTACTATCCCATACAGTTTATTATGTTTCATGTTAGGTCAGGGCCTCTGTAGAATACTGCCTCAGCCTCTGCCTCTGTTAACTATTTATATTGTCCTTGACGTGTTACACTTAGGATTATTTTTATTCGGCCGCCATTACTGTCAGGTAAATAAGAGCTATCGATACGCTGACCATACGATAACCTGGCAAATGCAATATGATTTTACTCAACGATAAAGCCTTCGTATTAATCGAGTTTTGCCATTATCCAACCTAAATACTTATTTGTTACCAAACAATTGTTATTTCTGCCAGTATTGCGCATATCCAGTCCATTTAGACCAAATAAAGCTCTAGAACATTATTTGCCGCCATTTTTTTCAAGAAAGCGTAGATAAATTTCTCTTCCCGTCGCACAATCGATAAATTCCCAAAATAAAATAATAAAAAAACTCAATTTAATAACTAAATATTTAAATTAGTTAAAATTGTTTATTTATTACCAAATGTTTTAAATGTCCTAGTTCTTTTGGAATTATTTTATAAAGTGTCACGGGTGTCACCTGGTATTTGGAAATTCAGGTGTGGGAAGAGTGTTTAATCTTTCAGCTCTACAAATTATCGGAACCTCTCTCAGTGGGTCTCCTCTATCAGGTCCGGATGGCAGGGTCGGGGGACTTGAGCAGTCATTATATGACAACTGGACTGTAAGCGCGTGTAAAAAATATATATCAAGGGACAATGTCACACCAATTGACCTAGTCCCATACTAAGCTCTAGACTACTATGGGTACGACATCGAAAACGATATAAATACTTACATAAAGAAACATATACTGAAATAATTACATAGAAAACATCCATGACTCGGGAATAAATATTCGCGCTCATCATACAAATACATATATGCCCTTACCGGGATATTAACCCAGAACCGCTAGCTTCGTAGGTTGGTACCAACTACGCCAACGCGTCGTTTATTGCATTTCCGTAGAGTTAAAAAAAGGTCCCCTCAACCAATAAAACATTGTTTTATCGCGCTCAATAACTACATTGTTAAATGTCGATAAAAACACTGTATAGAGTTCCGTATTCAAAAGCCGCCTTGTAACGGTGGAAAACGATTACTGTACTAGTTACTGTTGTGTGTGTATCTTTTCTTGTCTGAGGCATAGCCGCTCGCGTGTATATTTTATAAAGGAAGAAGCGGATTGATCAGAAATCAACAGGTATAAACTAACTATTTCATGCTATTTCATCACTACATAGTATAAAACAAAGTCGCTTTCCGCTGTCTGTCCCTATGTATGCTTAGATCTTTAAAACTACGCAACGGATTTTGATGCGGTTTTTATTAATAGATAGAGTGTTTCAAGAGGAAGGTTTATATGTATAATAAATCCTGTTTCATGAACGGGTGTTACAGAAAACTCACATAAACTGAAGCGAAGCGAGGGCGGGTCGCTAGTTTATTGATAAAGTAAAGTAATACTTTCAAATCCTTAAAAATCGTCTTTATCGGGTTAGCTTTTATTGGACACACTTTAGCTGCATCGTTTTTTATCAGTTTATCAGCGTAATAAGGGGATACTAGTTTAGGTAAGAATACCATACGTAGATGTTAACTCACTTTCTAACTGCTTTCTGTAAGACCATAATGTTTTAAAAAAAATACTTGAAGCCGAAATACATCCTAACAGAATTTATTAAATTAAATTATTCAATAGGATTACTAAAGTTAATTATTATTTTAAAGGTAATATGCTAAAGTATGAGTGGCTGTTTCTTTCGCGTGGCGCCTCTTTTCAGGGCCTTCATTCTACTCAGTAAAACCTGGTTGCGGTAGACATGTTATCGTACCAACCAACGTTACGATAGCTCTTATTTACATGACAGCACGCGACGGCCGCGTTAACAACAAAAGTATAATGTCAAAGGCAATAAAGTAGATTTTTGAAGTGTAAAAGTGGGGTAGCGGGCTACTTACCGAATAAATATAATAAACATGTTTTATCTCTTTATTAATTTGATATCTCCTTAGACGCTGGACAACGTGTTAAATGTATGTAAGTATGGTGTGCATAATAGTTTCAACTCCTACATTATTAAAGATATTTTTAGGTTTGTTCAATTGGTAAGTTCAATTGCTTAAAATCGGTTTTGGGTTTTTCAGTTGCTGACATATCGTATTCCACATAAATTGATAACAATGTGTCCCAGAATTGTTAGGTATGCGATACTGAGTTTTCTACTGAAAGTCCCGAATGCAGAGTTTTCTAACTATGCAAGTATGTCAAAGGACGACCGCTTTGAATATTATAACGAAGACTTCGAGCGGAAAGAAATGGTTTATAACAACCCGTATCCAAAATTCTGTCCTGAAGAATTAATAAAGAGCAACGACAACCTGAGGTTGTGCATTTTGGAACACAAGTGGAATAATGAACATCTTACCCACCGTCGCAGCTCGGCCGGTTATAACTTCATGGCCGAAGTAAACAAAATTATACCAGTGCGCATGAAAACAGACCCAGCCAACAAACAGGATTGCTTAAACTCTACGCGATACAGAGTTCGTGAAGTGCCTTTTATTTGTTATAATCCAGAGTTTCAACATATTCCCGACATAGCAAAGTATTGGGACGCATTCTTTTCCGAAATTATAAATGAATTGCGATTCATTTTTGACTACGTCTTGTATGATCCCACCATTAACACACGCATTGAAGATAAATTCTGGTACCTTATATTGTATCTGAAGAAGCTTGTTGTGGAAGTACCGAATCCTTACTCAATAGCTAAGACAAGACAAACTTTTCTTCGCGACAAACGTTACTACGATAGGAGATTTAAAGAACTTGAACAACAAATCAGCCTTTTTCATAAAGACATTAGAGATCTAATAAAGAAAGTAGTAAATGAATACAATAAATTTACAGTGTTTTTTAAAAGTTTTGTGGCAAAAGCGTCCGGAAAGTCGGGCTGGGGCTGGTAATGAAAACGCTCACTACTTGGAAAATGTAAGATAGAAACATAATATTACTGTACTTTAATTCAACTAATACTTATTGAAATTGACGGAGTAAGAATGACCACAAAATCACGTGACAATTATTATTTGTACCACATTCGATATACGAAGATTCTATAGTGATCAAGTGACCTAAAAATGTATACTTTGACATTCGGCCTATGGGAGTCAACGTTGTTGAATTTGAAATAAATACTCGTACCTACTTAAATTTAACTACCACAACAATATATCTCCGATCGTTATAAGTTATACGGTGGACCGCCATTAATAAAAAAAGAAGAAATAAATGATAGAAAAACTATTTCGATTGAATAGTTTTATTTTGGGTAAGTAATACGAGATAAAGAAACTTAACATATAACAGTCATAATATAACGATCACTTTGTATAACTTTGTTTATAATAACGTTCAATGGGTATAACGTTATTAATATATAACACCAATTGATACAACGATTGAAGCGTATAATGTTCATAACACCTACGATTTAAAACATATATTATTCAATTAATCTAATATAAAAATAACATAATACTCGTGGGCCTTCTTAATTTACAATAAACCTTACCTTACTTAATTTACTGGCAGCAGTTTGTTTTGTGTAGGGGTTGCAGTTCTGACCTAACCTAACCTACTTTACCTACTGGTAGCAGTTCGTTCTGCAGGAATCACAATTCTACCTTACCAACTTTTCTGGTAGCCGATCCTTTCAGTACCTTTTCATTATATCATACTTCTATTAAAAGGTTTAATGTATTATCATCGTTATATGTTATGAAGTTTATATGAACTGAAATTAGTCAATTTGAGTGTTATATAAAAAACATTATATAAAATAAATATTATGTCAATTGACCGTTATTCATTATAAAGTTTGTTTTTATAGCTAACGTTAATTATATCTTGTCAACGTTATAAAAATTAAATTATGTATAATGTAGTTATATCTCGTGAGACGCACCCGTTTATTTTTGTATAGCATACATTGACAACTATTATTCAATAATAGTGTATAAATTCTAACGCTATACTATTACTCATATCTATTAATATCAAGATAATAATCGTATATTACTCATACATATCCATTAAAGATTATTTCCAAACGGATTTCGTGTAACCTCAAAGAAACTACAAGGGCTCCCATTCGTTCAAGGCGGAGTATTCTTACGCCTAGACAAGATGCTGCCGCTGCTAACCAGCACATTAATTATTTGCACCATAAATATTGAATATTAATTGTTACAAACCAAAAAAATAAATACTTCCTTGTCAAAATGCATACTTTTAGACTTTCGGTAAAAGTGCCTGAAATGCTATGTGTAGATGGCATCCCATCCTAAACACATATACTCGTACATTCTCAGGTGTGAGGTACAAATATAGAATAAGCACTTATCCTTCTTTATTTTTTTATTTGCAAATGGAAAGCACTGAAACTAGGCCACGTCATGATAGTAAGTGGGATCTCAGACCTATAGACATTTGAATTCCCATGAAAACAATCACAAGACTTCGTAAAGGAATTTCATCATATTCCTGTATGCAAGATATTTTACCGGTTCTCTTATTCCCAAAACAGAATACAACAATACGTACACTGCTGCTTGGCAGCTGCGATGGTAGCGATCCGGACGGACACTCATAAAGTTTTATAACCACTTTTAGACCATTGAGATGGCCAAAATGCCATTAAGATTACTTTAGTAAAGTAGGTTTGAAAATCAACACGAGAGTAATCTTAAACTGGCTGTTGCATGTGACTCCGTCCGCGTAGAAGTCGCTTATTACGAGGGCTGCTACTTAGGTAACCGGAATCCAGGATTCCAACATTTTTAAACGCTATATCTGACCTCCATGGTAAAATTTGAACTTTTTTTAATACTGGCCGCTATATTTTTTTTTTCTTATGTACGCTAGTCTTTTGTTTTTGGCGGGTTTAAATTTTAATCTCGCTGCAAGAATGGAACTCACTCGTGAAAATATTCGTGCTATGATTTATTACGATTTTCGGCGTGGTTTAACGCAACAACAGTGCATAGATCAACTAACTTCGACTTTTGGTGATGAAGCTCCATCCAAAACTACTGTGTATCACTGGTTTAGTGAGTTCAATCGTGGACGTAGTATGCTCAGGGACGAAGTTAAGGATGGTCGCCCGAAATCGGTCGTTGTACCACAAAATATTGAAGCTGTGCGAAAACTTATAATGCATGACCGTCATGTTACGTATCGCGAGATAGAGGCGACTATAGGCATATGTATGACGAGCATTAATAAGATATTACATGAACACTTAGCTGTGAAAAAAATTTTTTCGCGTTGGATCCCGCACAACTTAACTAAGGATCAAAAAGAGGCTCGCGTCGAATGGTGCAAGGAAATGTTGAAAAAATATAACCGTGGTGACTCAAAAGCTGTTTATAATATCTACACAGGTGACGAATCCTGGATCTATGCGTATGATCCCGAAACTAAACAACAATCAACGGTGTGGGTGTTTCAAAATGAGCCGAACCCTACGAAAGTAACTCGTGCAAAAAGCACCTTGAAGCAAATGGTGGCCTGCTTTTTTGGTATTAATGGCCATGTGGCTACAGTGCCCCTAGAGAATCGTAAAACGGTTAATTCGGAGTGGTACACGACCATTTGTTTGCCGGAAGTATTTGAAAAAATACGGAAAAACAACCAGCGACGGAGAATCATTCTGCACCATGATAACGCCAGCTGTCATACATCACGTGAAACGACTCGATTTTTGGAAGGTCAAAATATAGAATTAACGGGTCATCCACCTTACAGCCCTGATTTGGCACCCAATGATTTCTATTTATTTCCAAATGTAAAGAATAAATTACGTGGTCAACGATTTTCGACCCGTGAAGATGCCGTCGACGCGTTCAGACAGCACGTTTTGGAGATACCTCAGTCAGAGTGGAAAAAGTGCTTTATAAATTGGTTTCAACGTATGCAAAAGTGCATCGATTATCACGGAGAATACTTCGAAAAACAATAAAACCATATTTAGCCATGTACGTTTGTTTATTTTTTCTATTCCGGTTACATAAGTAGCAGCCCTCGTACTTCTTGTGGAAAAAAAGAAAAAAGATGTACTACCTCGGGTTCAAGCTATCTCCATAGCAAATTTCATCATACTCATACTAAGTTATTTATAATATCAAATATATACAACTACTAACACTAAACAATACTATATCAAAAAATATTAAAGAAGTCAGTGATTAGGATTATTATCATTGTAAAACTGATTCATGTCATAGACCGCCTGGCCCACAGCCATTTTTTAAGTTGATTACAAAACGAATTCGTAGTATGCAATTGTTTTATGTAACCGGGGATACAATTGTAGACCATAGGCCCAAGTTATAGATCGCTTTGGTTGATTTGGCCAGTTTACACATCGTGGTACAATTTCCTACATATTTGCTTCTTTGGTTACGGTTTGACTTCACGGAAAAAAAGTTGCTATATTTCCTTACGAACCTAGCGATATTATGATTAAATGAGCTGGTAGTGTTAATATTCGCTGTGAATAATGTTTGTGCCAGTAGTGCCAGCAATGGCGGTGCGCGCGAGATGAGATCGAAATTGTTTCAGCGATTTAGCAGTGAAAACAAAACAAAAAGATAGACAAAGCTACTTTCACATTATAATTTTAGTATGGAGGGATAAAGGTACCTTACAGATAAACTTTTTGAAACATAATTTTAAAGTAAAAAATTGAACACATTAACATTGGGTACATAGTGAAAATGCGTTTAAACTTCTGAATACAACACTATAATTCTTTCGTTGCAAATTGTATTGCCACTTGGCTTATAAAATTCAATGTTGTTAAAATACAATAAAATCACAACAGTGAACGCAGTTTTACAATCAAAAACCATTTTGGCTTCCACTATAACATAAATAAATATTAATGTACATGTACATATAAAAATACAGACAAAAACAAACGCGGTAAGCGTGTTATTTCTAGCAAATTGACCACAGTAGCATTTGATTTAACAAGCTAAGCAAACATGTATTTTATGGGTTTACTTCGTTGGGCCAAAATATTTTGGTCAAATGTATCATTTCCCAAAGATTCATTTTCCAAAAAGTTGTTTCCCGTCGCAGTTGATTATTTTTTTATGTAGTCATAAGTGTAACCTAACCTAATATACCTAGCAAGCGGTTTCGGTATACCGGATGTAAAACAGAAATAATACAAAATGCTTTGTGGTAAATAAAAATTAGGGAAATTATACATTTGACCAAAAATACTATTTAAGACATCCGACTGCACGACGCCAAAAAAAGGATTAAATGAGTTTAACAGTCAAATGTATACGATCAGATGTTGGATATTACACTCTAGTTTTTGAACCCTGGCAAACAGAATTGATTTATTGGAATGAAAAAAATATATAGCCAGTCGGGTTCAAGTTTTAAACTATCTATTTATCTAATATTTAACCTACTAATCGTAGTTTGTTTATAAACGTATTCTATCCGATGCTTGTAACTACTTGTATAAGAATTTACCAAATAAAAAAAAAACTAATATTTTTTTCTCATTAATTTATTATTTGTTTACTATAAAAACGAAAAAATTAAAACTAAAAGCTCATAAAAACCTAAGACATACAATTAACAACATCAATCCTATACATTTTCGTTACCAATAATGTTCGCAGAGTTAATCTTATCCAAGCCCAGTGTTTAGTTTACATGCCAACGGATAGGTAGGTATCCATTGCCATGTTAACTAAACTGTATTCGCTCTATTGCTTGTATTGTTGTCATTGCTTAATTGAATGTCCCTAAGGTTCGTCACAATCGTCCAATCTATGCCGCCAACAAAAAACTTATTTTTATAGGTAATATAACTACCAGTTAAACCTCGTTGGTGCACGTAAATTGATGACAATGTCGCCATGTTTAGTGGCATGTCTCATACTGTGTCTACAGCTAAAGGTAATGAACGTCAACGCAAAAACACATCGCATGGGGAAGAATCTAAGAAAGAGCAATTTCATGGAACCGAGGGACCAAGAGTGGAACGAGATGGTGAACAACAATCCCTACCCAGATGTATGCTCAGGTCTAGAAAGCAAGACGAGTTTAAGAGTCTGTATATTAGAACACAAGTGGTCTATAGAAATGCCTATGGATAGACGGCGAACTGAGATAAAAAATTATAACTTCATGTCCGAGGTTAATCGAATCATACCATTACGTAAAAAAACAGACCCTGATAACCGATATGATTGTTTAATATCTGATCGGGATAGAATGCGTGAAGTTCCTTTCCACTGCCATGATCCTAGATATAACGACTTAAAGAAGAACAAAGATGCTATTTATAAATTTATTTCCGAAGTGATCAATGAGCTACGTTTCACTTTTGATTATGTATTATATGATGACACGGCTAACACACACATCGAAGACAAATTCTGGTATTTGATATTGTACTTAAAAAAAGTTGTGAAGGAAATTCCGAATCCTTATAAAATAGCAAAAGCAATAAATGCTGCTAAGAACGATAGTATCAACTTTGTCCAGGATATAGCCCAACTTCACCGGAACGTTCAGGACTTCGCACTTGGGTTAAAAGATCAAGTCTTTAGACTGTCATCGGCTTTTGAAACACTGAAATCCGCTATTGGACTATAAATAGGAGATTTTTACATTCAATGTAAATATGTGTACGTAATAAAGTTATTAAAAAAACAGAACAATTCTGATTTTAGACGGTATTTGCACGCATTACCACAGCATTCTTGAAAAATGCTTGCATTTTACCGTAAGACTTTATTACACGAATGTCAAAAAAAACATGCGGCGCAGTCTTTGGGGACTGCCAATGGAAGTGCAATTAGATTAATTATTAGTTAAGAATTATTTTTGGTTTGTAAAGAAGTGTTAAGGACCAATTTAAACTTTAATCCTGGATCATAAACACTTCTTTATAAACCAAAAAGAATTAAAAAACAAAAACTAATAGCTTGACGATACAATTCACAAGTTACTTAGTCTTCACTTCTTTCGGCAGTCCCCAAAGAATGTTTAGGAAATAATTTCGTATGAATTGATTTATATATCAGTAGAAAGTAGTATCATATATATGGTGAGACACAATTTTCAGTTATTGCGCTATCGTTCACAATTATTGCATTTATTTTACATAATAAAGTCAGTTACACTTCAGAAAAATCAACTATCAACCACAGTTTCAACAACTCTTTCACCATCATCACTGCCAGTAGCATCATCGTCAAATTCTAAAACTTTATACAATAGGTTTATGGTAGCTTATTGGGTATGAAACGATCTATTTGGATTTGAATGTATTTAAAACCGCATCAATAGTACTTTTTTATTTCTTTGTGCTAAGCTTGCGATTATTTGACAACGTTAAACCAAATTCATTATTTAAAAAATCAATAAATAGTAGATTCTTATCGTCTGCAAAGTCTATGTAGAAATCTCCAACCATAATCATTGGCAAATCATCAAACCTTTTCCCATTCTTTTTTTAAGCACTGCAGATTTACCCTGAGAATAAATATAAATTTTCATACAAATCATCATTCAATCAACCACCAGATATTACATTATTATTTTAGCAAGAAAAATAAAAGTGTGGTTAATATATTTGAAAAATACTCCTCTTTACAAATCCTACGACGTTTCAGTTGACGATGGTTTTATTGAACGATAGAAATTATGACATTGAAGTTGAAATTACCTTTGATAAAGATGGTGGTGGTGGACCACCATCAGATGGTGTCAATAATGGTGAAATCTTCACCCAAAAAGTAAACATATGTACACAGTATACATATAGCTCATGGAATGCTCGAGTTCCATTATATTATTTCACCCAAAAAGTACACATATATAGATATACACAGTATAGGTACATACCCCATGGAAAGCGTTCGGTGACGATGAAGCGAGGTCCAATGTTTTTTGTTCAGCCAAAAGTGCTCAACGCGCCTAAAGAAGTTTTCACTCCAAAATTGTTTCAAGGTTTGCATTATTGATTATTTTTTAAATCTCCGTATTATTAACTTTCCTCGCGAAGCCTCTTAGTACGGCGGTGCTGGAATATTTTGAGTTCATAAATTAGTAAAACTCTAAAAGGCCTTATTTTTTGTATGTGAATACAGTGTGTACTTGTAAAGTTCAAGTTCAACCTTATTGCCATTCATTTTCATTAATTCGTTGTATTGTGTCTTTTTTGATTATTTCTAACTAAAACATTCAAATTGAATTTCATGTTCAAATATCTTGAAAAGCTAGGCCTATATGGAAAGCGTTCGGTGACGATGCCGCCAGTTTCATGATTTTTGTTCACCCAAAAAGTACAAAAAACTCTTGCGTGGGTGCTAGTACGCAAACCGATTTTGTGTAATTTTATAGCAGCAGTAAGAAAATTCAAAATTCAAATGTTTTATTCAGTAAGTTTGCCACATGAGGGCTCTTTTACACATCGGTAATACACATATAGAGTGAATCTTCTAGCGCTTCGGGCAAGACCATCGTTTCGGAGAAGAAACGCCGCAATAAACTACAGCATAAAATACAATAAAACTTATCTAGAAGTAACATTACTAGGTAATAAAGTAATAAATAATTATTTTAAGGGCCTGTTTCACAATCGACAAGTAAATTTATCTGCCATATAAAGTTAGCTCTCTCTTTGTCTATTTTCAAGTGTAAGAAAGAGAAAGGGCTAAATTTATCTGTCAAATACGCTTTACTTGCCGATTGTGAAACAGGCGGTAAAACTAACACGAATAAAATCATTAAATTTGTAAGCTCAATAACATTAAATTAAAAATAGTAACTAGGAGAACAACATGACGAGGTCTCTATGTATGTAACCACGGGGATAAAAACCCCTGTTTGTAAGATTAAAATTACTTACTCTGCCGTGCCTATATATTAAGCAACTAGGTATATTTGTAAAGCAAAATCCGGACTTGTTTAAAAAATAACAGATGTAAGTATAGTGGTAAATTGTTCCTTCCAAAACTAAAGTTGCAAATGTATAAGAGAAATGCCTAAATTATGACCATCAGAGTATTTAACAAGCTTCCCAGATATTTATGTGACCTGTCCTTGAATAAATTAAAGACAGATCTACATGCATGGCTATTGCGCCGACCCTTTTATTTTATAAATGAGTTCTTTGATAATTAAGTTTTCTTGTATGACTACTTGCAAAATATTCGCACGCCAGCAATGGTGTAATATGCAGTTTTATTTTAATTTTGGAAGATCCCTGTAACCATATTACGGCGAATAAACGATTTTGATTTGATTTGAAAAACCCAGGCATGAGCATATCGGACCATGCTCAGTGTATGGTTTTGGAGTCATTATAACAAACACAAATAATATCTCAAAAAACGATTGTCCCAAATGTGGCTACAGAATTATCAATATGTTTTTAGAGTTGTTGGTAATTCTGTAGCTCTGCCTAACCCTCTCTGGGAATGAAGGCGTGAGTTTATATATGTACCTATGTATGGCGCTGTACTAGATTGCTTTTAAAATAAATTAACACTTTAGCCACCTGTATCTCAGGAACCCATCATGTGTACAGCCATGTGTGTGTGTCATGTGTATCAGTGGTGATAGTTTTCCTGTAAAGTTCGTTATTTTGTACATTCAATTAAGTTACTTTTGAGATTTTTATTACTTGTTTGGCTGTAGGGGGGAGAGACACGTAACTCTGATAAAATTGCACTTCTCGAGTTCAATATTTCAAAAACGGTCCCCCAAATGTAAAAATTGATAATACAATTTACATTTGCTGTAATGCTGAGCCAGTGTCCGATTCACTGCCGCGAAAACACACTAACTACTTGTTCATTGCTCTTTTCTGTTTTTACTTTTTTCTGTGTGTCTTGTGTCTGTAGTGAATCAATGTATTTTTCTTTCTTTCATTCATTTTTTAGAGTTATCCAACGATACTTACCTCAATGTCATAGTGTAACAAAAACCTTTGCTTTACTTAAATGAGGGGTGGGATACTATAGAGCCCCCGAAAACCCCCCCGAAAGAGCCTCTAGTCTACCTAATAAGCGCTACCTACTCTAACTATTATTATTATTATTGATGGGTTAAGATGGGCCTTGTGTGCCACTTCCACCATTGCTGATCTTTTGTTGCAGCCCTTTGTTTAGAGCTTACCGCGAAGGCCCGTTGCGTCCAGGAATTTTCAGATGCTTTGGGCAGTGAGGAGTTGTATCTCTTGTGAGTTCATGATAATGTCGCCCTATGTAGATACTTCGCAGAGGATGTGGATTGCTACTACTACTCATACTCATACTTATTTATTTTTAAATATCAAGTCTAACAATACAATGTCTGGTAAACTACTCATACTAAATAATACTACATCCAGGTAGGATTATTACAAAAGTAAAACTAATTCATGTCATACAGCACTTAGCTTAACGTCCATTTTTTAAGTTGATTGCAAAAAGAATTGGTATGCAATTGGTTTATGTAACCAGAGATACCATTGTGGACCCAAGTTATAGATCGCTTTTGTTGATTTGGCCAGCTCACGCATCGGTGTTATGAGATTTTCTGCATATTTGTTTTCAGACTTCATGGGAAAAGCGTCGCTTTATTTCTGAGAGGGTAGGTAGTGTTAATATTTTTTGTGAAATTAAAAAAGGTCGTGCTGGCGTGCCTGGCGGTGCGCCATTTAGCCGTTTTCACGTAACAAACCGACCGACAAAGTTACTTTCACATTCATAAGACTACACGTTGGCCTAGATGGTAGTGACCCTGTCTACAAAGCTAGTGGTCCTGGGTTCAAATCCCGGAAAGGGCAGATATTTGTGTAATGAGCGCAAGTATTTATTCCCGAGTATTGAATGTTTTCTATGTATTTAAGTACGTATTTCTCTATATATTTAAGTAAGGTTATCGTTATCTAGTTATCCATCCGTACAAGCCAAGAGCTTAGTTTGGGACTAGGTAGATTTGTCACCCTGATATTTATTTATTTATCTATAATATTAGTATGGAAGGGTAAAGGTACCTTACAGATAAAACTTTTGCAACATAATCTTACAATGAAAATTTGACCAGATTATTATGAGGTTCATAGTAAAATAGCGTTTAAATTTCTGAACAATGCAAAAATAATGTTCTTTCGTTACAAATTGTATTTCAACTTGGCTTATAAAATTCAATGTCGTTAAAATACGATAAAATCGCAACAGTACGTTCACTGTTCTACAACCAAAACGATTTTCGATTACTCTTTAACATAAATAAATATAATTAAATGTACATATTAATATAAAAAAGACAAAGATAAACGCGGTAAGCTTGTCGTTTCTTACATTGTATTGATCTATGTATTATGTCTTTCGTTTAATATTGAAAAATCAACAGCTCATAAAAACCTAAGACGTACAATATGGACAAAATCAATCCGATACATTTTCGTTAACAATCACATTCGCAGAGTTAATATTAACTAAGACCAACGTTTAGTTAACATCCATTGTCTAAATGGCATGCATTCTTTGCATTGCTTGGATTGTTGCCATTGCTTAATCGACTTTCACTAAGGTTCGTCACAATGGTCCAGCCCATTCCGCCTAACAAGAGATAAATTTATCTAATATATTTGTTGTAGGTAATATAACTCGTTGCTGCATATAAATTAATTACAATGTCGTCATGTTTAGTGGCATGTCTCATACTGTGTCTACAGCTAAATGTCATGAGCGTCAATGCAAAAACACATCGCATGGGGAAGAATCTAAGACAGAGCAATTTCATGGAACCGAGGGACCAAGTGTGGAACGAGATGGTGAACAACAATCCCTACCCAGATGTATGCTCAGGGCTAGAAAGCAAGACGAGTTTAAGAATCTGTATACTAGAACACAAGTGGTCTATAGAAATGCCTTTGAATAGACGGCGAACTGAGATGAAAAATTATAACTTCATGTCCGAGGTTAATCGGATCATACCATTACGTAAAAAAACAGACCCTGATAACCGATATGATTGTTTAATATCTGATCGGGATAGAATGCGCGAAGTTCCTAACCGTTGCTATGATTCTAGATATAATGACTTAAGGAAGAACAAAGATGCTATTTATAAATTTATTTCCGAAGTGATCAATGAGCTACGTTTCATTTTTGATTATGTATTATATGATGACACGGCTAACACACACATCGAAGACAAATTCTGGTATTTGATATTGTATTTAAAAAAAGTTGTAATGGAAATTCCGAATCCTTATATAATAGCTAAAGCGATAAATGCTGCTAAGAATGATAGCATCTACTTTCACAAGGAAACGACCGAACTTCAAAAAATGTTTGAAGATTTCTCACTCGAGTTAAAAGATCAAGTTAATATACTGTCATCGTCTTTTAATGCATTGAAATCCGCTATTATCCAATAAGACGCACTAAGCTTTTTAAAACCAATTTAGGATAAGGATAGTGCAATACCAGAATTCCGCGTAATCTTTTACAAGACTAGTGTTGGATAATTCATCATAATGTGTTTTGTAACGAACAATTGTTGTCTACCTTAGCGCAAAAGTTTAATTTTACCCTAGCACTAAAATTATACGTTGCAAAATGAAATGTCAAGTAAATTTCTCTACAGGTTTAGTTGTTACTATGTATTTATTTTGAAATTACATTATACGTATTCTTGAAAAATGCTTGCATTCGACCATACAACTTTATTTATTATATGTATAGGGTTCGTATTATTGATTATTTATTTTAATTCTTCGTATTACTGAGTTTCCTTACGAAGCCTCTCAGTCCGGTGGCGGCGCTGGCATATTTTGAGATATTTTGAGAAGTTAGAAAAACTTTGAAGTCGCTTATCTTCTTATGTGGATACAGTGCAGTAGTAAAGTTTATATTCCGTTCTATGTCACATCTTGCCATAGCATTTTCAGTAATTCGATGTATTGTGGCAATTTTTTTATTTCAAACTAAGTCATTAAAGTTAAAAACATAACAGGATCTTTTCTACGAAAGTTCTTAGGTTATAATCTTCCTAGACACTAGACGATGTTGAATCAAAATTAATTCATAGTATGTTTTACTCTTATAAAGGCTGGAAGTTATTTTTTTAGGGGTAGGTACATAGCTTTTAAGTTTAGTAGCTTTACATAGCTTTTCAGTTCGATTGGATGTTATCTGTGTTTGCTGGGCGTTTTCCCGAAAGAGTACCCATAGTTAAGGACTGAAATTAACATCCGTCATTTTTCCATTACAAGTCAACGAATTATACTGCTTTATGACAAATGTCGGACAAAATCCTGTAGCACTACGAGTGAAAATTGAAACTGCTGCTTTTTTGAATGTGGAATCCGCCTATTGGCGTATAAGGGCTGTATAAACAGAAATGTAATTGGATGAGTTACGGTTGTGTTAGTGAAAAAATGGAAAATGCCCTTATAGGGTGACGGCACTCATGCTGTACACTCTTAGCTGAAGTCACCAATAATGGATACTTAACTCTTAATTCAATTATCATAAGATTATAAATTGATTGTCTTAAATGAATAACTCTTATCTTCTGTAGGTACTATAAGAATCAAAGTGTCCATTATTGGTCCTTGTTCATTACTGGTTCCATCACCGCCCAGACCACGTCCGCCTTGACTAGTGGTCGGAATGACGTCATTAGTAGTAACTAGTTGTGACGTAGAAAAAATACCATGTGGCGTTTTAACTCTTATATTTCATGTTTAATTATTTTCTCAGTAAATAATGAGCTAATAAAGATTTTGCGACCACCCTTTAACACTTTTTAAAAAAGTTTTTGTTGAGAATTGTGCGTAATATTGAAAATTAACACGGTGTGCTCGTTTAAGAGGTTAGGGGCATTTGATATCATACGCGTGAATATTTGGTCACAAATAAGAACTACTAGAAATCAGTAAAAATCTGGCACTGTGGTGAGCTTCACAGAATGAGATTAAAAAGGCGACCAGCTGTTCCCCGATGTTCAACTAAGTGTCATCAAGGAATTTAATTGGGAGCATTTAGGTCTGCGGTGTCGCCAGTCAGCACCAGCTTACCACAACACAAGTAATGTTTATCATTCAAGAAACATTTATTAATTCTCTCATCGCATTAATTTATAGTGTGTCTCCAGTATGACAGCAAAAAAAATTCAACGCGAGCAGAGTGGCAATCTTGTCGTTAAATTTCGCTAGTAACTTGGTCTGATTTCTGCATGTACGAGTACATTGCTTTATATTCAACTGTAATCGTTTTGAATTATACTAGGTATTGTGTTTTTATAACTCTTTGGTCTGAAAGTAACGTGGCAATACATCACTCAGTGCTCAAAATTAACTTTGAATTATCTACGAAGTCATCGGCTCTATAAGTTTAGTCTCTTCATCCGTGTTTTAAGAATGTAAGTCATGCCAAAACTGACGTGTAAATTCATACTGAAACGTTGGTCTTGTCAATTTTATTACGAGTATACACCCATCAGACGTAATAGAAAACCTGATAAGAGAATTTCGGACCATGCTCAGTGTAGGGTTCCATCGAGGTTACTACAAACAAAAAACAAAACATGTACGAAAACAAGAATCAGGTTATTTTCAGTATATCCCACCCACCATTTTATAGAATTTCACTTCATCGATTGTATCAATTCTACGAAATTCACTTCATCGAATGCAGTTTGATGCTGATGTTTTCAGGATATCTTAAATATTAATTACGAGTACGTGGATTAGGTTACGTTACATGTGACTACAAAAAAAAATTTGCTCATGCGGCAAGAAATGCCTTTCGATAAAATGAAAATTCTGTGTAACGATACTTTTGTTGAAAGCTGTTTCGATAAAATAATAGGTACGAGTAGGTACCCTTACCCAATACTAGAAGTTGAACTGCACACCATTATACTTTACAATAAACAGGTTTATAGGTCCTTAATTTTCTGGCTCTAATGAAGGCCTAAACAAAAATTGTCTGGACCTACGCGTATCTAGTCTGTTCTCTAAAATCCTGATTTTGTGCATGTAACTTACAAGAACTGTGTTTCTTTACAGCTGCTACGGCGCCTTGGCTTGCTTTTGAATTGTCAATGTCGTCAATCTTAGTTGTGTGCTTGCTTTCTTTTCTGCAACAAGATCTCAACGCAGACGTCGGACGCCCAACGCTCAATGAAGCAATGTCGACCGAAGACACGGTATTGAAGGAAACTTTACCCTTCAACCCCTATCCAACAGTTTGTTCCAAGTCATATTTAAAGACTAAAACGGACTTAAGATTATGTATCCTGGAGCAAAAATGGTCTCAGGAAATGATTATTATTAGTCGTCGTCAATACAACGGTAAATATAACTTTATGAGTAATGTAAACAAAATCATACCCGCACGTGTAAAAACAGATCCTAATGATACAAACGACTGTTTAATCTCCAGCCGATACCGAGTTCGCGAAGTACCCTACGGTTGTTACGATGACCAATTTAGAAGCTGGAATAAAACGTATTGGAATACATTCCTTTCCCAAATAATCAACGAATTCCGGTTTATTTTTGACTACGTGTTGTATGACGATACAACCAATACACACGTCGAAGATAAATTTTGGTATTTGATTTTATATCTGAAGAAATTAGTAATGGAAGTGCCGAATCCTGTTAAAATAAAACAAGTGGTTCGTACCATCAGAAACGAAAGAAGAGTCTACGGTACAGCGGTGGATGAGCTTAAAAGTGACATTAGAAGTTTCTACCAAAGAACGCTTTCAAAGTTTAAGGCATTAGAAGCGTCATTTACCAAATTTGATAATTTGTTCAAGAAAATGCTGTGATTTTTGTAAACACCAAACAACAATATCCCGAAAAAAACATCTCAATTTATACTTATGCAAAAGGCCCATGGGCTTTGTGTGAAATCTGGACCCAGACCCAAATTTTACTAAACAATATAGCCTTGACTCGCACACAGAGTTCCGTACCGCTGGACAGTATGTACCTATAAGTTATATTCCGATATGAATTTGATTTCAAATCGAATCAGCGCGAGCCAAACTCACACTTGACTATTTTTTAGTATTTGTAAAAAAAATTGTTTCTATTTGCGATATATACGGCAGGAACAGGAATACAAAAATAGTATCTTGAATTAGATTTTTAAAATTCGCAATCATAATTTTTATTCGATTAAAAATAATGATCAATCACCGTATTGTAAGCATGTACGCGGTTAGGTACTCGAGAAATGCTACCTTTTTTTCGATTGGGGGTCTTCCCCTTCCCCCACCACCCCACTATGCCTTATGTTACATCTCATTGCCAAAATCATGGACTGTTCGTGTAGAGAACACCACATCTTTGACCACCAATCCATAAGGTCCCTTTATCACTAAACTTTACATATTCTCTTTTTGACACACATAACACGTGTGTGTGCATGTGTGTGTGTACTGGCGCTGCCGTGATGGGCCTTCTACCTGTCATTTTACAACTTCAATTAAATTATAGGTAATAGGTTAGTCCAACTGTCGGCTTTTGGTTGAAAATATTATGAGTCGCCGACTTCAGTTGGTCTAACCTATATATAACCTATCATTTTAAAGGAAGAGGTTGCGTTTTTTTTAAGTGGGTCTTTGCTTCTTTTAATATCGACAATGAAAATAAAAATATGTTGAATAAAAACGTTTTTTGTATGGGGACTCCCTTTATTATTTTACTTTATTTGTTAGTGAATCCGCCTTAAAAACTCAAATTCAAAAGATACAGCTGTTTAAAGTAAGCATGGACAGACGGACGGACGGACAGCGGAGGCTTATTAGTTGGACTCGCTTTGGACATGGAACCCTTTTCACTAATTTAACCAAAATTCAATTGGGATATAATTGATTTTGCAATCATTATATTTTAGTGCATCTTCACAGCAGTCTATGAAGATGTATTTGTTTTTTGTATCATGGTACCTAACCTATACCTACTTCTAATAATATTCAATGTTAAACTAATAATTATTGTATTTATGTTCCATAATACAAATAATTATTATTTATATTTCCGATTGTTTTTTATGTCAGGGGTCGGTCCAAACGTTTTGGCTTGCACAACTTGCACAACTATTGTGTGCACCAAAATAGTTCGTAAAACTAAGGTCTAAATGCTATATCAAAGTAGGTACCTACACACAATAGTTGTTCAAGTTGTGAAATTGGCCGTTTGCTCATACGGAATCCAATAGTCAATTTCAATACCTTTCAACACTAGTAAATTAAAAAGAAATAAAAATGGTTTTCGGGTTTTATGGCGAATCACTTTTTTATTCACAACGGCGGTGGACCACGCTACAAAGGTATGTAATTTTTTAAATATATTTTTGATCATGAATAGCGAAACAGTAAGTGTATAAATTGAAAATTATTCTTCTTTCCTCTCTAATTCTACATATTAATTTTCAAATTTACGTATCAAAAATCTGAGCTCAAGTTGACCGACCGAGCCACCAAGGTCTTGCGTGCATAAAAAGGGCTGGTCGCCTGTCCCGCCACGCTTCCCTTAACGACATCATCCGGTGGGCTCTTGTCAGCGTCAACGTGCCTGCTACACTAGTGGCAGTGGCTAGTGGGTTGGCACGTGATGATGGCAAGAGACGCGATGGAATGACTCTCGTGCCGTGGGAAACGGGATGGCTTTAAGTGTGGAATGCCACCTGTGTGGGTATTCAGGCACCGTCCCACCTCGGTGCGTCAGATATGAAGCCAGTGCGGCGGCCCCCGCTACCGAATCAGCAAATCTATATTGAAGATAATTGCGTATTTTGCGGCTCTTCCGGTAGAAACTCTTGGACAGTGGGGCTCGGAGGAATGGAAGTTTTTCCACTCTATATTATGTCATTTTGCGACCTTTAGGTACAATAGCTCTACCTATTCCGGTCACTGATAATCCTCAACATCATACCAAATTTGACGCTTGTGTGTTTGACTGGTTATATGATACAACCAAAATAAAAATCTTGAAAAAAATGTTTGTTGTATCGTGACCCCCTTAAATTATTAAATACCCAAAAACCTATCCCGCTGAAAAGTTTCAGGATTGAAAACAATAATATTTTTGTCCTCTTTTCGCAGTTGCTGACATACTCGCACAAGAATAAAACACAATGTCATTGAGTTTAATCGTATATTTCTCTCTCGTCACCATGATGTCTAAAGCCAATATGGAGGAACAACCACATTTCAACAGCGACTCGATGTTTCTAAAAGACCACGAGTGGAACGAGATGGTACATTACAACCCATTTCCAGATATCTGTTCTCCAGCAATCTTAAAAAGTAAGATGAGTTTGAGACTATGCATTCTTAAGCAAAAATGGTATTTGGATATGTCTAAGCATAGTCGTCGCTCTCAAAATGTAAAGAATTACAATTTCATGGCAGAACTTAGAAGGATTATACCTTTACGCGGCAAAACCGACCCTCGTGATCCCCATGATTGCTTAAAATCTACTCGGTACAGAGTTCGCGAGTCACCGTATACTTGTTACAGTACTAAATTTAGAGGATGGAATGAGACATAGTTAAATGGATTTATTGGCGAGATTATTACTGAATTTAAGTTTATCTTCGATTTTGTATTGTTCGATGAAACGACTAATACTCATATTGAAGAGAAATTCTGGTTTTTAATTTTGTATTTGAAGAAACTCGTAACAGAAGTACCGAATCCCATATCCATCAAACAAGTGGTCGAAATGATGAAAAACGAAAAGAAAGTCTACAGATATAAAGTAAGGGAACTCAGAGCTGCAGTTGGTAATTTCCAGAAAAATACGGTAGCCAAACTAAGTGTGTTACAGAAAACTTTTAATGAGCTCCATAATATGTTTGATACAGTTAACTTTTTTTACATTTCACCACCGACGCCTAAAGATTGATGAACATCAGTGCTTCTAAATACTTACCCAACAAACTAGAAGAATGGAAAAAAACAACAGGCTCTAAGCCTCTATTCTACTGGGTAAAACCATATTGTTTCTGATGTTGTTACTGTGAAGTCCATAGGAACTATCGTAACGTTGACGACATGATAACATTTCAAAGACAATATTCTTTTACTGAGAAGAAAGGAGGTTCTGAGGGGTTATTATGACGTAACTTTGCAGTTCAGTTTACACTGAGAGAAAAGGACAGAGCTATGTAACTGCTATAGCTCTGTCTCTTACGCTCACCGTAAAATGAATTGCATAGCTATGTCATGATAACCCCCCTGTGCGTCTATTCTCACTATAATCGTATTGCTTTTGATATGATATCGTATCGTCAACATTATTATAGTTCTCATGTTTACTTGTACCGATATTTCGTTTATATGGAGGAATAACTTCCTAAGTTTAGTAATGTTAACTAAGTTATGGGACCAATTCAGATTGTAATTTCTAATTTTAAATATCTGTGAACCTACGTTTATTAACGTTAGTATCGATTCTTGCTAGCTGAGCTTTTGCTATCGACAGACTACATTAGAAATATTATATATCTGCTATTTCTTTCTCGCTTTTATATTAGTCAACTAATAACATATTTACACTTGAGTATATATAAATAATATAAATTTTGTCGATAACTATTAAGAAAGTTCGTACGATACAATAAATAGCGGAGATATAGAGCACTTTGTTTTATCAGAGGATAAAACAAAGTGCGAATTTCAGCGAAGCTAAGCCGAAAAACGGCAGAGTGTAGAAAACGACTTATCAATTGCATATGTATCCATTGTTCTATCTCTCCACTGAGCTCCACTTTAATAAAATCGCACTGTTCTTGTAGTTAGCACAGGCTAGTTTTTTTAGATCGAAAGTCAGTCAGTCATTCGTGCCTGCGACTTAGGTACAGCTAAGTCTAAGGCTGATCAACATCTCGACTGTAAAATCTAGCATATCGTGTCAGTTTTCGTTCTAAATCTATTATTAATTAAAAATAAATAATTAAACACGCCTCGGCTATACGTGATGTGTAGGACTACTGACGTTGCATTCCAGGAAAATTAACGATAGTGTAGGTCTGTCAAGCCATTGACATAAGCCAGCGACAGATTACGTCAATCTTATATGATTTATGTCGTTCAATCTAGTCATTTAGTTTCGTTCATCCGTCAAGACATATCACTTAAGAACCAGGCTGTTGATTGCACCCTCTTTACCTTCCCAGAATGCAACTTGTAGTATTTGTAAAAATAAGTTCTTATGTTAAAATCCCGCTGTCACGGCTATTGTATTCAGTACTTGATTTTAAGTTGAGTTTTTTTGTTTAGTATTTCTTTTCTTCTTCTTAGAAGTATAGGTATATAAGATGAGAGTGATTACATAGAAAAAAGAGTTAGATCAATGCAGTATTTTGGTTAATCTGTTCGACTATGTGAGGATAGTATCTAGTATCCTTGTAATAATAATGAGATAAATAATAATAATATTTATGGAATATTATCAGTTAAATTTGTGAACGGTACACAAATTAATTCTAAATTATTGCGAATAGAAGCGTTAGTATGAATCAGATTATATATTCCCTCTTTACTAACGCTTGGGTAATGTTTTGATTCGAGTTCCACTAATGTTTTTATTAGTGATTTTAGATCCATGAAAAACGAATATTAGCCGAATTTAATTTCAAAAATAACTGTACGTTCGAGACCCTCTTCAAAATTCCCTTCTATTTTCCTAGCCATAACTACTGACTAAATTATTAATATAACGTTAAAATTCAAAACTGTGATAATTTAGTCTATGTTTACGAGTACAGTTTAATATTATGCTAGATTAAGGAATTTCATTGTAGTATGTAATATTATGTTCAAAGAATGACTCCCAACAAGCAAAATGAGTACTTATAGTGTTCTCAAGCCTATTTTTTATTGTACTTATAAGATACTTGAAGTTTGCTACAAACAAGGAAATGGGCGCAGTTATAGGAGCATTGCTTTCTTATAACCATCTTATAATCAACTAGCAGAAAGTCACTAGGCCCTATAATACACTTACAGAAGTTCTACCAGAGTACAATTGCTCCTATAACGTTCTGAGACTACCCATTTACAAGTTTTATAACTCTTATAAGTATCTCGCATGAGCATCATACTAAAGCAATCTTATTTATAACGCACTACTAATATACTTAGTTATTAGTTATAAGTACATTTTGTAAACATCTTTCCGTTGTTTCGGCCGGTGGGTGTGGTGTGTTTGTGGGAAATAAATACTAAAAAACAAACGTAAGTACCTATTTTTCTTATTAATCTAACTAATATAATTTGTAATAGTGTAGAGCATTATGTAAGTATTGTAAAATACTGTATGTATAGTGTGTGAATTTACCGGGGAAGTCATTTTTATTGTAAATGTCAACCATAATTTGTTTAATTTTACAATGCCCATGGAAAAAGTGTACATATCATATATATTGTTAAAATAATATTACCACATTTATTAAGAACATCCGCCATTTTCTAAAAATTCTCTGCATTGAGTACGTTATAGGACAATTATAAGTAAATTTGCACTTATAGCAGTTTTAATCCAGATAACTTGCCGCCATATTAAAACGTATTAGGGTTCCTCACGAAATCTTCTTACTATCTATGAATCCTAAGAAAGTTAATTTAAGTTAAAAGTAATGTTTCGGTTTGGTTGTCCATGGTTACAAATTTAAATAAAACTACTTAAACGGATTATATCGCGTACCATTTCTTAAATTCATCCCGTATGAAATACACTAGATTACAGATTACAATCATCAATGAGACAATTTTAGTTTACCTGTCATGCTTTTTTTAAATAAATTATTGTTGTCTTTTCTGTTCTTTTCGAAATGGTGGTATATTTAGACGTTGACTGCTTTTTAAGTAAAGATGACCTTATGAAACCTACCCTACCCTACCCTTTTACCCTATCTGAAAAGTGTTATGGATGTGGACGATTCACTGATTCAAGAATGAATCCCCACATTATTGTTAACGTAATCAATATTAAGAAACTACTTAATATAAAACAATTGTGGTGTCAAGGCTGCCAATACGAGTATATGCTCGTGTACAATCATTACATGGAAGATGAGTGTTACTACTGCTATTAAAAAAAAACACAATCAGTATCAACCAAGTTTTAGAACATCATAATATTATTATTTAGATTTCATACAGAATACTGTAAGTAACGTCACTCTTTTCATCGTTGTAGTCTATGTTACTTCCGAAACAACTGAAATTTCTTTATTAGTGTGTAATAAGGTCCGTGCATCTCTTGGTAAAACGTTACTTAATCTTTTGTTAACAACAGCAGATAGTTCATTTAAGGCTCGGTGAGGTACCTATATTGAATTTTATAGCCCATTTTCTTATATCTTCAACCAAATCACAATTTTTCATACTCTGTGGTTTTTTCTAAGTCAAAGTCGTATTCATCTCGTTCGCTATCCGAGTCTAAAACACACTCCACCGCGGAACCCTTATTTTCTTCAGTTGTATTTGCACTTGACGCACCAGGTTCACTTTCTAATACAGATGAACTTGTTTTCGTTAAATTGGGCGTTACTAATTCTGTATTACATTTTCTCACTTTTCTTCTATAATTGCCGCTCCTTTTAAATCGTTTCCATTCGCTTACATCCATTTTAAACGACTTTCCCAATACAAATTCAAACAAATGATTCAGCAAAAAATACCAAACGTTTACTAGTAAGGTGTTTGATCAAATAACTTATAAGATTATTTCATCTAATAAGACTCTTACCAAGTACAATTTCATTTATAAGAACATTGGACAAGACTAATAGCGATGTAGACTTGTAATAACCTCAGCTTAGTATCTTATAATATCTTATTCTCTTACAAAATGCTACTATAAGATCAAATATTATTCAGGCCTATTTGATCTTTCTGCAAACTGTTATAGGAGACTTAAACCTATAACTGTCTTATAAGACGATCTTGTAGGTAACTAGAAGTCTGTAAAATAAAACCAAATGATCTTAAGACTATCTACGCTGGTGAAATGTTACTATAAGTATAAGTATCCTGTAACTGTTTAGTGCTACAACCTTGTAGCAAACTATAAGGCTGAAATATAAACATGAATGCTTTTGAGTATGTTACCGCTTATCGTATGCTATTATAAGTATATGGCTCTACGTCAATGTCTCTATAGGAACGTTATTAGTAAAAAAGTACTTATAGTCTTTATTTATAGGAATACTTTGCTTGTTGAACTGTTGTCATTTTTACGGCGCATCTTCTCAATAATATCTCTTCTCGCTGAAAGTTTTTACTGGTTGATTTTGTAGAAAGTGCAATGTTCGCGCGTACTTACCGAATGAACATATTTTTTGTCTTTATCTCCTAGATGCGGGCAATTGCTTACCTAGTTCTTGAACAAATGTAACTTAGTAGGTTTCTTTAGTTCTCTGTCGCCGAATTTAGTACCGTTATAATCATTATGGCATTCTGCGAACTGTACCACGTGGCATGATCTATATTTACGTATCGGTAGCTACGAGCTTGTTTAGATCGTTAAGTTTATATTCGTTTGGCATTTAGCGACGCCTGCTCTGGCAAAAAGGCTCTTACTCGTCTTGTTGTTTAAAACCTTCGAGGAACATGATCCTGGATATGAGTTGGTACGAACAGTTTGTGGCAATGTAGCGCTGACGATTTCAATCGTTCTCCGTGTGAATTTATTTATAATATTGTCCTAATTTATTTTTAAGCATCTGAGCCCTCGAGTAGAAGTTACGTGGCTATGGTTTGTAACGTCTTCATTATCGAATTGTAGTTACTCTTAAGAATCATTGATAGGTATCTGCAAAACAATGCACTTTATTACTCTTTACGAAATGAACATCAATTGTTTTGATAACTTTATTTTTGTTAATGGGGCTTTCTAGCAGCAAAAAGTTTACCATACTGTCCTAAGCTAATAATCTTTAGGGTGATCTACTTTTATAATATGTATAAAAATATATTTCTACAGATTTTATATTTCTAATCACTTTGTAGAATATTTGAACAGTTTCATAAAAGAAGGTACATGAAGGGTAAAGTATTGAAGACAGGCAATTATATTCTAATGGTTTGGTGGAAATTCACTAATTAGTAGAGAGCTTGGCCACGTGTTTTATTGACTGCTTCACTATGTCGATAGACATATTACATGACATGTTATCTCATGTCTTCAAATAGTTGCCAATCTTTCACAATTTCAAACTTTGTTAGAATGAGGCAATTGAAATAGTGTAATGCGTAAGTAAGAATTGTCTTTTATCCTACATATCTACTCTAACAACTTTAGTACGTGACGTGAGCATACATTTCTGATATGGAAATGTTATCTTTATAGCTTAATTTCAATACTTTGGTATATTTTTGTTTCAAATTTAATGTTTGTTCATTAGAATAATAATGATCACAAATACCTTTTTTTTATTATGGGTCATGAAAAGTAAATCGGTTGATGTGAAATAAAATGAAACAAAACGTTTAAATTGTTTAAATGTACTCCTACCTTCAGGCTTCAACTTTCAAGTTCCTACAGTTTAATTCAAAATTCAAAATATTTATTCAATAAATTGGCCTCATGAGAGCTCTTTTACACGTCGGTAACATGGAGTGAATCTACTAGCGCTTCGGACAACACCATCATTGCTTACTATAATTTCAAGAACTTTCAGCTAATACATTGGACCTATTAGGACGCACACCGACCTTTACCGCATCTTTAACTGGTTTTCAAAATTCAAAATCAATTTTGTATTTCTGTATTTTTTATGAATGACAGACAACCGATTGGCTCACAATTATTTTATACACTCCGACTCAAAACTAGTTAACTTTGAACACAATTTTGGGCACTGCACTGAATGAAAGACCCGAGGGGCTATTGCCTAATAAACTCGCAATCGTAATCGTTTTCATTTTGAAAATCGAGGGCTTGTCTGCATACAACATGAAAACAATTGTTTCGCTTTGAAGTCGATTGTAATTGCGAGTGCGTTAGGCAATAGGTCACCCGTTTAGACACCTAAACACACTGAACGTGTTACGTTACACATAACTTATTGCTTCTTATTGCCCTAATGTAGCTATTTCAGAAACGTTCTTAGATCTCTCATCTATATTTAATTGAAAACGAACAAAACTATTAGTGTCGTTTCGTCTTACGCCTTATTAATTTTATTAAAAAAAAAATACTATTGCACAAATGTCTTCGGTCTGTCTGTCATCAACGATATAAATACTTACCAAAAGATCTGTTTAAACTAGGAGATGGTTTGTCATACTTTCGTTATTGAAAGTTCATCGACAACAAATTGCGGTAGGTGCCAAAATATGTATAGCAATTCTTATCGCGTACAACAATAAACTCTTATTACTTGAAACGATAAATGTGTTATTACAAATATTACTTACTTTTTTGTTTCAAATACATCGTATCAAGTACTTGCGTCGTCAAAACACAATGGAAAACAAAAAGTTCACACTATAAAAAGTGAAATAACCGTTACCAACGTACCTTAACAAATTTATGTCAACTTTAATAAATTAAGTTTGAAAAATCGTCATATCACTAAACGACGCCGGCGCCAGTGACTTCGCACGCGTAGAATTGGTTTTACCCCCTAATATTTTTTCCCGTTTTGGGGGTTGATTTTCGGCAAAACCTTTCATAGTGCTTCCTAAGGGTACCCAAGGAACATTAAGCCACATAGTGTTGCCTTGCTCCCAAGTAATTTTACTTCAAAATTTTCAAGTCCCTAGATTCAGCAGCCGAGCGGTCTAGACTGTGCGTTGGCGTTGTCTCTCAGTCGGTCATGGAGTTTTATAATTAATATATAAGAACAATATACAAGATACAACTGTAATGGCCAACGTGAAAAGTAGATACAAAATCTTATACCCTTCCAGTCATGTCAAATAAAATTGACAAATGTGTTGATGCAGTAAAGTACAAAAGTTATTTCGAAGCTGACTGTTTAACATAATGTAACCACAGACTTATTTTTACAGACACTGCTGACGAAAATGTCTCCGAATATATTGGCGTATCTGCTTCTGTGGGTATTTCAGAAAACCTTAGGTATAGATTATGAGTGGCTAGAGATGGTCCGCACAAACCCTCACCCAGACAAATGTCAGGCAAGCGAATTGAAAAGTAAGACCGCTTTAAGATATTGCATTCTTGAACAAATGTGGGTTGATGAAATTCGCAGAGAAACACGCCGTCAGACGAGCGATCCAAGTTATAACTTTACAGCTGACATTCATAACTTAATACCAATCCGTATGAAACATGCTCTTGCCGATGGTCTCGATTGTTTTGCATTGGGACGTCCAATTGTACGAATTGTGCCGTATGACTGCTACACTTCCGAAGTATTTGTAGAGGGGTGGGAAGAGAGATGGTTGGACTTCATAGGCCAAATTATTAATGAATTACGTTTTACGTTCGACTATGTTCTCTTCGACCATCTTTGCAACATGAATATTGAGGATGAATTTTGGTACTTAATATTGTACTTGAAGAAATTTGTGACGGAAACACCAAATCCGTTTACCTTTGCTAGCGCTATCAATTCAGCTGCTGAATTTAAAAACAAGTTCTACGGACAAGTGCAAGAAATGAAAGCACTTATTAAACAAACCGAACATGAGTTGCAAGTTGAAATCGATGTACTAAAAAATGCTGTTGACAGTTTAACGCCGATTATTAAACCGCTTATGGATAAAGTTGTACTGCGTAGCCACAAAATCAACCAGCAAGTCATCTATGAGCGATATTTAAAAGGCGTTTGTATTAGTGGATGTGCACGAAAATAAACGAAAAGCTGTGTTTATAATCACATTATTTTAAATATAGTATCTCATTGATTTGGTGATCTATTGGTAGTAATGTACAGTAGCGCTGTTAGTTCTACCTGATTCCGCCAAAGAATCACTAGTGGCCACGTGCCTAAAAATGTGAACGACGCCCGGTTTTGAGCGAGGACGAAGACGATGCGAGAAGAAGAAAGGTAGCGACGCCAGCGTAACTTTTGAAAGCCACCTCGCCCTGAAGCTCCTGTCATAAGCCCCGACCCATTTTCCATATTTTAACCATACCACAAGTGAGAGTGAGGGCTACAGGTGGATGCAGGAGACGACGCCAGTGGAGTCGTGGTTGCCACTCCACATTGAGTTCTCGTGGCATCTTGAAAGCCTTTCCCGGGCTTTCTTGTTCTTCCGACGCTCTAAAAATTCCGCTTGGTGTCTTGGGAACCTTAGCTGTGCCTTTTTCTTCTGACGCGCGTCGCAACCTTTTCCTTCTCACATCGTTTTCGTTCTAGCTCAAACGCCGGCGTCAGTCAAGTTTTTAGGCGCATGACCGCTAGTGTCCCTTTGGCGACACAGATGTCGCTGCTGTATTAGACTATAGTGATTTGTGCCTCTATTATACTGTGTAATCCCATATGGTTTTTATGTGTTTTGACGTGTTATCGTATTATTTTTAAATTGGCCGCACGGTCCCGTAAATGAGAGCTATCGTAATGGTGACAATACGATAAAATATCAAAGGTAATATGGTTTTACCGAGAAGAATTGAAGGGCCTGCTGCTAGCCAAGCGTTCCTTTAAAAATGAGTGTTCTCCACCGAGTTATGAACATTTGATATTCTTCAAGCTTTTTTTTAATGCAACTACAAAGGTTCTCTAGTGTACACTGAAAAATCAAATGGGTTGATTTTACTAAGTTTTATGGTTAAAATAGGACTTACACGTGAGTTTGGTTGAGTTAACCGGGAAAAAGGTTGAAGCAACCTTTTCAATGTGTTGTTTTTACTAAGGTTAGGTGTTACTTCAACGAAACTCATGGGTAGGTCCTAAAATGTAGTAAAATCAACCCATTCGGTTTTTCAGTGTACCCACCCATTTCGAAGTAGTTTCAAGTTTATAAATACCATCAACTATTTCAAACGAGATTTTCCACCGTTTCATTAAAAAATATAATTCCTTAACCAGCTTAAAATACAAATAACGCGTTTTATTACGTAGGTGCAACTAGGTAAGGTGCTTCAAAGTTAAGCCCCTGAGCGAGTCAGAGAGAAGTACAAACGGATTACGAATCTGAGAAAAAAAACGGCAAAATAAGCTAGGTACTGAAAAAAAAACTGGTAAATTTTGCAAAAGGAAAGATTGCTACCATAATAAAAGATATTGGGAAAAATAACGTCATACTCAAAACAGACAGACGAAAAAATAGCGGTCTTAGTAGTAATAGGTTCCCATTGGCACCTGTCGATAACCAACTACTCTTATCGCCGTGAATAATAATTTTGCATATACTAAACCCAAGCAATAAACTTATTTCGTGTATAATGTACAGCAGGTACACAATATGACTATTATAACAGAACTAAGCTTGAACGTATTACGATTATACTATTGAAACAAATTCTAATCAACGTTTATCGAAGCCTTGTAGTTTTTGAACATTCAGAAAACTGTCACCTCAGCAGATAACACACGCAGGTTTTATTATTTTCATACTTTGTCTCTGTTTAAAATATTTGACGAAGTAGTTCGTTTAGTTGGTTTTGACTGATTATTAAATTGCTAGATGGGATTACATTTAAAACAAAGGTCAAGAAATTGATGAACATTTTTGATGTATACCTCGTTAAGACTATTTTAATGTGCTATATTTACTTGCTACACCCGAAATGGGCAAACTTTTTATATGGTGTGACTGAATGTACCTACAGTTTCTGACAATATATTAATCTTATTTTAGGTTCTCTTTTTCATCGCAGAAAATTTAATGTCCGATTGTCACTTCCCAACCAAACATTCGCAGAATTTCACGCCGAATGATCATGTGTCCGAATGATCAAAAGACAACCGGTGAAATGACTAGCATAGAGGCATTCCATCTTAGTCCTCAGGGTTGGCAACGCATTTCTTAGGATTGCTCTGCAGTCTTGTGAATGCGAATGTCTATGGGTCACAGTTTCCACTTACCATCAGGTGGCCTGTGTGCTCGTTTGTCATCTCTATGCCATAAAAAAAAAAAAAAAAAAAAGATATCGAATTATTTCACAACCTCCCGATTAGCAACTGCGTTTGGTTTTTTTTTTATTGTGCAATAGTTACTTGTCAAATGGCGAAACGTTTGATGGCAAGTGAAATTCGGACAAAAAGAGTTAGCCGGATCTTATTTATTCTTATGGTTATGGCTCGATATGTATTCAGTGTAAAAGTTCACGTCTATCACTTTACTTTTACAGTACACCTGATAATGAAATTGTTTACGAATGTATTTACGTGTTTTCTGATGTGCCTTCTAAAGCACATGCGGAGTGAAGACACGGAGTGGAAACAGATGATCCGCACGAACCCCTATACGGAATCATGCCCAGAGGGCCATTTTAAAACCAAACTAAGCATGAGATATTGCATTCTCAAACAAATGTGGTCTAAGGTATTAACACCTGCTTTTGAAACTCGTCGTCAAGAAAAATCTGTCAAAATAAAAAGAACCAGTAGCAATTATAACTTTTCGGCTGATATTCACAACTTGATACCAGCACGAATAAAAAAAACTCCAAAAGATGGAATAGACTGCTTCACTTCAATACGCCCTATAGTAAGACCGGTGCCCTTTGATTGTTATACCACCACTCCCTTCCAAGAAGGGTGGGAAGAAAGATGGATGAATTTTATGGGACAAGTATTTAATGAATTACGTTTCACATTTGACTACGTTCTGTTCGATGATACGTGCAACACGCATATTGAAGATGAATTTTGGTATATAATGTTATATTTAAAGAAATTGGTGACTGAAATCCCCAACCCGTATAAGATTGCCAACGCGATCAATACGGCTTTTGAATATAAAAATGATTTCTACAGTAGATTAGATACTCAAATGAAGGCCATAAAACAAGCTGAACACGACTTGCAACGAGAAATAGATGCGTTAAAGAATGCCATTGTAGCTATAACTCCCATTATTAAAAAACTTTTTCCAAGAGTTGCGAAGCGTACTCATAATGTCAACCAAGAGAACAGGAACTATGTTTTGGGTGTATGTGTATCTGGATGTATTTAAACTCTAAATAAAATTCGTACCGCAAAAGGGAAATGATACCATTGACCGAAACTGGTAATAGTTGAAAAAGATAACCCTCGTTATAATATCTTAGAGTATGAGTTATGAATTGGTAATATAATATTACTTTATTGGTTCTGAACAATTGGAACAATTGTAATCAATTACCTAATATTTAAAGGCATTTTCAATGACCTAACAAACAGTGTCGGTTCTTAAAATAGTAGATTTGTCACCTAAATTGAGTCACCAAATTATATCAAAACGTTTACATAAATATGAATTTATTAAGTACAATACAACAATACAATACAAAACACTTTATTGTACACCAAACAATAACAATACAGAGATACAGCATTATTAAAAACAACACAGGTAAACAACAGGCGGTCTTATCGCTGATACCTACACATACACCTACCTACCACAACATACATACATTACAAAACAAAATTAAACAAAACAAACAAGACAAACACAACAAAACAAGAAAACAAGATTAAGATTATTAGAAGTTTGTTTCAAAACAATAGAAGTATCACCAAAATTGAATCACTGAACAATGTAAAAGTATTGCCAGAAAATATGGCATAATGTAAGGTTCAACTGCTAATTAAAAATGAACGAACAAGTTGACAGAGCTCGAGTGTGCGTAGATACCTTTAGGCAACTCTGACCTAACCTAACCTATAAACATTATAAAGTATCAATCTAATTAAGCAAAGTGTTTAACTTACCTTGATTCAAACATAATATTATAATTTATAAATACACTCGAGTGCAAAAATTTTGGGTTACTAGCATAGATTTCAATATCTTAAAAAGGAATACGGCTTGCCTAATAAAATAAGTTGGACCTTAAAGAAAATTTAATGCTACTTAAATAAAATACGTTACATTTATTACTGAATCTTTGTTTAATTTTATAAAAACTAAGAATGACATCCACTTGTTTGCCAAAATAAAGTGTTTAACATGGCAATGCACACCAAGTTTCTGAAGCACAGTTGGGGAATGTTCTCACATTCCTCTACCAGTGCATTCTTTAGTTTGCCAAGCGTCATTGAACGAGTTACTCGTTGCCTTACACTTCGTCCAAGCTCGTCACAGGCATGCTCGATCGATTTAAGTTTATTTGTACCAAAAATATAAAATTTCTGTCAACAATCTATTAGTATCACTTAATTCGTTCAATCTTCAACATGATAGATCTGTCTCCTAATAAATAGATCAGTTCCTTAATTCGATGAACAATCCACCAATCTGCTTCGCCGCTCGCTGCAGTAAATAGTTTGTTGATTTTTCGTGCAGGGAAATTTATAATATTAAGACGTACTCGTATTATTAAATATAATCGAGAGCAAAACTTTCGGGTCACTATGATAAATCATAATATTTCAAAAACTGATATTATACCTAGTTAAGTGAAAAAATTTAAACCTCATAAACAAATATGTTCTCCTTCATAACAAGTATTAAAACTCATTATATTTTTTATATTTTTATATAAAATAATGACATGAATAAAAAATACATACAAAATGATCGTCTTTGTTTTGGTTTTGTCATAATATGTATACACAAAAAGCGTCCCAGCAGGCCTAGCATGGTTGCGTTTATCGTGTGACAAAATGTGGATAAATCCGTCAGTCTCGTACTTATAGAAGTGTCTGAAAATGACGGATGGTTTATCCACATTTTGTCACGTGATAAACGCAGCTATATTGCTAGATTGGCCCCTGGGAGTGATGCTGAACGATAAATGGTCGTTTCGTAATCATAGCGTACAGAATACTTGGTTTTATACAGCGCATATTATGTAAAGTGTTTAAAAACCCATCTAGGCTTATATCATTATACAATTCGTTTGTTCAGTCTCACCTTGGGTACAGTTTAACGATTTGGAATCCCTTTTATTATATTCATATAGACCTAGAATATTATATTTACCTAGAATTTATATACAGTCTTGGCCAAAGGTGTTGAGCACCCCAGATTCCTTTGTAACTAATAAATAAAGTTTAATTTTGCATTAATAAAAATAGACAAAGACTTAAAATATAAAAAAACTGTTTGAATATGTGCAAATCATATCGTTTCGAAGTAGCTATTTACGTCAATAAATATGAGTAATCTTTCCGGTACATACACAACTTTCTTTAGTAGTAGATATAAATGCACCTAACCTAAAGTTCGACTATTATAAGAAAAACACATGGGTGCAAAACACTTTTGGCCAAGACTGTGTTTAATACAAGTTCATATCATTTAAGAAGAAGAAGAAGAAGAAATAAATAAATGGTAAACTTAAGGTTGGTAAAAAAGCAAAGAACAATGAACCACAATGGAAGTTACAGTTTCTGTATTATTTAAAGAGCGGTAGAGCGGTATGTACTTTAGGCTTCTAACAGATGAATATAACAAGCAACAGCAGCACTTTGTTGGATTTCTTTTATATGATAAAAATAAGATTTAGTAGGTGCGGAAAGGTGCTCAAGTTCAACTCGACCTTAACCTTTTTTTTATTAGGACAAATAAACTAACAACCACACAACTTATCTAATTCCATATTTTTTTGTTGTAGCTGGTATAGCTGTTTTTTGTACATGTAGCTTAAACTATAATTAAGTCTTCACTTTCACTATATTGTTATTAATGTTGTGCTCGCGCTGCGATACCGAACTAACTAATTCTAGACCATTCTTCAAATCTTCAAACGACTGTAATAATATCTGGATTTCCGCGGATAAATCACGCTTTACCTCTGCAATACTTTCATTAATAGCTTCCACTTTATCTTTGAAGTTTCTCCTAAAATCTTCGTTTGAATTAATTGCGTTGGCAAGTGTAAACGGGTTTGGTGTTTCCGTCACTATTTTCTTTAAGTACAATATCAAATACCAAAATTGATCTTCAATATGCGTGTTACACTGATCGTCATGTAAAACAAAATCGAAAACGAAGCGTAACTCGTTAATTATTTGTCCAGCAAACTTCCACCAGCGCTCCTGCCAGTAGCCGTCATCACGTTTAGTGGTGTAACATTCATACGGGACGCTCCGAACTCGAGTCCGCTGTGACAGTAAGCAATCAGTTCCATTTGAGTCTGTTTTACTTCGGATTGGAATCAAATTGTGAACTTCAGCCGTAAAATTGAAATCCCCTGGGATGAACCGACGCATATTCATAGGATTTTCTTCCACCCACATCTGCTCAAGTATGCAATATCTCAAATCCATCTTACTTTTCAAATTTGCCGCGCTACAAACTTCTGGATACGGGTTTGTAACGATCATTTCCTGCCATTCACTGTCCATGTTTAGGGATTCCCGAAAAAGACTTAATATAAGACACATCACCAATTTTGGAGACATGTTAGACCCACAGACCTAACGAAGTTTTACAAGAAATGGGAAAACAAAAAAGTAATATTTTCTGTGTATGCATATCATGGGTGCGTATTGTGCTCAAAAGTATTAATCAACAGGCATTTTACTGTGTGTATTCAAAACAAATATGGAAGACAAACTTGGACCTTTTTTGCTCGCAGAATATCTTTATGCTTCTTTCAGCAACGTCCAGTATTAATGTTTAATTGGTCACACCTTTCTTGATCACAATCTAAGTCTGCTTCTCCCTGATAGCAAATAACATGAGCCTTATTTTATTCAAGACTAAAACCAATATACCTACTTATTGCACGCCACAATTGTCCGGTTTACGAGAGTAGGTACATGATATTTGGTACGATTTCGCCATTTTATGTTTTGTAAGAAAATATTATTTGAGCGATAAACACAGTTAACGCTTTACACGTGTGTCCATGCAAGGTTTGCGCAGACGGGTAGATAGGATAATGTATCCCACATTGTTATGTATGCCATACAATACAATACTTATAATGTTAGTTGATACGCTATATAGTTTATATAACTTTTGCAATGACAAAGTCTGGAATAAAGATACTTAATTGGTTCATAAACCCTAAACCCGATAAAAAGTTTTTTTTTTAATTTAAATCGGTGCAGCTCTATCATTTTCACTGCTTTTGTCTTGAAATATTACTCAAAAAAGCAAAATGGAACGAAAAATCTTTTTGATGATAGGTTCACTCCAATAAGCAATGTAGAAAGGTCTTAGGAGACCCTAAGAGTTCGATGTAAGTTTACGTGAAAAAATTATTCCCCATGAGTGGGGGCACTTAACATCTAATAACTTAGAGGGCAACGTAGTGCGTTTTTAATCAGTAACAATTCCTAGTTAGCTGTCGTTTTCATCAGTTTACAATCGAATATAAATAAGGTCATAAGTAAAAGACGGTATGTACTATTACACATAAAGTTTATTAATAAAATACAAGTAGTTACTGCGGCCGCTCAGGCCGCGTGCTCTTTGGGATCAGTATACAGAGAAGACCGCTTGCTGAAACAAATCAACAATATAATATGACAATGGTAGTGGTATTAAAATATATGTACATCGAAAGGAATCAGGAAAGGAATGATAAACTAGGTACTCGTAGTTGTAATTATACTCACATATAAGCAGTGTGCCGAAAATGTATATGGGTACGATGCAGTAATGGTCGACCAACGCGCCGAACATCACGTTGCCTACGATGGCTCCTACTCGGCCACACATCACAGCAACCGCCATTGCCGTCGCTCTGCAACCACATACAAGTATTTAACATTCTAGAATGTACACCATTCTTACCACCGACTTATTATTTTAATGTGGGAACCAGCCAAGAAAGCGTGTTGATAACGATACTGCGCCCTTTCCCTTCAAGAATATCAGATGGACCCCAGAGTGGACTGGAGGAAGATGAGAAGAGGACTTCGGTATTTAGCATAGGCAATTAGTAATAGGCTTGGAGGCTGTGCAAGCTTAAAGATGAGTAAGAAGAATCAATAATGAATTTCCTTCAAATAAAAATAATACTCGTACCAAGTTAATAATATACTTAATACCAACGTATCCATCTATTTCCAAACCGGTACTTACGCGACTTTAGTAGGGAAGATCTCGCATATCACGCAAAACAGTACGGCCTCAGTGCAGCTGACGATAGACTCGAACAGGCATGACAGGATCAGGTTCTCCAGCGAAGACCGAACCAGGTTCAGGCCGAGTACTGCCAGCCCGGAACTGATTAGCATCATCACTGTAACACGAGAATTCAGTTCATTTTAAACCAAGTACCATATTCTGAACCGGTATAAAGGAGGTTTTTTTATGCCGTAATAAATTCTGGGGTACCCTGTATTTTAATGGGCTGAAAGTTTATCACCGAGCTTATAAATCCTTGCAGTTTTCGGGCAGAAGACGACCACACTTTTATTTGTGTATTATTGCTAGCAGCCCTTACCAAGCATGATCTTTTTGCCGACAAAGTTGATGAATATGCCGACAGCGAATGCCACCGGTACGCAGCTCAGGGCCACCACCAGCGTCCGAGTGTACACCTCATTGTCTAGAGTCTGCTTGCAAACAGTAGTCGTTTGCTGGAATATAAAGAGACGAACATTTTAGCAATGACGAGTTGACGTGACGTACTTACTGTAAAAAAATTGCACAAACTCTTTTAGCAGTTACCTATTTCATAAAGGTGTGCTTGTTGATTAATCAATAGGAGAGGAATGATTGGTGACTGCCATGTATCAACTGCACTACGTCATTACATTAATGATTGAACTTTTTTAATATGGTCGAATTGAAAAAATATAAGATACCTACTCTAATTTGCATTTGGTAGGAAACTGATAACATTTATGTGAAGATGAAAATGTCATTTCGACCGTAACAGTAAACTCACCTCAACGTGAGAGATGATGGCGGTGACCTCGCATACACCGGCGGAAACCCCCTCGTTGGCTGCCGTGAACTGGCTGAAGCGCTCGAACAGATCCGGGAACCACATCATCAACGTATAGTAGCTGAAATTAGAGACAAATGAGATGTTACAATGTTTAAAAGGAAAATAACTGAAGATTCACCATTACCATATTCATAGTTATGTTATTAGGATATTCAAGCTCAGGTAATAAACTGTAGAGAGTTTGAATTTGGTAATGAATACAAAATATGGTAGTGAAACAATACAATCGCTTAAAAGATGGGTACTCCACTGGGTTTATCTTTTTAGTGTTTATGTGTTATTTATTTACGATTTATCCTATTTTACGTGTCGACACTTCGAATCTTTAAGATGTTTTATGCAATAACCACTCTTCCACACTCAGCTGCTTGACTGTGTTTTATTTCTTATATTGTTGTCCTTTAAGTATGAGCAGATGCTCCTACGCCGTGGTTAGCGCATAGTTGCACATGGCAACCGCTGAGGTTTGACCTCGGCACCATTTACATTTCCGGCGGCAGTGGGCTGATATTACTGTTCATTTAAGACATATCCCAACTGTAGCAGTGGACATCTTTTCCCAGATATGATAATTTATTCGAGTAGATTATGTACCTACTTGAATACTACCTTCTAAATACTGAGCAGTCTCTATTTAGAAAAAATACTATTATACCTGAACATGAGCCCAAAGTCTACAAAGCAACAGAGAGCCAGCAGCCCGACGAACGGCTGGGTGGTAAGCATCTTCTTGCGGATCCAGAAGTTCTGCCAGCGCTGCTTCCATGTCAAAGCCGCCTTGGTCTCGTTGCCGTTGTTGTCAGCGGCCACCACTTCTTCTTCTTCGTCACCTTCAGTGGCGCTGATCATCGATTCCACCTGCGAAAATAGTTCGCATTTGCTATAAACTGCTGGAGTAATGTCACCTTTAACTTTTTTCCTCTTAATTACCATAAAGTACCAACAGAATTGCACTCAACGACCATAAAAAAATCGTAGAATTACTAGTTTATACTGATAAAATCTTTGATACTTATATAGACACGGCATGGAAAACTTTATTACTAGTCATATATTTGTGATTACATATATTTCTCTATGAGTACTCACTGGGAAATCCTTAGCATTCATCCTTGTGTTGACCACAAATATCTTCTGAAGAACCTGCAGAGCCCTCTCTGGCTTATTTGCGCACAACAGGTACCTAGGGCTCTCAGGGAACGGCACCAGCAGGACCACCACCAGCAGACTGGGTAACCCACAGGCAGCCACAAAGACCCTCCACTCCGTATACTTGAAATCATCACTGTCGATCCACCTGAAGCGTGGGTCTTGAATGATAAGGAATGCTATGCCTGGAAAGCGTTGGTGTATGATCAGTAAAAAAGTTAGTTTACCTTAAGTTCCTATGTATACTTTGTGTTTGTTTTATTTTCAAGTTTAAGTTCTTCTAGCACTCTCGGGAATTTATGTAACTCAGTTTGTTAATCGCAATTGCAGACGCCCAAGATAGAGGCCCAGCTTAGTTTTGAGTCTGACAGATATTTCATGTAATCTGAAATCTGTTTTAATAAATAAACGATTTGAATTTGAAAAGGAAGTTCTTTAATAAGCGAAAAATCTCAAAAATGTTGGTAAGGCACTTGTACCTGATAACTGGGTCTCAAAAGAAGTTTACACTATAAATTGTCACTAAGGAGTTTATGCAGTAGTGTGGATGATACTGCATCGGGTAAGGGCCCTGCACAACCTAGAGGCCCCGCGCACCGAAAAAAAATATATTTTAGGAAGGAAGAAAAGTTAAAGAGCCCCCAGAATGGCATTCTCTACGGGCCACTACGTGGTTAATCCGGCCCTGTGTGTAGGCAGAGCGTTATGACCAGTTTAAATCTTCAATTAAAACATAAATCCTCACCAGGTAGTAATATGCAGCCTAAAGTCCAGAACACTTCCAGCCGGCACAGCATCACGTCACGATGGCGCAGTGAGAGGAAGTCTCCAAAGTAAGGGAAGATCAGCCCCGTAGCCCCTATGATGCCAAAGCCGGAGAAGAACCTGAAAAAACGCCACGTCTACAAACAATAGGTAAACAGGTTGCAGTGGAACGTGGCCTGAACAATCAAGCTGATCCTCATTAGTTATACCAGTTGCAGACTGGCGGTGTGAACACTAGTGATGTAACCTCGTCTTTGGGAGACAACGTTAATGAGACCAAAGGGGTTTGGGTAATTTTTTTGCCATTTTGTAAAAGTCATATATTTGCAAGGTGAGCGGCCATTAGAAAAGTGGTAAATTATGATAGAATAATTCAAAATAAACATGTTTTGTTATGCAATGTTTGTAAATACTCGGAATGTCTCATAATTTTATAAACATTGAGTGATTTATTTGTTTACAATGCACATGTAGCTCTGAAAACTTAATCATAACTGTCGATTTTGAACACCTGCATGGGTTTGGTTTCGACTACTTTGGACTAATTGAGACATTTGAAATTTTAGCAGGCCACCATCTATAGGACCAGGTCACCAGATAATATGTAAGTTATGGTATTTTCTAAAAAAAAAAAACAGATAAAATACTTCGCAAGATGAACCATTCGATAGATACCTGCAAGCCAGAAAGGCGGGGAAAGTCTGGACCACGCTGGATAGAAAAGCAGCCAGCGCATCCAGCAGCAGGGCTCCAATGATGGCTTTCTTGCGTCCTCGGGCGTCGGCCAAGTTGCCCCAGAAGTATGAGCCTACGCACATTCCTGGAAATGAACAGAGATTACCGTATCATCTTTGTCACGTTATCCATATTACTTAAGTAAAATTCGCGATTCAAAGTACGTAGTAGTTTGCGTCAAACCCGGTAGATCTGATTTCATTCAGACTTGTTTATGATGTTAGCTCAATGAGTAATCCAAGAATGTGACCTCGAGCGTCAAAAGCAACCATGTCAATAATTAAAAAAACTCGCAAACAAAAACGATTTTGGCGTTTATAACTGTAAAGAACTAGTTTTTGATAGTACCTTCTGAGGATATTTTTAAATAAGACTAAATTTGCTATAATATTGAACCAAAAAAACAGAATTTCATTATGTGGCATAGAAACTTCTATCCTTCTATGAATTCGAAATCTTTTACGTTGATTTTTGATTCAATAGCTGAGCACTTATAACTTCTTAATTCTGGTAAACCATTTTTAAGTAAGCTTTTAAAGTACAACAATTGCTTAACTAATTCCATCTCACGTTTCTCGTGCACGAGTACATAGGCTTCATTTGATTCCATTGAAGGCGTATTAGCATATGTTCAAACACATCCGTAAATTACCAATGAGTGGTGTCGCAGTCAGCCGCCCCTTATCGCTAGAGGAGAGGTTGAAGTCGCACTCAGCAGCCGGCAGCACGAAGCTGAGGGTGGTGGTGCTGAGGGCGCACACGGCGTACACTGCCCCGCAGGACATGAGGAGCAGCCATTGGAAGCAGCCATACCCTGGGGGTGAAGGACACTTGAAATAAAACAGATAGAAAAAGTTACTTGATCGAGGAAGCATCACGGTTAGGTTTCTAGGTTTCAATACTTTTGTGAAATTGTAATAAATAAGTAAGGTCAGGTGTGGTAAGTGGGTGTACGGGGAAAGTACAGTACAGGGAAACCAACCATGTCTGCTTAAAATATATATGGTTTGTCGTACTTGCCCCGTTGACACACTTACCTCAATTCACCTTAACATTATCCATACGAAAACCAACTTGCGGAGATAAAGTATGTTGTAATAAAAGGTATTATTTCATGGAATTAAGATTTTGCAACCCAGCATATGTACAGTTGTCAAAAAAAAACTCTTAATAACCATTACTTGTAGTTAAGTATTTGCATAATGTTATCATTTTATGTCATTTGTAAAATGATGCTTGTTATTCTATGTTTAGTTTGATGAACGAAATGACATTACCGTCTAACGCACTCGCAATCACAATCGTTTTCATTTTGAAAATCGAAGGCTTGTCTGCATACGAAATGAAAACAATTTTTCCGCTTTGAAATTGCGATTGCGAGTGCGTTGGCCTAGGCCAACAGGTGGGTGTGGTTTGAATTTAGTATATCGATAGCTGCGACTATGTAAATAAACTACCAACTCCAGAGGTGTTAGAGTTTTAAAACGGTTTTCTGTCGATCGAGCGAGCGAAGTCAATACGAGCGGACTCACGCGACGGGTAACACAGGTAAGCTGAAAATGCACGCCCTTAAAAGTTGTTTTTACTCTCTGATGGCACAGCTTCAACTCGCCAGTTAATCTGGTCTGTCGGGTTCAAAAATGAGTTGTTTAAGAGCCTACCTGCTTACAAAACACCCTAAAGCTACGTTTATATCCTACTACATACAAAAATAAAACAAAAACTAAACTCTATAGATACAAATCAGACGCGCCGGCTACACGAGCGTGACCTTGTCCCGCCATACCAGGATTAATTGGATGAGTTCTTCGCTAAATCCCATTTGTGACTGCTTACTGCGCACTTCATTAGCACGGATTATCCAGTTTCATAAGCACTAATGAACTGACCACTAAAGTCTGACCTCCCATCTCGTATTTTTACTGTGAAAGTAGAGGCGACATAGGTACGATAATATACAGGATGTCCCAAAACCAACGCCAAAACTGAGAGTAGTGCCAGTCCCAGTGTTTGATTTTGTCTTTGTATGGAAAAAACAACTTTATGTGATAACTTAATTATTTTTTTTAATAAAACGGGCTACATATTTTAAAACTTTGCTGATTCGTAATGATTCCAATTTAAGATGCCTACTACCAAAAAACTTTTGAAATAAAACAGGATAATATTTTTTTTGTGATATAAAGGAAAATTAAAAAAATTCAGATTAAAATGATTAATACCCGAAACTAGTAAAAATCGCTGAACATACGTAGGGGTTAATTCGATAGCTTTTTAGCTGCTCTACCAGCTCTCTCAGTTTGGGCGTAGGTTTACGGGACACCCTGTATATAAAAGCACCATTGCAGCATTGTTGAATAGCACCCAAATACAAGCTTAGATAGTTTGAGACTAGGTTAATTTGAGTAAAATTGTCCGCCAATAAATATTACGCTGAGACAAATACATAAATCAGATTACCAAATAAGGTCACGACATAAAAGAACTGGACTATATTCATAATCAAACGATTATTCAAGTCATAAAAGAACATTGCGTACTTAACGAATCTTGGGAGTGTATCGGCATTTGACAGTTACATCAACAAATAAACATTTCAGAATGTTGCCCACGTGTCACGGCGACTTTGGACCTGGTCCCCGATGCCACACTATTTATACAGCGCGAGGTAAACAGACCGACCGAGATACACATATAAATTGTCATAGCTACAAGGTTGCGGATGAAATGGATTTCCGGACTGTTTTTTTTGTTTATTGGTTTATGGTATGCTATGGGACAGTTAGCGTTTTAGTAGTGACGTCACATCTGTTATAACGATAGGAATAACGGTCAAAGAACTGAATAATAAAATATTTCAGCGGGAAAAACATTTTATAATCCATTATCCAGGATACGAGTACCCGCTATGTGTTTGCTTAGGTGATGTATGTTCAGATAATTAGGGAAAAAACTTTAATCACAGGACAGTAATGACTGACGTTGTGATATTCGGGATTATATTTTTTGAGGGTTTGAAAGACATTTTTAAAAGTTTATCTTTTTATTCAGGACTGTTTTTATTTAGTTTACTTATTAGTTATTACACTTCCTAAGGATACTTAACGTTACTAGTATTATAATTGCCCTTTTTCTAGGTATTAGTTTGTATATACGTAATAATTTAATGATATGATTCTAAAGGCAGATATTTTTTGTATATGTAGTATTACTATTTTTTAACAGTTTTTCATTTCAATAAAGTCAGCGACGAGTCACTTGTCACAGAAAGGTTTGAGTTGCCACAGTTGACGGCACGTTATTAGCAATATAGCATAATAATACAAAATAAAATCGAAAATTTATACTCTCATTAATCTAAAACGGTAACAATAAAGTGCTATATTTATTATCTTTCAAGATCATTGCCAGATTAATGATAAGCAATGACATCGACAACATTGACCTCTGAATTCTTATTAAAGCTGCTAACTCACTAAGAGCGGGGCGTTGCAGCGCGTTCCCATACTAAATAGCGTTCCCATAGCCATAGTGTAAATGTAAAAGTAGGTCGAGTCGGGTAAGGTAACAGAAACTTTTAAAGGTTTCTGTTACCTATTACCGCTCAGGCTCTATGACTAACGGGGTACAGCCCCAAATGGAACTGGCTCGGTCCGTCCAGTTGAGTTTGCTCATGGTGGCTCGAAGCATGTACGATCATGGACTTTAATTGATGACCCACTATAGAACCTTGTTGCATAAAACCAACGATTTATTCTTATGTTATTTCTGTCTAGTCACTTTACGATGCCATTATGACAAGGTTCTTTGGTAGATCAACATTTATCCTGGATGGTACAGTCGAGGCACGCATTCAAGCCGTGCGATATACCTTTGTTTGAAGATGAACTACTGTCCTCTCAGAGGAGAATCTCACACAAACTAACATTGTCTCAAATCTATACTAAGCAGAATTGCGGTGGTTTTGGGTATGAAAACGCACATCGCACCGCTTACGCTCTCGATACGTTTGCTGCTGTAATACGCAAAACTTTCCACGAAGGCCACACCAAGCGGCTGCTTGTTTGCGTCGACACATCATAAAAGCAATAGAGTACTTTAACGACGCGTGTTTAACTACCGTTTTGATGGGCTAAGCATTCTCGGCGAATTCATTACGAATTATTTTGTATTGAAGCACATGTTTGATACTTGTACCTTTACGATGGTTGATTCTTGTACGTCTCTGTACAGTCAACCAATTTGATTCCTAGGCCACTATGGACTTTGTCAACGTGACGTTGTAAACCAAATCATAGGGAATCTCTTACGTTTTGGTTGACAACGTCACTTTAACATAGTCCAAAGTGGCCTAGAAATCAAATTAGTTGACTGTACATGACACTATCATATCATAGGACAATGTCCAACCAATTGACCTAGCCCCAAAGTAAACTCTACAAAGTATGGGTACAAGACAAATATATCTAAATTGCATCTAGACTCGATAAAATAGTAATGCTCATCACACAAATATTTGCCTTTAACCAGAATAAAACTTGGGACACCATTAATCCTTCGCGCAGTTTCTGCAGCACTGGCACAGATTAAAGGATATGAGCACTGGTGCCACGGTGGAACTCGTATTCGTAAATAACGCGAACAGAATGATGTCAAAGAAAAAACAAATGACGCGATAACAAATGAATCGCTAAATTCGAAGCACAAATAAATGAGTTATAATTTGAATTTAGAATTCTTAGCCAAACACCAGATGTTTTGAACCAAAGTGGCCAGTTCAACAAAACGCCAATTTCATATCTAAGGACCCAATAGCAAGTATTTTTGTCTGTTGTAGAATAGTACCAACGTACATATGTACGTGTCATCCATTAAATGCAATCAACGAAGTGGTTTTCCTAAAATATCGAGCACAACGACCCCGCCCCCACGTTCGTCACTTCACTCTCTATGACTAACAGCATTTAGGTAGAAAACATAGAATTAATGTTTTGTATTAGTACGGTATTATGATAATATTGATCACTACATAGTATTAAACCAAGTCGCTTCCCGCTGTCTGTCTGAATGAATGAATGAATGAATAGTTTATTTGCATAAAACAAGCGTATATAAAAGGTGTTACAATATTATTTCAGGTCGTATCTTGTTTTGCCAAGGCTGGCGTACAAATATTTCACTTTAGACTTAAGAACCTATGTACATTTTCAAATTCGAATTTTAACATTACAATTTACATTCGTTTAAGTATTCACTGACGGAGTAAAAACAATGTTCTAATAAATAATTAAATAACACTTTCTTAAATAATTTGAAAGGCAACTCTTTAAATGTATCAGAGATAATGTTCCTATGTATGCTTAGATCTTTAAAACTACGTCATGGATTTTGATACGGTTTTTATTTAATAGATAGAGTGATTCAAGAGGTTGGTTTATATGTATATTAGATTCTGGTTAATGTACGGGTGTTACAGAAAACTCATATAAACCGTAGCGAAGCGAGGGCAGATCGCTAGTCCTACTATATTTATTTATCTAATAACGTAACGGTATAAATAATGTAACGGCTGGTTGGATTTGGATGAAATTTGAAATGGAGATTGTGCAGTGGATTAACATAGGCTTTTTTTCATCCTGGAAAATGTTACAGTTCTTCAGGAAGTAACGATGATAGAAATCTACGCAGATGAAGTCGAGGACAGAAGTTAGTTAAGTATATTACGATGACTAATTTTTATTTAACATTTTTAATCTACAGAGGTCGTATTTTAAGATGTCAAAACCTGCGAAGTTCCAGGGGATGACAGGGACAGGTTTATAGGAGTCATGTAGTTCTACCCCTTCCTCTATCCAGAAATGGGCAGATCAGATATTTTTGTCCCATTGCTCTCTATGTAAAGTAAGTCAGAATGTTTTAAACATTGTAATGAGTTTTTTTACTTAATATCGTTGACAAAATTAGAGATTTTATAAATGCTAGACAAATATCATATTCCATTCCATAAGATATTATAACTCCTTGACGTTATTAAAGAGAATTAATGAGATAACCTCGTAAAAAAAACAACAACATGGTATCTATTAAGTATAGAAAATGCAAATAGATTGTAAGATTTTACAGTTGTCCTTGATGAACAATAAACAGCAAATAAAATATGAATTGAGCTGACGACAACACGGAACAAAGGCAGTTTCAAACCTTTTAAAATAACTGACAACTAATAAAAATCTTTAGAAATAAGGAAAAAACAATTACAAAAACATCGTTAAAAAGAAAACGGGTTTTCAGTTACATTGCAAAACTGGCTATAAAATTCAACTCGGTGGATATTAAAATGGTTTTTAGAACAATGGTTCCGCTGTTTAAATTTGCTTTCAATGTTGCAATAAGACTTTGTCGCATTTTTAGAATTATTACAAAGTCAAGATACTTAATTATACTTCTAAGGGCTACGCAGTTGTAAGTGTTAAAACTTACAAAGCTACGCCGTAGTATATCGTGCCTACGGAAGGTCTACGGTTTTCGTAGCTACAAGGACGCCGACAAAATAAATAAAATATTACTACGAGTAAGTACCATGAAGAGTATCTGAGTATTCACGTAAAGTATAAATAAATATCGTCGCCGTAGAGCGAAAATTCACCAAGTCGAAAAATGGCCGAAATTTAGTTATGAATGTCATCGAAATCGATTTTTTTTTGTGCAAATTTCAGTCTTATTATTATGGACATAGCTATTATAGTTTCGATTTTAAAAAGTAACAGAAGTCATTAAATTATACTTCGTCTCTCACTACGTAAGGGAAGAATTACCTAATTCGTTTGATTATTTATGGTCTACATGAAACCGTACAATGAATGCACCTAAATCGTCTTGGTAACTTTTTCTCTAAATATTCCGAAGTCACGATCAAGAACTACTTTATTCAAAAAGTCACTAAAATTACTTAGCTAATTTCTGAGTAATAGTTTTGTCAGAAAATATGAAAGCGAAAACTAACTAAGTCTATTTAATGATTTCTCAATCGTCACACATAGACAATGTGGACAGTTTATTGTAAACGAAAATTGATTAAACTGTTTGAGTTAGTTTTTTCCTATTAAACAGGGTACCAATGCTTGTTTAGATCATTAATTAATTACATTTGATGAATATTTGTACGACTTCAACGTGCGTCGATGTAATATAGGTGAAATTCGCGCGTAAGTTAGTTAATTTTTTCGTGAGTGCGGCAATGAGGTAAGTATTTTTGTTATTAAAGTTTCTCAATTAAGTAATAATGATTATACACCGTGCCCGGGACGTACCCGAAGGATTATAACCTTCGATTCTAGACCCTATTTGGAGTATATAATGTGGTATAACATTTACCGCCTGTTTTTCAATCGACAAGTAAAGGATATTTGACGGATAAGTTTAGCCCTTTCTTTGTCGTACACTTGAAAATAGACAAGGAGAGAGACAACTTTATGTGACAGATAAATTTACTTGTCGATTGTGAAACAGGCCCTTAATGATTAAATTAATTTATGTTGTACATTGATGATATTGCTATTTACAACATGAATCTCTCTTGGTAAATAATGCTTTATGGTAAGGCGATAGAGTTCAAATTAAATAAACTATGGAATTGTTTTTACAGAATAAAAATCTCGGAAATTGTGCGTTATTATACTACATGTTATACCACATTATATACTCCAAATAGGGTCTAGAATCGATGGTTAAAATCCTTCGGGTACGTCTCGGGCACAGTGTAATAACTACATTATTATATCATCGTTTTGGTGGAAAAAAACAAACATTTTAAATAAGGTACTAGGTATACTGTTTTATAGGTTCCTATTGAGATGTACGTGTAATTGGTAAGCCAAGAAGAACAAGATTGACCGCAATGTAACTAAATGTTTTTCATTACTTGCAGTGTGATGCCTAATGCTTGTTTTGTTTGAATTCTCTTGCCTGTTTAGCAAATTTCTGTTTTCTTTATAAATCTTATAACCAATGGTCGGAATAAGGAGTGCTGAGGTTCGTTACCCGGGGTGTGATTCTCTCATTAGCATGGCTTCTGTCGACAAGATCGAACGTATAAGGCTGCCTAATTGAGAATGCACGTGCTAAAATGTGTTTTGTTCGCTCTGACGGGACCACTTAAACTCGCCGCTGCCATATTCACTCGTCCGTTCGTCCGACCGCGTGTTTGAGAGAATAACAATTATGAGTGAGATTTGAATACCTACGTTTTCATTTATTAAACCATTTCTTTTTCATTCACACCACACGCGCTCGTTTCATTCAAGCTTGATGTAAAAAAGGACCACGATACCTATTCAACTATTTAATTGTATATAACATAACTTTAAGTAAGTTTATTAACAATGGCGGCTTCGGAAAGCATAGAGTTTCCACAATGTACAACAATGAAAATTCCGTTAAAACGACTCGTTTGCGAGATTGACGTCAAGAGGATAAACCAGCAAGTGTGTAAGGAGCGTGTTTCGTCACGCAGTGAATTTTGAATAAGCGCATTGATTATTATCAAGTTAATTTGGCCAGATTATTCTCGGAGTCAAATTCAAAGGCATGCTTTTTAACCGAATTTAGTTACATGGTTATATAAAGTGTGATATCATTATACCTAACAAGCTTTTTAATTTAATTGTATGGTGTGTTTTGTGTTTGCTGATTACTAATACCGGTTTATGAATTTATTTCTATAAGATATAACTTATATCGCATGCATGGCACAGATTTTATTTCGAAATACATAGCATCTAACCGGGCCGGGATTTTGGTCTATAGTTAAGTCAACTAGTACAGTCACCAGCAATAATTATATTATTCAACATTGGCCGCAAAAACATCTGACACGTCTTTGTTACTACAGGTATAAGAGTGTGTCAGATATTTTTCGCCCAATGTTGAATAATATATTATTGCTGGTGACTGTACTTATAATCCTACTGAGAGTTCGGAGTCAATAGAAAGATGTAAACAAATTAAATTAAATTAGTACAGATTAGTTCGTTTGGTTTTGTTTATACATTAGAACTTTTCTATTAGCCGTGTGGTTGCCGGCAGAATAGAATAGTACCACTCCATACCTTCCTGTGGAAGTCGTAAGAGACGACTAAGGGATTAAAGGCTTGTAGTATTTTTAGGCGATGGGCTTGCAACCTGTCACTAATATACACATGATATTCATCTTAGCCTGTTTGTGCAAAATGTGGTTACAGAATTAACAACTGGCTGTTAAAGTTGTTTGTAATTCTGTAGCTCTGCCTACCCCACTCTGGGATGAAGGCGTGACGGTATGTATGTAACTTTTCTATTGACCCAGAATTATGATTTAACTAATGCAGCACCAAAGTCGCTTCGCCGCACAAATAGACGCAAGATGCAAGACCCAGCTTGTGATAACAATGATACCAAATAAGAATGGATAACACAGCTAAAAGCTTATCACATCCCACACGCTTACGCGACTCCTTTACCCATTTCGGAGGCAAAAAAGAAAGACCTCATTGGTCTATGCAACAAAGGCATAGTACCACAAGAGCTGCATTCGTGGTACAGGTCTTTGCGTACCAGCACGGAAGCAGTTGACAGGCTATGTCAACCGGACATTACAGAGGAAGGTGAAGAGTAAAATGTTACTTTAATTGTGTTATATTATAAAGTTTGCAGACACTTATGGTTTTACTTATTTTATTAAACTATTATTCTCATTATGGTGTTTTATCTGAAAACCTAACAATAAACCCTAACAAAAAACAATCAAGTTAGGTTCTACTAGATAAATATAACGAACTTTATTATTAGAGTTAAAATTTAACTAAATTAACTTAGTTTATTTCAAAACAAGTAAAAATTGGGAAAAAAGTCACTAAATCCGGTCTAAAAATCACTAAGTCACAATTTGGGCATAAGACTTGAGGGGCAAAAATGTTTTTTGCAATTATCTATAAAATTATTAGAGTTAATGACTTTTACCAGGTGTAGCCTAAAGAAACAATAAAATGTCCACTAGATAAGACTACAAAACCACTTTTATCCCTTACAATAATCGAGTAATATTTTTTTCAAACTTTATTTTATTAAAACCTTCATAACTCAAAATGACAAAAGTGAGACTTGGTGAATTTTCGCTCTACGGCGACGATATATTCTTACACAAACTGACCTAGTCCCAAAGTAACCTGCCTTTAGTACCGTTCGGTAACCAAAATTTAGTAACCAGGATTAAATTTAATTGAATTATGTAGCCGGTTACGAAATTTGGTTACCAAACGGTACTAAAGGATTACATAAATAAATACTTATATATACAGAAAAGATTCGATAGCCGGAATGCAATACCCGTCCTTTCACACAAATATTTTCATTTATCGGGGATCAAATTTAGAAGAGTTTGTAATCAACTATACTTATTATTACACATATTATTAACTACAGATCACAATATTTCAGAGTCTAATACTAAAACGTCTACCTTTTGCACAGTTGTCTTCAATAAAGAACAAATTATTTGTACACGGAAAGAGTCAAATCGCTTTTAATCTCAAAATTCACAATGATTTAAATATTTTTTCTACATACCTGTAAGTTACAGATATAAATCTTAATATATCTTTTCACACGGAACTCTGATTTCGCGCAAAGTTATTTTTACCCCGACAATGAGCAGATCGTCCGTCCGATTTGTTATTGTGTCCGCTTGTTACGCGGCGATATACGACTGTCTGTCTGCAGCTTTACTTCAAACTTTGTTGTTCCGTTCCTTGGGAGCAATGTGCAAATATTTCCAAAGGATTACTTTAAAATTATTCACTTTTTACACACTAATTTTGTAGATGTACTACCTACTGCCCGCGACGTCGTCCGCGTAGATTTAGATTATAGTTTTTCCCTTGGGGACTTTTATACTTGATGAAAGTAGCCTATGTGTAAATCCAGGCTATGATCTATCTCCATTTCAAATTTCATCCGAATCCGTCAAGCCGTTGCAGCGTGAAGGAGTAACAATTTAACACACACGCACACAAACTTTCGTATTTGTAATAATATTAGTAGAATAACTGAATTCAGAGTCGGGGTAGGCACGAAAAATCTCAACTATACGCTGTTTTCTGTTGCTATAAAGTCTTAAGCCAAACGAGCACACAAGCCACCTGATGGTAAGTGGAAACTGTGACCCATAGACATTCGCATTCACAAGACTGCAATACAATCCTAAAACTGCAAATGCGTTGCCAACCCTGAGTACTAAGATGGAATGCTAGTCAGTTCACCGGCTGTCTTTTCCCCAAACCGGGACACAACAATGCGAACACTGCTGTTTGGCAGTAGATTAATGAATAAGATGGTGGTAGCAATCCGGACGGACCCTGCACCAGGTCCAACCACCCGCAAAAAGTTCTAAGAAGACACGTAAATGAACATTACGTAGTAATTTCTATGGGCAGTATTTTATAGTTAAAAAACAGAGTATAGTCACCGTTGCCCTCTGCGCACACATCATGTAGCTGGGACATAATTATACTTAGTACGTCGTGTTTTTTTAAACAGTTTGACAAGGAGATCGTTAATAAGTATTAGAAAACTATATACTTTAAGTAAATAAATTAAGTTGCTTCGTTTTCATTTTATTTATGAATGCAAATGGGTTCCCTCTTTGCTGGTAATTTGGCCGGTGTTCTCCACTGCTTTGTGGTTTCCCTTAGGGCTTTAGAGTACTGTTTTTAAAGTGAATTTAACGATACGCATCGACAACGCGAAGCAGTGACGCCAGCGTAACATGGCGCCGCCAGGGGAATACCATGCAATTAAGGGAAACCCGAGTCGATATGCAACCTGCAACATTTGCCTTCAATGTAACCTTTCTGTGGTTAGAAAATCGTGTTTGGATTCATGGGTTATGACATGTATTGTTATTTTCGTCTATGACCTCAAATAATTGATTGCACTCTTTCTCGTAACGAATGCTTTAAGGCATATTGGCACATTTACAATGACAATTTTGTCAATTTCCTCACTATTTTAATTTTCACTGTATGTCTATACTCTGATTTTTCTAAGACGATACCTGTAACAGCCGTAATTCGTAATTTCAATCACTTACTATACTCACAAGCGATATGATTAAAAAGAGGCGATTAATTAAGTAATTCAATTTCTGAACGGCGACGCCAAGTTTGTACCGATGTAGTATTTATGTAAAGTAAAAAAAAAAGTGTAATATATGTTTATATGAGCTGTCACCGGCATCATCTTATAAAAAAAAAGTATACTTTGTTATTATTTTAATGGTCTTGATAGTACCGGTGAATTTACTTGCATAGAAGCATCCCGTTTTTGTTCTCAGGGTTTATAACGCGTTTGATGTCTTAAGATTATAATCTTAGGATTGTAAAATCTATGGGTATCTGATCCCACTTACCATCAGGTGGCCTGTGCGCTAGTTTACGTAGACGGACAAATATATAACACACCCACTAAAGTTGAATGTCGCACCCAGATTATTAAAATTTGAAGGTCGATAGGATAAGTCTGTCAATATGAAGTACATTTAATTTGATATTAAGTAGTCAACCTTGAAAGCAGTTATTTGGTCGACTGTATCCAAACCATAGACTACGATGATGTATAAATAGATATCTCTGTGGGCGGCCATTAGTAGCTTTTAGCTAACGAAGGGCTCGGCGGTGACGTCACGGGGGATGAAGACGTCTAATCGCTCAAGTAGATATCATGTTCACATTGAGCGTACAGCAGCGTCATCAAATACAATACAAACAACACGATACAAGAATGAGCCAACTCGCACAGTCTAAACACGGATCTATAAAGTCAATATTGTTGTTTGATTTTCTGGATACATGATAGCGAGATACAATTAGGAATTAGGAATCAGTCGGACGTCGGATATAGTTTACTCTAGAATTTGGCAACTATGAAGTATTGTAAATCAAAAGTGTAGCTAAATCTTGGATAATTTTAATTTAAATTAATGTATCAACTGGTAAAAAACGTGTATTTTGAAATATAGAATATTGGATTTAAAAATACACGCAAATAAGCGCTTTCTACGTCTCTTTTCACTTTATTGTATTTTTTTACCTTAATGTTATGTCAAAAGCAATATAGTTTTACCGAGTAGAATAGAGCCTTTAGTACTTTATTATTGCAAGACGTCGGCTAGTACACTTTGCCCGCGACTTGGTGGTCGCTCGGATCTCCCTTACTATCTAGTCAGTAACGATAGAGACGCACTGAGCGACAAGCAAGACAATACAACTTATGCTACCCGTGCAGATCTATACGCAGACTAAACGAACCAAAGCAATTCCTAGCAGTAAACACTATAAAGATACCTCGAAAACTCAAAAGAAACCGAAAAGCGTCTTTGATCGATGTTTATTTTGGCGGGAAACTCCGTCGTTACCGCCGCCGCCATTTGCAATGACTGATCTAACAGTTTGAGTTTACATGGATACATCGTGTTTACAGTGAAACAAGCGGATAATAACTTTTGGGACAAGCTTTTATTGCCAACTGTATTGTTTTTTGCACAGTCGTCATCTACTTGTCAAAACGATTCTAACAAGCCGTATCACGACTGATTTATGATGTGTAATTTAGGAGTTACTATGGCCACCCTGAGTCTCCATCATCATCTACCAGTGACGCGAATGGTTTAATAACGAAACGAATAGAAACGCTAGTTAGCGTAATGCATCTTGACAAGGCCCCTTGTGTCCTCATCCGCCTTCTACATGACATAAAAAAAAAAAACATCATCAATGTCAAAGGTTTCTCTTTGTTTACATTATATTATTACAACTCAGCACAGTTTTATAAATAAAACTATTCGTTTTAGCTAACAATGTTGACCCGAGTCGTGGTTCATTTAGATTGTAACTTCTGGCTCTGGAAATTTAACTGAAGCTGGTGCGTATTACGTTTGTCGTAGACACTTTGTATGTGTAATATGTATAACACAAGTCATATGTTATCAACTCGTCTTAATTGAATGCTAAAGTGGTTTTTAGACTAACCAGTTTTTAGCCGACTGAGGCAAGCCCAAAAGGAGGTTATTTGACCTATATGTATGTATCTATATGTATGTTCATATGTCTCCCCGTAACTACTCAACGTATTGTTAACATTTTGATAATTTTATTTACTTGACAGTAATGGCGACTGAGTCAAAAACAATACAGTAACACGTCAAAGGCAATATGATATTACCGAGTTGAATAGAGGCCCAGTGTTACCTTGACGCCTTTATACAAGCAACTGGTGATATAGTGGTAATATAGCGGTAACGTTGGCGACCCTCGTTACCTTGTTTGCTGAGGCGGTCAACGCAGAAGGTCAATGCTAAGGGTTTAGAAGGTGATCAGTCTTTATTATGGTGTATACATAGCGAGTATAATGGTGCTGATAGACTAAAGCACATTCGCCCGATTGATTGCTCATTTCGAATACAAGGGGGGTTATTATGACATAGCTATGCAGGTCTCTTTACGCTGAGAGCACAGGACAGAGCTATATAAGTTCTATAGCTCTGTCCTTTACGCTCACCGTAAAATGAACTGCAAAGCCATGTCATAATAACCCCCAGAACGCTCATTCCGGCAAGTAAATACTCAAGTCTATCAGAAACTTAACATTGCACTGGTTGTTGTTACATCAACATTAGAGTTTTTTATAGCAACACTTCTAGACTTATTTAACATCAATAATAAAGCTTAGATCAAACTACATAGAAATATAAATATCATTTTTGTACCGAAAGTGTCAAAGAATGCGCAATTGTGTTATAATTTTCTATCAGTAACTTGAAACTTAACACTTCAAACTGGCAGTGACGAATGTACCCATAAACAAGCTACCTTTATGCTATAATGCTAAATGTATGCTGTATTAATAGCGCCTGTTAATTATTTTTAGCTTGTTGCTTATTACAGAATAATTGCTACATAACTAATTCCAATAACAAATCATAAATGTTCACAATTGGATTTTTTTTCTGTTTAGGTACTTCTTACTTTGTTATTTTCAGTTTATGCAATAAAGAGTTTACATATCTACAGACATGTAAAAAACAATAATTCAACGCCATCTACATAAACAACAACATAAAAAAAGAACATTACATATTAAACTCTTGCATTTTAGTAGTAACATCTCTATCTGTATGTAACTTATGTATACAATTTAATATCCCTATTTTTTAGGTTAATACTAATTACAAGTAAAATGCATCCGTCTAATTCTTTACTTTTAAATATAGTATCAGTATAGTTAAAAAAATATAGGAACCCAAGAAAATCAAAAGAATATTTATCTTCATTATAAATTTTCAATCTATCAGAAGTTCACCTTATTTCCATTTAGCGTTTGTTTTTGCACCTGTACAATCCAAGTCCAATCAAAGTCAACGAAGACTTAAACCCTCTGTTTATTAGCCTCGCAGTAATGCACTGCACCCTCAGATTGCAGTTCCACGGCCACGTCGCTCCCTGTCTGAAAATAACCGGCACTCCCTGCCTTCCGGCCATGGCTACAAGGCCACGGGGCCACGTTTAACGGTCATTTACGGCTTTTATGACACTCGGTGGACAATTAGTTTGAGTCGTTACAGCGGCATTAGCGGTAGCTTTGAACAGCGACTGAAATAACCAATTATTTAATAGAAGATTGTTGTGGCAATAAGGCATGCTATGATCACATTGAATGTTTGCTCTACACTGCTGTTCTGCTATCAAATAGGTTTAAGTCTTGTTGATCTGGGTCAAGGATGGACACGCGCGTCGTGGGAGTTTTCGTTTATATCACTTGTTAATTAGAGTCCTGGTACAAACAAGTATTAATAAAATGCAGTTAGATGCGGTTGGCAACAGGTTTGCCTCGGCTAGAGAAATACATCTTCAATACCATTTAAGAACATTTCATTGAACTAACCTTACCGACATGGTCTGGCTATATACATAGTTCCTGATATACTTGACACTTATTAAGTCATTCTGTTAATATGGCACGCATGTTTTTTTTGCGTAAAATATATCGCGTCTTGAGTGTCGTCGTTAAAATTATTGATCATCACAAAATAGGTACTTTACTAGATGCAATCCAAATATATGTATGTACCTAAATTCAACAAATTCGAAACTTTTCCGTAATACGAGGGTGCATTGAAAAGTTCTGAGCCTAAGGTTGTATATAATAAAAAAAAAACAAATAAATACTGGCAGGTAAAAGTGCCATATTTAGTCGCCATTATGCACTATCTTTTGTTTTTTTCTTGTCACAATTTTGCATTTTATGCTGGAACTGCTACATAAGGTCACTGATTTTTCAAGTAATGGATAAAATTGAGCACCGTTCTGTCATAAAATATTTGCAAAAGAAGGGGTTAACACCAAAACAAATATTTGAAGATATGAACAAAACATTAGGGCAATCTGCTCCATCGTATGCTACCATAAAAAGATGGGTAGCTGATTTCAAACGTGGCCGGGAGACTGTTCAAGACGAGCCTAGGAGTGGGCGGCCGTTGACGCCTACTACGGATGAAAATGTCAATAAAATATTAGATGCGATAATGAAGGATAGGCGATTGAAGATTGTGGAGATAGCGGAAGCAATGGGTATTTCTTATGAGCGGGCACAGAACATCATCACCGATGTTCTTGGATTTTCTAAGGTGTCAGCCAGGTGGGTGCCTAGACTGCTTTCAGTCGAGAACAAACGAGTACTGGTTACAATTTCCCAAGATTGTTTGGACATGTTTCAACGTGACCCCGAAGATTTTCTCAATCGTTTTATAACTATGGACGAGACATGGGTCCACCACAGTACACCAGAATCGAAAGAACAATCCAGGCAATGGAAAAGACCAGGTTCACCACCACCCAAAAAACCCAAGGTCATTTTGTCAGCTAATAAGGTAATGGCCTCGGTTTTCTGGGATTGCAGGGGGGTTATCATGATAGACTATCTCGAAAAGGGCAAAACAATAAATTCAGAGTACTAATGTGCTCTTTTACGTCGTCTGCGAGAGGAAATTAAAATAAAGAGACCTGGAATGCTGTCGAAAAAAGTATTGTTTCACCAAGACAACGCTCGCGTTCACACTTCGGCGAAATCAATGGCACAAATACATGATTGTGGATTTGAAGTGCTGCCGCATCCCCCTTACTCGCCGGATCTAGCTCCTTCCGATTATCATCTCTTCCCAAACCTCAAAAAACACTTGGGAGGACAAAGATTTTCGACTAATATGGAGGTACAAGAAGCAGTAGACTCATATTTTAACGACCTCAGAGATTCTTTTTTTTTTGATGGGATAATGAAGTTGGAGGCGAGGTGGACTAAGTGCATTGACCTTCATGGAGACTATGTCGAAAAATAAAATTGTTATAAAAAGTGAGCCAGTTAGTTTTTTTTACCAGGCTCAGAACTTTTCAATCCACCCTCGTACCTTGGTTACCTTCACTCAAAAAGCCAAGGGCAATTAATATAGCGTAGCAGCAGAACCAAAAACGGACCATTTATAAAAGTCTCACTATATGTTTAATGTTTAATGTTTATTTGGGCACAAACGGTACAAGTAAAGAAAAAATATAACAGAAAAACTTACATAACACATTGACCAGTGAAGTTGCCACAATTAACTAGTACAGTACAGAGTAACACGTCAAAAATGTGAGTTTACATAATATTCAATTCAAGTAAAGTATTAAATTCAATTACTGACAAAACTTAATGTTTAGACAACGCAATTTTAAATCTAAGAAGGGAAAGACTAAATATATCTAAGTGAGAAAAAGCCAAGAAAACAACCAAAATTATAACAGCAAGCGCAATGTTTTTTTGATATTATTTCGAACGTTCGAAAGTTTGTAATACGGATCCTGTTCAGCGTTAATTATAAAGAATAAACTATATAAAGTGATGGCACCACTGTTGGACACGAAAGACTGACTAGCATATGCCTCCTGGTCCATGCAGTGCCGCGGCGGCGGCAGGTCGCGGATGTACAGCAGGCTGACCGCAATAATTGACACTTAGCTCTTTATTCAAAGACCATGCTTATTGCAAAACAAATAAATAATCCTTATCTACTATAAAATAAGAATCAAGTGTCCATCATTTTTGTCCGTGTCCATTATTGATTCCATTACACCTTTGATTACTAAAAATTTGAATGCACAAGTTATGTAACACGCTCTATTAAATAAGTCATTGCACAACAGCGTAAGTATGTCGTCAACATAATATGTATAGTATAAAAATGATTTCCTTACCGGCATGGTGCAGCGCCGTCTCAAAGGGCGCTCTGCGCACGCGCTCCTTGCTCTCTGCCAACAGACGGATATAGATCAACGCGCTGCCAAAACCACTTTATTGACAACAAAGAGAAAATTGTTTTTTTGGGACGACATTTTTATGAATCATTGACTGATGTACGAGCATAATTTGGGGAGTTTGCGAAAAATAAACGTCAAAAAAATTCACACTTGCTCTGTGGCTATTTTTTTATTATTTTGCAAACGTGAAATATTAAACGACCACTTTTATCCGGCTATTTTCTGCGCTAAAAGTGACTCAGCTCATAATGGACTATAGTATAACTTCTTGTCTTTAGGAACTTAAAACATTTTATTCAAGATTTCTTTAGCTAGCGGTCGAATAAAGATGTATTAATTTGTATTATTATTATTATACATAAATGTATGGTTAATAAAGTGCGTATATCACTTTTATTATCTTTTTAAATAACTTTGCATTGAAATATTGTGTATGCTCAATGCCAATAAAAACAGGTCATTGTACGTACAAATTAAAATAAATAGTAATTATCACTGCGCATATATTACAACATTTATATACTACTCAGAAAAGTGATCTCTTGGGTGTGCCAGCTTAGCCTTCGCTATCTAGAATAATTCGCTAAGAACTTAAAGTGTATGTAGTTTAACTCAACTTAGTCATAGCTGCTCCTTAACACGTCATACTATAGTTTACATCGAGTTGAATTCGTTTTTTAATGTCGCTCCGACTGAACTGTCTCCTTATTAGATCAGCAATTTATGATACGGTAATGGGTCTCGTTCAAGCTTAATTAAAAACTAACAAGGATATTATTAACGATTACGTCGCACACACATTTAGTGTAAAAATATAGCTAATGGTCATACGAAATGGGTATGTTTGACTAGCAATTTACTTTACGATAGGTACACATACTCGTACATATTAAATTTGTGTAACAAAATGACTTTCGCACAAGTTGACTAAATTATAATATACAACTAAAACAACCTTAAATTAATCTTACTATTCAATACTTGTTTACAAGTTTAGTAAGACTTTACGACTTTCTTTGAATTGTTTTTGTTGTCCGTGTAACGGTTTTTATTCGTAACACATATAAACGTTGCAAATGTATAACCCGTATTTACTTATTATGTCCAACTGTAAAACAATCAAATTCCTCGAACGTACAATATTATCGGCTATACAAACCCACCCATATATAATCAGTATTTAAAAGACAAAACCGTGGACTTGACCGACATTGTGCGCGGGAGTGGAACGCTGACGCTCACGTCGCGTTTCATCATTTAACAGCTCGAGGATGGGAACTATCTATCGTGGAGTAGGTATCTGTTCTCTCTCTATTTTATCTGTAAATAGGGAAAGGACAATGTCAGGCGTCCATAGAAGCTTAGTTTCAAAATTATATTATTGTGAGGAATGGGAGTATTCTTTCAATTATTTATTGATTTAAATGTGTTCTGATAAAATCATGCTCATAATTAGAGGTTTTCCTCCAAAAAAAAAATATTTTTTACGTTCATTATTTACTGCGAAAATAAATTAACAAAGGACCTAATTAGCCTATATGACCAATCAGGACAAGCGATATCTCACCGTATAGGTAATTCTAAGTTGTAAAACTATTACTATCTCACATAGTTCGAAATCTTTGTGTGAAGTAATTATGCTAATTTAAGCGATGTCCCGATGCTCCACATTTTTAAATCATTTCTCAAAATTATTTGAGATTTTTCGCTACACAGACTTGTTGTAAAATTAAAAAGCATATCCCATGATATAATGCTTATTGTTATTGGTTTCTAGGCCAGCATTTATACATTTCTGCTCAGCTGTAGTTAAGCGATTTTTGTGATAAACCCTTAGTAGTGGATAACACCTAAAAGGCATTTTCCTGTTTATTGCGTCTCGAGACTGACTCCGGATATCGGTCATTTTCACACATAATTATTACAAGTAATTTTCCTTTACAAGTATTTTTTCATTAAATCGTAAAATACTGATTAAAGCAGGTCGTTTCTACAGCAAATGCATTTCGCAGAGTTGCGATAAAATCGTCAATACAATGTTCTATACTTATACATTTTTACTTTTTATTCTTATATTGATTTAGGGATTCTCACTGCAAGGGAACTTAACGCGACCCTATTAATATTCCTACGCTGTTTGTCCCTCCGAATGAACTGATCCGAAATCGAATTCAAGAGGGAATATAATAATACACCAACTGTGCTTACAAAAACCTCGGTGCGCGAGTTTGACTTGAACTCGCCTGGTGTTTTAATTACTCACCGATTTGAGGTAAGAATAAGACAATGTTTACACAGCTAGCTTCGTTCAACCTAAACCGTGTAAAGCAACATTGAACTGCGACTGTTATCAAAACCGACTCTATATGCATCTTTGGTAACAAGTCTACTGCACATAGTACTAATAAACTTTCAAAAGACGTCCACGTCTGAACAAAATAGTTTTAGTGGTGGTCTAACCTTTGTGTGAGGTCCGTTCGGATCACTAACGCCATCTTATCCTTTTAACCACTGACAAGCAGCAGTCTTCGCATTGTTGTGTGTTGTTGTGATAATAATATGACCACCGGTGAAATTACTCCTCAGGGGGCCTAACATGGCTGCGTTTATTCCGTGACAAACTGTGGATAAAACATCCGTCACTTTGTGATATCTATATAAGTACGAGAGTGACGGATGCTTTATCAACAATTTGTCACGCGCAATGATACTAGGCCCGCTGGATGGACAACGCTTTTACCGTCTTAAGATTGCGGCCGTCTCATGTGTTCGATTCCATTCTACATACCATTAAAAAAACAAAGTCCTTTTCCAAGGTTCTCCTCGACGGTCGGTTTTGTGCAACTCGCATCTATCTGTTACCCGCGATGTTAACCGGAACGTCGGTCCACCTTGTGGGAAACCTATTGACACTTCGCTTTGGAGTGCACGGTCGCCACATTAGGAGTTTTTTCACGGCCTTCCTCCCTGGAATTCCACAACTCCCTATCCATCGCAACTTCCGTCCAATCTTTTGGAAAAGCATTCAAGTCGTCCCGTTGTCTCCGCCTGGGTCTACGTCGCTGTCTGTAGCCGTCCTGGGAGACCGACCGAGTTGCCGCATTAGCCCTCCTCTGTGCGGTCTTTTAGGGCGGTTAGGCGGTTTACTAAGGCCCGTATTAATAAACTCGTCTCAGCTGAGATGCCCGTCACAAGATACGTCAAAGTAAACGTCAAATCATAGAACACTGTCATTCTTGACACATCTCGAGACGAACATTAGAGTTAAGATTAGTTTATTAATACAGGCCTAAGTGTCAAAAGAACGGATCAAGTTCGGACCACTACCATGCGCTCCAAAACAGGGCTAATGTTAAAATGTTTTAAGGACGTTAAGATAAAAAATATATTTTTTTTTCAGGAATCATTGTCCAATTCAATAAGTACATAGAAAGGCCCTTTTGAAAATATCAGTCACCGTGAAAAATACAACAAAAGACGGTGTTACGATTACGATTCAGGGTCAAAAGAAACAACTATGACAGTTAGTAAGGAAAACTAGTCAAATCGTTGAGTTTACGACCTGTTAAAAACGGCTACAAAGTCCGTTTCCTCATAATTTTCAGTTTTCGTAATTCCTTTTTACTTTTCAAACTACAAAGAAGATTTTGTTGCAGAGGTTTTATTACTGCTAATTTACTCTTAAGTTTAGTACAATGTCGCGTACAAAGGCGTTTTGCGTTTAACCGACATCGATTAGGTACCGTGGAAACAATACCTATGGGATAGTGATAAAAATACATGACAAAGGCCAGTAAAGGGCCGTTTTGTATAAAACACCAATTTTGAGGTTTAAAATATCTTTAGTAGATTTATCGGTAGCTATTTATCATTTCCAGTTTAATGTTCCAAAAACTTTTTTGTATTTGTGAACATTCTAGATGGATTGATATTGGTGTTAAATATTTACCAAAGTAGGTAGTGAAATTATTCTAATGCTAGCAGACATTATGACGATTGCTATGATAAATGATAAATTTAGGCTAAGTAGTCTACCAGACAACGCCGTAAATTTTATTGAAAAATATATTATAATAGACCATGCAAAGGTTAACTCTTCTTAAAGTCGTTATTATGCATGATTTTGATCTAGGCGTTGATGACTTTTGTCAAACAAAATTAATTTACTCGTCCTAATATTTTTATTTAAAATATCGAACAATACGGTATTTGACAAAAGTCAAATCAGCTTCTTTTCATGAAACATTAAAAACACTCCGTTACTATGGAATTTATAGGGATTACTATCTTGTGACGTCACAATAAAACAGCGTCCTTATTGTTGGATTTTATGAATTTAAAAATCTAGCAAACATAAATAAAATATTGATGTTTTCCTAGTATTTTTGTAATATTTATTTGTTGTTAATGAAAAACCAATTTAATTTCACTCTTGTCACATAACCTATTACAAACTAAGTGAAAAATGTTGTACTAGTCATCGTTTACTAATTAATGCCAAAAAGCCTTCGTTCTCGTAGAGATTTAGTAATAGTACGTCCGGAACCCATTTCGATAGAGTGCCAGCGCCTATTAATAAAAATGGCCTCTGGCCTTACACTACATGAAACAAACCCGGCTCAATTGTCACCACATTCCTCATGATACCGCGTAATCTCAATTGCGTGGTGATTAGGATTAATTGCTACAAGCACTTTAATTGTCTGCAAACATTCACCAGTTCAAGCAGGGTTTAAGGCTGCCACAACCAGAGTTAGCTGGCAATCAGGTTTTGCTTTGCATTTGTGATATAGTCATAGATAATGGTGTCTTTCCAACGGAGAAGAGGCGAGATGAGGTGAATTTAAAAAATATATGTATATTTTTAATTTAAAAAAATCTCCCTCTATCATCTCGCTTCATCTCGCCAGTGGAAAAGCAATGTTAGGTTCTACTCACGATGTTTTAGAGTGCAAGTTTTGTGCAGTGGGAATAACTGCATCGAAGCTGCGAAGCAACAGCACAGCGCGCTTGCGAAAGTTGCTAAACAGACGTTGCATACAAGAATGGTCAGAGCTACGAAAGATTTTTACTCAGAATAATTTGTTGACAAATGAGGCTTTATACCCAAAATAATGTGTTAACTTTTTGAAACTGACTAAAATCAAACAACCTTTTTAAAGTATAAATCAAACGTATAATGAATACAACCAATGTGTTAGTACTAGCCGGTAGTTTTATAAAAATGGATAACTTGCGAAATGGCACGGTTATTTGAAGAAGCAGCCGAATTGCAGTACTGCCGTTTAATGTCTTTGATTCACTATTGAATTTTCAAAAGGTACCAAATTTTAACTTGTTTTTTCGATAGCAACACCATCTTCGTCAGTACAATCTATGCAAAGATCGATTTGGTTTCATCCTATTTTTTCTGTTTAAGACTGGGAGATTCTTAACCAAATTTAAGGGTTAGTATCTACTAGGGCTACGAGTATGCCAGGTAGCGGAGCGGTGTGCGAGGAAAAAATCCACCAATAAGAGAGTAGAGGCCCTAGACAAGATGCATTCAGCGTTCAGCGTTATCATAAATGTATAGGATTGACTAAAGCTTTCAGACGATCATGTCTAGCGCCTACGTCAATTCCATACATTTTGGCAGTTTTCGAAAATTGTTAACGTTATCGTTAAGCAACTTGTCTAGCCCCTTTGCGCGGTGATAGGATAATGAAGTAATCCATTTTTTTTTTTGCTCACCGCTTTGCTATCCCGCATAGCTCTGGTGGATACTTGCCCTAATGGAAATCAACCCTGAAACCAGGGGTCGCGAAAAACATAAAATGTATGTCCGACAAAAGTGATTGTCGTTTCCCACCCCTGACTTACGAGTATTTTACGTTCAATCACGCAATAGGTACTGCTTCAGATTAAGCAGGTCTTCGTGGATTGCAAACACAACAGCAATGTTATATCGATAATGGTGAAGAAGCCTTGTGGCAAAGTAGGAGCTGTAATATTAATTTGTGCTCTATCCTTGTCTTACACGTGTGACAGTCGAATGCAAGTCAAGGACGAAATATTTTTACTAAAATAGATTTATCAAGCAATTTATGAATACAGGAGTGAGTCTGTATCAGGGCTTATCTATTTAATAACACATGTTAAGGCCGATCCAATGTCAAGTGCGAATACTGTCACTTGAACTATCTGATATGGCTTCCAAACTTCCCATAGTGAAAGGCTATCCATACTACATCCATATGCTATAAAACGAAAGTACTTATTTGACGTATCATCTGGTAGCAAGACTCGAGTTTGACTCTATATATAAATTAAGATGTATCCCGATTAACAACAGGTTTTTTTATTTATTGTTTTGTTATAAATCATGCTTATCCTATGTTTGTCTCCAAATTACAACATTTTTTTAAATTGTTTTTTACTGAGAAAAAGGAATAAGATATTAGCGGTGTTTGCTACGTCCGCCTTGGACTACGCTTAGTGGTCGGAATGACGTCATTTTGATTGTAACCGCGTTTTGTTTACTAGCTAAGACATAGAAAAGACCAAGTTTTTTTGAAAAAAAACCGCAAAAAATCCGCCTCATAATTTGTTGCGTAGTTTTAAAGATCTAAGCATACATAGGGACAGACAAACCGCAGAGAGCGACTTTGTTTTATAGTTATGTTATGTTATGTAGTGATTAGTTACCACATTAAATTAGAATGGTAATACTGTTACTACGCAGTTAGCTGCCACGTTTGGTATAAAGGTACTGTTACACATGCTCTAGAATAGCATGCTAAAAAGCGTGCTATGAGTATGCTTACTACGAGCATGCATATGAACTGTTTACGTTTGCTAGCAATAAGCATGCTAGATTTAAGTATGCTCCTGAATAAGCTTGCTTAAAGCAAACACTCAAACATGCAAACAATATCGATACTAGCATGCTCATTAGGCAAACGCGTTAACACTTGCTATTCCTTTCTGCCTACTTGCTTAACCTTTCCCCTACTCAGGTAACACGCTTAAAGATAGCAAGGCGTACCTTAATAGTAGCATATCCTATTCACACACTCTAGTAGGTAGCAGTTTCGTGCTAGTAACGAGCATGTGTAACAGTAGCTTCTCTCGTACAACGGTATTGAATCCGACGACGATCATGCCTGTAATTTATTGCAGCATCTTATCATATCTGGGATGATACCGATTAGGTAACAGACAGTTCATTGATCTGTTATAAATCAATATCGACTTATCTATGTAATCATAGTAGTGGCTTCCTCCATATTATTAAATTGCCGGAATTTTTACCCTTTGGCATTACAAAGAGTTTGCATCTTAACAATATTATGTTTAACTGTAAAAGTTTCTACGGATGTTTGGTTTAATCAAGCCTAAAAGGCTAAACGGGTTTTGATGAAACTAGGCACACAGAGTCACAGACTATTCGTATCTTATTTTGACTGGGTAACTTTTTAAACCGGAAAATCAGATAGTTCTCACGAAAAAAACAATAAAGTACTTCTATTGACGAAGTTGTTGGCAAAAGCTAGTGTAAAATAAAAGAGGAATACCGTTTTGAATTCAACTCATATAGTGTCGTTTTATTCTTGTTTTTTTATATATTAATGGGAAGAGAAACGAGCACACACGCCTGATGGTAAGTAGGATCTGAGATCCATAGACATTAACGTCAAGACTACAATCTTAAGACAGCAAATGGGTTTCCAACCCTAAAGACTAAAATATTTAGGTGGTAGCGCTTTGGACGGACCTTCCACAAGGTACCACTACTGTTATTATTAGACCTACTAAAGAATCTATTAACGAAGACGAACTTATCGGCATAAAACTAGTTAACAATAGGTAATAGATAATGTTACATCCGGATAAGACTAGACACTACAAACAATAAAACCTTAATAAAGGCATAATATTATAATGTTTCCACAGTAACTTTACGACGACTTGATCGATTTCCATATTTAACATAACGTGATTTGTACCAATTAGCACGGCCCTAACAAGTACCGCTCCGAATGGAAACGAAAATAATAATGAGTTAAATAGACAAGTATACATTTTAGGAACCGGATGGTATGGTAAATATTGGTATATGTGCCATGGACAGGCCCGCAGGGCCTAGTATGGTTACATTTATTGCGTGACAAAATGTGGATAAAGCATCCGTCACTCTCGTCCTTATATACGTGTCAGAAAGTGATGGATGTTTTATCTAAATTTTTCAGCGATAAACACAGCCACATTAGGCCCCTTGGCTAACCAAAAACATTTGCGTAACATTCGTATATCTAATTCTAAGTTTAATTAATGCCTTTTACTCCTGTAAAGATGTATTTCACCAATGTTGAGTTATTTTTAGACACTCCCATAGAGTTATTAGAGAAATAAGTAAATGGGACGCGAGGATAAATTGTTCCGTAAAAGAGTACTTTCTCTTGTGGATTAAACAGAATTATATAGGGCTTAGCTCCACGCGCTTCTATCAAGCCCTGACGATACACTTTAATAAATCTTTTTTTTTCGCATTACAACATTAAACACATAAAATGTGTTTTTTTTTATTCGTCTATTTCGTTGTGTCAGATGTCATCGGATAGCTTTTTTAAAAATAGTGGCCGTATATTAAAGACTTTTTTCGATTTCGTAATACGTTTGCGAAATATTGAGCATTAAAGTTGTATTTTTTTTTACCTGCCAGCTTAATCGTTGTTTTTGGATCTGTAGACTAATCACGGTAGTAGTAGGCATACATAGTGAAATAAACTGCGCGTGACCCGACACGCTGTTGGCCGTATTTTTTTGGGCAGTTGGAAAATTCCATGTGATGTTTTCAGGGTACCTGAAAGGAAGCCAATGGGACCCTATTTATATGCCGGCCGTCCGTCCTAACTCTAAAGAGCTATCTTTTTTAGACCGTAATAGATAACGGGTTGTCTTTTTTTTCAAAATATGTGTTTGTCGGCTTTATCAATAAATAAATAAAAAGTGAAACAATAAAGGGTATTTTTATTTTTGTTGTATCGTAATAACGATAAAACATACAAGCGTCAAATTTGGTATTATCATAGTCCTAGCCCTGAAAAAAAAACAAATACAAAAAATATTGTCAAGTGCGACTTGAGCTCGCGATGATTCGATCCGAAATGGAATTCAAATTGGAATGTAATAATTCCTACTGTACGGCGGAACGGGACCCTCGGTGCGCGAGTCCAACTCTCACTTGACCATTTTTTGTAGACTTGGAAAGATATTAAAACGTAACAAATCTGAGCATAACCGTACTTAAATCAATATTGCGTATTCAACCCTGAATTGAACCAAAGTGCATCAAAAGTAAATAGTCCGTTATCACACGCCGGTGAATCAACTCGTGTTTTTATGCGCGTTATGTCAATAACGTTGTTTACGAAAGTAGGGCTGGCTAATATGATAAACTAAATGAGTAGAAGATTGACCTTGAACTTGAAAACCAGTCAAAATCGTTAAAAAACGTAATTATATAAATTTGAAAATTTGTAGGGATATTTGGGATGTTTATCAATCGCGTATAAACTGCTAAATGGATTTGGGTGAAATTAGGCACACAAAGACAAATAGTCGAGTAGTATATCTTAAATTAACACAAAGGTTACTTTTCATCCCAAAAAACTATAGAGTTCCCAAGTGGAAAAAAAAAACTTCTACATGGATGAACATGAATGGAACCGAAACCGAAACTGACACTTCGTAACGTGTAAATAAATATTTGGAGACATAGGATTGCTGTCCTGAGATTGTAGTCTGGAGAATGCAATGGGTCTCAAACCTCACTTACCATCAGGTGGCCTGTGTGCTCGTTTGCCTTTCCCCTTGTAATAAAAAAAAACCGCAAAAGTGATGAATTCCGTAGTTTTAAACGTCTAAGCAAACATACATACACCGCCCTTTGGCTTAATACTGGGGATCTAGTGAAAAATTATTTAATATTTAATTTAATATTTATTGCTATATATAATGCTAGATTAAGTAGTACCATTGTAACATGTTTAAAAAATGACTGACTGCTGAGTTTCTTGCGGCGTTTCTTCTCGGCAGTGGTCTCCTCTTGGGAAGCACTGGTAGATTAATGACGTGTAAAAGTGCCCGTGCGGCCTACTTACTGAATAAATATCTTTTATCTTTTATCTTTTTTTTAAAAGGCATAAGTCGACTTAACTCGTACTAAAAAAGGGTATATACATAGACGGAGTACGAGTATACTGGACATAAACCCTTTTACACTTGATCTTCAGGAGACATACCCTTTTCGACTAGGACCGCAGAATAGTGCGCAACTCGAACCAATTGAACCCGACGAATCTTTGTTGAGAGAACATGCCATAATATAAAAATGAGTGCAAAATCAATAAAAAAACGTAATAGGTAGGTGGAGAAGACTGATACAAGATCATTGATGTAGTTAATAAGTTTCTATTGAACAAAGTCGCGTCGGGTTCAATTGGTTTGAGTTGCGCACTATTCTACGGTTCGTGTGGAAAAGGGTATGTCTCCTAATTCATTTCATTCACTTTCGGATAACAAACGGCTGTTTAGTGGGATGGCCTTTGCCCAGTCTGTGGGTGAAGAGGGCGGTTTGCCTTGATTATTTTAAAACAACCTATTTACATTTCAGCTCACATTTACTATGTAATTACGTAGTTAGCGTAGTACTTAGTAGTACTAGTAGTCCTACCGATGAAACTAGTGGTTTTGAGTTCGATCCCAGGAAAAGGCACGAGTAAATAATTGCGTGGCAACCACGAATAATCGTTTTGGATGTTTTCTATGTATATATGTAAGTATGTACATTATTCAGTGCCTATATTTTAAGTTTATAAGGTGAGTTGGGGCCTTAATTGTTATTGGGGTTTAGTGAAGTCAGTTTTTTTGTCATAGGGAAGGCAAACGGGGATCTGAGACCCATCTTCAGACTGCAATCCAAAGACTGCAGTATTTGTTCTGACTAATATGGAATATCTATGCTAATAAATTCACCGGTGGTGTTATTACAATGCGAATATTACTGCTTAGCGGCAAATAAAAGGATAAGATAATGGTAGAAATCCTTTACAAGTTCTTACCAAAATATTGCGTTTGTGTAACATTGTCCCCTAGAAACAAATTGTTGCATGTAGTATTTGGCAACATTTGCTCTGCCGTCCATTATCTAAAAGGCGGCTAAATACAAGAGGGTCATTTTGAGTTATGGCCAAAAAACATGGGAAACCATCTCTCTGAAAACTGGTGAGCGATATCCCTGTACTTTTTTTTGTATACTAATATTCGAGACGTGCTCTATTTTATACATATAAAATTGATATGGTTTTACTTGTTTTTATAGCTGAAATCTTCGATTTTCCTTTTTAGCTATGATACCGTAGCATTTTATGAAATACGTTACAAAGCTTAATGGCGGTTAAAGTATGTTTAGCCGCCTTCTAGTTCAGTAATTTAGGTAATCCGCCATAGATTGTACAAATACAAAAAAAGTTATATGAAAAACAACTAAAAGGCAGTTACATGATATAGCCGCTTTTTAGCTATGTATGCCTAGTTAATCCTGTGCAAGCAGACATGACTATAAGACGGCCATACGACTTTAACTGCCTTCTAGTTTAAAATGAGTGCATATGGTAGAATCTAATATACGTTTTGTATCATCAATGCTAGAGAAAAAGGCAGTTAATTGAAGAACAAATAAAAATAACCGCTTTTTTGTTATGGATTGCAATCGAAGTATGTTACTACATTCAATGACTTCGGGAAGTTGCTAAAAACACAGCAAAATTAAACATAATATAAACACCATTTACTATGTTGAAATCAAATTCATTCATATAAAATATAAAAATCTTTATAATAAAGGAACAAATTGCAATGGTACACTGATAAAATCACAGTTGAAACGCGTAACTTTCTACTGCTTAGCTACTAAATAATACCTGTCTTTAAACTTATAAAAACAAAAAGAGATCAATTGCTCATTCTTAAAATAGAAGGCTGTCATCAGTTAAAACACTTAGAACTTTAACAAGTAGAATATCAAACCTAATCTCAAAATAAAACCGAAACCTTCTGCGGTTAACAGACATCCAATAACTAATAAATAAAAAGAGGGGTGTTCGTTTATAACGTGTATCTCTATGTCTATGTATTTGAGTGTTTGTTTGTGGCATCGTAGCTCCCAAACAGATGAACCGATTTGGATGCGGTTTTTTTTTGATAGCTGGTTTTTTAAGCTAGGTTTTATGAAAACCTGCTTTCAAATAAAAATAACCGCATCCGAATCGGTTCACCCCTTTACGAGCTACAGTTCCAAAGACAGACACACACACACTCACCGACTTACACGTCACACTTATAACACCCCTCTTTTTTGCGTCAGGGTTTAAAAAAACGTCTTTGTGACACACTTTATTTTTACCAACTGTACTTGTATCACTTATAACCAGTGATCGGAAATAGGTGAGCTAATTTGCCTAAACTTGACGCATATTCATTCATGCGTGAGCGAAATGGGAATACATTATTGAATGAAGGTGCATCAAGTTTAGGCAAATTAGCTCTACCTATTCCGATCACTGCTTATAACAGACTCGTTATTAAAATTAAAAGAGTCAAACGAGTCTAAATTTGATGAACCTACCATTAGGCATTGAAGAGTTCCTACGTATAACCATTCGTCATAATACCAACTCGATGATACCATAATATTGTTTTGTCATGTACTTGTATCACTTATAACAGACTCGTTATTAAAATTAAAAGAGTCAAACGAGTCTAAATTTGATGAACCTACCATTAGGTATCATGTCATCGGAATAACCTGTATTTAACATGTCAAGTTAATCCGCCAATTAGAAGTAAGTACGCTAAAATCGACTTCGCAGACAAAATTGAAATGCCGATTACAGCTGCGCGGAGGGCAACCTTCAATTGCTGCAGCAACCTCTTTCTCCTTTAGTGTTTGCAAAATGCTGCATTGATGCTCTTTGAGATGAGCATTGGTTTTTGAGAAGGTAGATCATGCTGCCACTTATATGAACAATGAAGAGGACTTGCAGCACTACATTATCGCATAGTCATACACCTCCCCTGTTTTGAGGAACAAACGAAATTTGTGAGTCTTATCATAAAATAGAAATCCATTTTTTTTTGTTAATTTTTTCAATACCGTTGCCAGGTTTTTTGCATAGCAGCATCGCCATTTCGTGTACTCCCATTAACAACGCTTCTAAATATATATTAGGTCCTTACCTATGAAATTGGCGTTTTTTTTCGTACGGAATTTAGTCATTTCAATTTTAACTTTCAAGATCTTTTTTAATTTCATTAATACACTATGTTACAAAGGTTATAGATACAAATAATATGGTTAAATTTCTAACTTAATGTTTAAAATTTAAGTGTGAACTCTTTTCATTTGCTGTTTCAATTACGCAGAGTTTCATGAAGCCAAATATTTTTAAGTAATTAAGATATGTATAATCTAACTTAAAAGTGTCCAATATTCCTGACAGAATTTTGTTTGGTTTGTATTTAACGTTACAAAATAATCCGCAAAATTAAATGTATGAAAACCACAGTTTTCATAAAATTCTCCATATAAAACGCCAATTTCATAGGTAATATATCTCCTATATCCTAATATATCTCATCCGGTAGTCTGATCGAATACAGCTGCGCAAAGGATGACCTTCAATCGCTGCAGCAACCTCTTTCTCCAGTGTTTGGAAAATGCAGCAGTGGTTTTCCCAACACAGAAATTGATGCTCTTTCTGATGAGCATTGGTTTTTTGAGGAGGTCGATCGTACTAGATTTCTAAGTACGAGGCGTCTTTGTTATGCTGCTGGCACTGATAAGGCCAATTATGAGGGCTTGCAGCATTGCATTATCGTATAGTTCTACACCTCCCCTGTTTCGTGGAACAAACAAAATTTGGGAGTCTTATCATACCAAAAACCCGATTTTAAAAATTTCTTTGATTTTTTTTTAATACCGCGGCCAGGGTTTTGTTTAGTTTGGTATGTTTCAGGAGCGCCAAAGTTCATATAAAATTGCAAGTTAGATTATTGGAACTCCTAACACAACCTAATGATCACTCTTCATACTCTTCATATTTTTTTTAGTAGAAATGATCGGAACTTATTATCTGAACTTATAACGCCAATATTCATGGAAACGTACACTTTTCACAATTTCTTAAATATCTTACGTTTAGATAAAATTAAGTTAGGTTGGTTAGATTTATAAAAATCTAAAATGTAACAGTTTTTTGAAAAACTACTTTATGAGTTGCGTTAATTATGACTTAAAAAAGTATAAACAAAAAAGTATGAGCAAATTTTTTCGGAGTTATGATGAGTATAGTCACAAATCGTTATTTGTATAAAAAATCGAAAGACCAATTTTATATGAGCCAATATGGACCCGCCATTTCGTGTTCCCCCATTAACGATGCGTCTAAATATATAATAATATATCTCATCCGGTAGTATTATCGGACTAGGTTTAGTTTCATGAGCTCCCCTACTATAAAGCGAGCGGAGGACCAAGCTACAGTAACGAAAGTTTACTTAATAGTAGGTACTAGCTAGAGCTAACTGCGTTTTGAGAAATTTTAACTTTACGTAGACGTTTTTCTTGGAGGCAGCGGCATGGTGGAATTGGCGGAAATCGACGCCCGCGCCTCTTGCGAAGCGACCAGAGGGTCCAGACAAGGGTTCTCTGCCGTTTCGCCGAATTATGTTTCGTCAAATGATTCATTTCGTCAAATGTTTCATATGGGCAAATGCTTTTTTTTCTAAAACTGTAAATATTTCAGGATTTTTTAAAAACTAGCCTAATCTAACCTATAGGGTTCTACACGATGGTCCTGAAATAAATCCTGAAATATTTACAGTTTTAGAAAAAAAAGCATTTGCCCAAATGAAACATTTGACGAAATGAATCATTTGACGAAACATAATTCGGCGAAACGGCAGTACACCCCAGACAAGATGCATTGCGCTAACTATCGTTTCTATACGTTTAGTTTTTAACGTGACTTTTCGTATCACGTCATCTACCAGTGACGCGAATGGTTTAAAAACTAAACGAAAAGAAACGCTAGCTAGCGTAGTGCATCTTGTCTGGGCCCTCAGCTCTTTAGATAAGCACTTCGGCGACTGACTTCGGCCTACGCCGCGAGACAGGGGATAAGGCGACTGCTGTGCGGGGAATGAGTTGCCGCCTTTTAGTTAGGCAATGTCGTATAGCCGCCATTTAATGAAGCAAGAATTGATTTTTATTACTTTGGTTTCTAGATTATAAAACCGTGACGGCCTTTAAGGTATGTATTTTGATAGAAAATAATAAAATTTACATACAAAAAGGCGGCTATTGGATTTTAACCGCTTATTTCTTATGTAAGCACGGATAGACCGCTTTTTAATCTAGGACCTCTTTTGCAGTTGAATATTACGTTCTTAAGCTATAAGATGGCTAAAGTCCAATAGCCGCTTTTAAGTTGTGGAAAATAAAATTGCTGCTTTTAAGTCTTGTACCGTAACACGTGTTACGTTTAAAAATTGACAGTTATCGACTTTTAAACGCCTTTAAGATAGGTAAGTGTTAAATAACCGCCTTTTTGGTAGTAATATCCCAAAAAATCTGAATTTAGCCGCTTTTTTGAAGGCTGTATCTCGGCTGTTTTTAAAGATATTGAAACCAAACCTAGATAGATCGATAGCTAATAAGTAGCTGAATCGCCTTGTATATATAACTCAAAAAGGTCGTAAGTGCCTTTAGCCGCCTTTTAGTTAATGGACGGCAGTGCTAGTGTATACCCAAGATTATTCATGACTGCTACGCTGGTCCGCCGTAGCCTTGGGCGACCCCGGCGTAGCAAACACGAATCGACGCGCGTAACCGATAAGGTGTCACAGGAGGTTAGAAGCTATTCCTCGTCTACGAACTTAATCAAATAAAGCCATAAGACTAAGTAGCTTAAATATTGGCAATTTACGTAAATTAACGAACAGCACAGAACTAAGTCCTTTGAATATACGTTATAAAACTCGAACAGAATCTGATAATACAAACGATGTCAAAATAAAAGGTTAAGAGATGAGTTCCATCTTGAAGCACACGCAGTCGTCACGTTATATACTGACACTTCATTTTTTCGAAAGAAGAGCTGGCGAACTATTTTTAAGTACCTACATAATTTTTTTTTTGGTTTTGTATCACTATCACGAACCACTTCAGTCTAAACCAGATTCATTTTAGTTTATCATGTAGCTGACCAAATTTCTATGTAAGTATCAAAAAGTCGATGCATAAAAACTAAATGAAAAACCTCAATACACAGTTAGTACCTAATAGATCCCAAGTTGATGTCTATAAGAATATTGTTCTAGACTTTGAACCGGCACCCTCGAGATCGCATTTCCGTCTTATTCGCCACTCATTGTTTGTTTTCATTTATTAAACGTACCCGACACATCATTAACCTCGTTTTTTATCTCATGACTGATTTATTGATTTCTTTTGAAGACTTCGTGATTAAAAAGGATCATTATGATCTCAGAATTTAGAATTTACTAAATGGCACATGTTTAACAACGAAGCCAAAGGTCACGGGTTTGATTCCTGTATTTCTTAAGTAATAGGACGGTAAGAGCCGTTGGACTTACTAATAATAATAAAAAAATATACGAGCTACAAAAAAAGTGTTTATTTTAACTACAAATTCATATTAATCAACTTATTTTAACCAAGTCTTTTTGATTGACACTGAGTTGAGTTTTTATTAAAAAGTTTTTAAAAATGCTGCTATTAATTATTTTATATAACCATAAAATAAAAAAATACGTACCTCCTTGCTCTTCCATTGTCACTTAACACAAAAATCACAACACTACTAAAAAAACTTAAAAACTAATATCACACTAAAAAGAACAATTAAAACTAAAAGTCAATCCAATTTCAAAAAGTCTTTGTTCTAAGCTCCGCTTATCCCATTTGTTTCTTATTTTTATTTTGTTTATTTTTTATTTTATTTTGAGGCGTATTTTAAATCTCGGCGGCATTGGGCGGGCGAGCGCTTGGGTCGACGCGGCATCGGTGACTGCTGAGTTCAGAGTTGCTGTCCAGTGGCGACCGACACGGGACGGACTGACGTATAGTCCGATAGGTGTGTTGTGTGTTTATTGTGTCGCTGAAAGCGCCAGCCAGTTCGATGCTGGGCGGAAATTGTATTATCTAAACGGTGTAATTGCTAAGTTAATTACAGTTACGTTAAGTAATTAATATGGGAAATTAATTTATTACACTTTTTCAAGGTCAGTGATTCTAGAGAAGATGCATTCGGCGTTTGTTATCGTTATTAAAAAAGGTTTAGGATTGACGTAAGCTGTCAGACGGTCGCGTCGAGCGTCTACGTTAATTCCATACTTTCTGTCTGTTTTCGAAAATCGTTTACGTTTACGTTAACTTGCCTAGCCGCGAGTCTTGCAAGGGCTGCTTTGTATTTGTCATACTGTTTGTGTGTAGTAAGCGCGATTATCTTAGTGTTCGTAGTGAAACCAGAAGCTCTATTCTACTAGCTAGAACGATATTTATACTGACATTTTATTGTGTTGTTTTTTAATCGGTCACCATTACTGTCAGGCATTAGTGTCTGTGTCATAACGTTAACAATACCATAACATATCAAAATCAATATGGTTTTACCGAGTAAAATAGAGCCCCGGTATAAATTAAAGGGCGGATATCTGTGGCACGATCTGCTAAAACAAAAAGCGGCATCTCTAAGGAAACATCTGTATAATGTACTGTCAGACATATGAAGCCCTAACCCACCATGGATATGTGCCACAGTGACGTTACGATTCAAGTCGAAAAAAGAGTCAGACAAGTTAAATAACTTGTCTGACACTTCTTATACTGTCTCACTTATTATGTCACTGTGACACGGCTCTATGGTGGGTCAGGGTTCCATAGGACTGATAGTACATAATATTATACAGATGTTTCTTAAGAGATGCCGCTTTTTGTTGGGCTGATAGTACAACCTCATTATTAACGAAAAATCTGCCCTAGCTATTAAATCTAGATACCACCTTTGGCGTAAGAGAGCACTGTCTGCCAGTGGCGTCGGGAAATTATAAACCAATAAGTGTTTACTCCTGTTAATTATCTATAGTATGAAAGAAAGAAAAAAAGTTTATTTAGTCATACATACAGAGTACCTAAGTGCAAATAGTAAGTAAATATAGTTTAAACTTTTTGAACTGAGCTCTTCCACTTACGTGTAAACACAATGGTTTGCCATTATTCTATTACTGTATTTTGTAGTCTATTGTCTAAAGAAACAGAGTCGATAATCTATGTTAACCTTCGAAGGCGATTATTATCTGATTTAACTGCGAGTAAGTTGTCATAATTTGTGGTTAACTAAACAATGGCTTTGTATTCTTAAGTGGATAAGCTCAGTTGAAATAGTTTAAGCTATAACAAGGATTTAAAAAAACTACTAACAAAAACAAAATAATTAGATCCCAATTAAATTAAATTAAATAATCAATAATTCATACGGTGAAATAATCCATAGCTCGAAGTGTTTGCACACAGTAAAGAAATCTTGAATAAATTGAAGATCATAGAAACAATAAAGAAATGAAGAATCATAGAACATTGAAGAACCCTTTTTGGCGAACGTTTTTAAGGAGAGGTTTTTAGTGCAGTTTCAGGTTACTAAATGAACTCTAATAGGCGATTACTAGCGCTTTAAAAAAATAATATTTATACGTTTCAGTGGAACGTAGCGCTGCGCTGTTTCCAAGGTAAGGGACCGGACAAGGCAACTTGGGTGTGCCGGAAAGATTATTAATATTTATCTTTGTTACGTTAGGTGAACATACAAGCCTTCACAACAAGCCTTCAGCAAGCGGTTTAAAAATCTGCGTTCTACATTCACTGTAATGGATGCGATGGGTTGGATTCCTAGTCACATCGTTCTGTGTAAATAACCAAGCCATCGCATAGATCTCATTTCATGAACTCTGAACTCTAGACCGCTCGCTGTGTGAACAGTGCCAGTATAAAAAGTGTGTTACATTTGTTTACTTTTAGTTTTAGAAGATTTGATATCATCATGAATGGAACTAAAAAGTCTTATTGTATTAGAATAAGATCAGGGGGGTTATTATGGCATAACTATGGAGTTCAGTTAACGCTAAGAGAAAAGGACAGAGCTATATAACTGCTATAGCTCTGTCCTTTACACTTGCCGTAAAATTAACTGCATAGTAATGTCATAATAACCCCCCAGGTCCCTATAAACCACACAAGAAACTGACATAGCTTTTAGACGATAATTTTGCCAATTTCCTAATATATTATACAAGATTTGGCTCAAAACATCGGACACTACTCTATTACTAGAAGCATAAGAACTATCTATCTATATTTATTGAAGTTAAATATCTTCTGATATTTATAAAACGAATGCTAGCGTTCTTTAAAATATACACCGCGCCATCTGTCGGTGTAAAAGTAACTTACACTACGATGAGTAGTAATCAGTTATATCCGTAACTTTTTAGACGATACCTAAACCTTAATCGAGAAGCTATGACCTCGCTATCGCACCCCACTGAGTCACGGTTCGCAATTCCTTAGCCAAACAGTGAGATTGTACGCACGACGATAGATAAGGGTAAATACGGGGTATATACACTACGGGGCAGGCCTCGTAGTGACCTTGGCTTCATGTCCAGACTGACGTCTCTGGATACCATAGGATTAACAAGGTGAAATTCTATTAATACTGTTAGTTACGTAAAATTTACTGAAAACGTATTTGGATGATTTACTATCCAGAACTGTGGCCCTAGACAAGATTCATTGCGAGATCGTTATCGTTATCGATTTATCGTTGATTGACGTAAGCTACCGGGCGGTCACGTGAAGCGCTCCTGTCAATACCATGATAGTTTTCGGAAATCGTTTACCATAGCGTTAAGCATAATTGTCTTTTCCACTGGGGTTCGTGATGCTCGAAAACAGGTCTCTGCAAAAAAAAACGATTTTACGTTGGCACTATTGAGCGCGATAAAAAGTATCTGTAATATGACTAAATCCAGGACAGGTAGGTACATCCATTGATTCGGGATTAAGTTAGAAACATCCAATCTCTTAAAATAATAATAACTTGATCACAAACAAGTATATATGTATTACGTAATACTACACAGCGTATGCTGTACAGTTTTACGAGCAATATTTATACATAGTGCTTGTATAATTGAAATGGATACCTGTAGTCACGACACGCCTAGACTTCTCAGTTTAAATCAAATTCAAATTTAGTTATTTCAAATCTCTTAGATTCATAATTGTTAGTAACATACATTCTTACAATCCAGTTGTTAGGACACACATTAAAAAATATTTCTATTAGACTTTCTGTATATTTTAAGGACATACGAAGCTTGGCAAAATGTCAAACTTATACAATGACAAAATGTGAATCGTGAATTACAAAATTACAAAGTCGCCTGCAGTTGTTAAGTCTAATTATAATACTCATTAAGATACCAACACCGTTCGTAACACATAGGATATTTTGTAGTCCAGGGGGCCTAATATGGCTGCGTTTATCGCGTGATACATTTTGGATAAGGCATCCGTCACCTTCAGACAGGTGAATAAGTACACGTGTCAAAAAGTGACGGATGCTTTATCCACAGTTGACACGCGATATAGACGCAGTCATACTAGGCCCGCAGGCGGCCTTATATGGCTGCGTTTATCGCATGACAAAATGTGGATAAAACATCCGTAAATTTTTGATACGTACTTATGTACGAGAGTGACAGATACTTTATCCATGACACGCTATAATCGCAACCATACCTAGGCCCGCAGAAATGTATACAGTTTTTGACCACTAAGGTTATTACGATTTTATTTGCTTGATTATTTATAAGTTTATTCTGCTTATTTAACGCTCATTTAATATATTGAAACACGAGACGTTGACGTCTATATACGTCAACAGAGTATTATGAAGCTGTAAGGATTATGAAGCTGTGCGCCCGCCAAATATCCTTACCCCTGGCTCACATAATTAATTTAACTTTTTCTGAGGGAATCTTCCCATGGCAATTAAAATATTGTATAGTTAAACCATTGTTCAAAAAAGGAGATAAACTTAATACAAATAATTATAGACCCATTACATTAGTCCCAATTCTCTCAAAAATATTAGAAAAAGCAGTATATAATAGGATAAATGATTTTTTAAATAAATATAATGTACTTTGTCCAGAACAATATGGTTTTCGCAAGGGTTGTTCAACCACACTTGCATGTTTTGACCTTGTACGTTTCATAACAGAGAATATAAATAAAGGAACCCCGGTAGTATCAGTATTTTTGGATATGTCAAAGGCTTTTGATTATGTTAACCATGAGAAACTTCTACATAAACTTAACGTATATGGGATCAGAGGGAAAGTGCTCGAATGGATAGGTAGTTATTTGGCTGACAGAAAACAATCTGTAGAAATTAAAACTATTTCAGGTGGATCAAGTAAAGTAATATTAAAGCAGACTTATAGATCACAATTTAGAGCTATTAATACTGGAGTTCCACAAGGTAGCATATTGGGACCTTTACTTTTCCTCCTTTACATCAATGATTTGCCTAAAGCCATTACACAGAAAAGCATATTGTTTGCTGATGATACGACACTAGTGGTAAAACGTGATAAGATTGACACTTTCGAATTAAATATTAATAAGGGATTATTTGACATTATTAATTGGATGAAAATAAATGATTTACATATTAATATTAATAAGACTAAATGTATTCAATTTGTTTCATATAATTCAAATTCTTTACCTATAAGTATTAAGTATGAAAATGAGAAAGTGGACGAAGTAGACGCAATGAAATTTCTTGGCATATTTATAGATAAACACCTTAATTGGAAAGCGCAAATTGATAGCGTATGTAATAAGCTAAATCGTTTTGTGTTTGCCCTGAAAAGATTGAGAGAGACTGTCTCCAAGGAAGCTGCTCTAACGGCATACCACGGTTATGTTTCCTCTGTGCTCAGCTATGGCTTAATATTGTGGGGAAACTCGGTAGCAATTGAAAGAGTATTCAAAATTCAAAAGAAATGTGTTAGAGTAATTTGTAATGCTAGGTGGGACGACAGTTGTGTCCCACTATTTAGGAAACTAAATATTTTACCACTGCCATGTTTGTACATAAGGGACGTATGTGTTTTTGTCAACTCCCACCCAGCGTACTTTAAGAAACGCAGTGAAGTGATACCGAGGAAGACAAGAGCACATATCATGTCTCTTTTGTATAAACCCCCATGTCGCAAAGATATCTATAAAAGAAACATTTTTAATATGAGCATAGAAATTTTTAATAATTTACCAGAGAATTTAAGAATTTTGTCGGGAAATAGATTTAAATGTCGGTTAACAACATGGTTGATGGAGAAATGTTTCTACAGTGTCAAGGATTATGTAAATTTTAAGGAAATATGAAATATATTAAATGTCGATATTGACCATAATAAAATGTATTTATAAATTAGTACCTAATGTAAATTATAAAATAGAATTTGTAAATTATGAAATAGAATTTGTATATACCTACGACTAACATTTGTACGCATGCTTGCATGCTGAATACAAGTGCAAAAATAATTATAACACCTTATAATACTGTATTCTGACAAATAAATTATTTTGATTTGATTTGATTTGATATGGATAATGGACGTCTAATCACGGTGCACAGTCCAGTGTTAAGGTATCAATGACAACCTACGCTTACGCCCACATCAGTAACATTGAGTTACTCATTTAAGAAGATGTTTTACGCCGATGATGCTGTACCTTTTCAAACTTAACGTTCTGTAGTACCACATATACTCATCACTAAGAAACAATGGAAATTCCCAGTAAAACCTGCATAACCTGCTCTTAGATAACATACGAAGGTGTTAAGTTGACCACATAGGAGCGCTTGCATTTTTACAATTGCTTACAAAAATGACATAGAATTCGACCGCAAGCCTGCGTACACTGCTAAAATACCAACAGCGCATAGAGTTTAAATTGTTCTATGAAACTTGAAAGAAAAAATGTTTCCTGTTTCAGTTGTTCTAAAAACGATTTTCCAAGAAATGATTATTCCTACTTATCCTGTTTTATTCTACTAAGATAATATTCATACATCCTTGATAGTAACTGATATTTTTCTAAACAATATCTAAGAAAATCTGAAAATAGCTTGAAACTTTTTGTATTAGTTTCCTTTGAGACCACGCCAGTGGGCGGTCCATTAGCGAACAAAAGGGTAGCGCTGAATAGAATTATTTCAGATACATTGTATTAATCTAGAAAACTAGGTTTTATTCTTAAAGGTTACACGTTTAATGTACATTATATTAATACTCGTCACCAATACTGAAGTTTAAGAGAAGGGTGCATTGTTGGAAAAAACATAAAGCATCATTGTGAAATATTGTATTTTCAATCCATGAAGTCCCACTCACTATTTATAGGACGGGGCGCGCCGTCGCCGAAAAACTATATCAACCCTAAACATGGATAATTTTACAATTTCACGGTAAGTGCTTTTGATGTATAAAGGTGTATCCCAAGGCGCATCTCTGGGCCCAGTCTATTTCATTCTGAAAATGACCTTAACCCTATGTTCTAGTAAGTTAATTATTGAATCAAAGAAATATTACCCGTGGATTTTAGCGCTAACATACAGATGTTATTTTATGTGACAGTTAATCAGATTGTCCATTTTCCTTCTTCGATGAAACACTGATTTGAAGCAAGTCGGCATAAACGGCAGCACGTGACTGCGGCGTGCGCAGTCAATCAGCACTTGTGGCGCTTCTTATTACGAATATTCTATGCACAGGGTTGTGGATAGACAGGATATAAAAAATGCAAATTAATATTCTATGATTTTCAAAAATCAAATGTATTCCAAGATAAAGTCAAGTGAGATAAAAAGTAAAAGAGTAGCGTACAATCAAGATTATCTGTGGTATTTCATTCGGGTTTTTTTGTTTTAAATTGAATATATTTAAAAAAATGGACGCTTTTCGTTACCAAAATGCTAGAGCGAGATAAAGCTGGTCTGAGGCATCATCTTATACGTGCTCCTCGATTATAAAACATAACCTGGTCGTTTAATGGCATGGGCTAACTAGCACAGGTTGTACAAGACTGGTTTTTCGACCAGGACAGCCCTTTCTAGGCAGTCTTTAAGATAATTGCGAGGCGACGCTTAAATCGCGTACTTAGCGTGGTCGAAAAAAATCATCTAATTTAGGACCCAATTTTATTTTCGTGTTTTCGTTTTTTGGTTGTATTGTACGAAAAAAAATTGGAATTAAAACCGTATAGACCTAGTATTACATATTATCTACAACCTATTCAAAAATCGTAATAATCGGGCTAGATTTAAGGAGAGAGAAATGTTTTCGCATTTTGTATGGATTTTTTTAGCCACACAATATTCTTAACCACACAGAAAAATACAAGACGTATTAGTGGGCTTGATTGGATGTGTCTCGAAGACAAATTGATGAAAAATTGTCTTTTCAAAAACGAATTGTATGCAGAACTAGAGCAACTGCCACGTAAAACAAACTCATAATAATAATATGGTGTGACTTGCCTACTCGCATCTTACCCGATAAAAATTAACATTTATTTTCATACTAACGGGGCAACGGTTAACATTTCCGTCTACGTAGAAGTCATTTATCGATTTTCCTTTGGAAACTGTTCTGTTTTTCGGGATATATAAATAAATCCATACAAAATTTCATCAAAATCAGTTCAGCAGTTTAATTGTGAAAGTGTATAAAACAGACCGACAAAGTTACTTTCACATTTATAATATTAGTATTGAAGTATGGATATGTATCAGGTTACCACGAGACTGGCTTCACCGTCACCGTTTATTGTTTGTTAAAATAAATCATTATATTATTTGTGACTAAAGATGACCAAAATTAGGTTAGGACAGCCCTAGATGGACTTTGACCACAGTCCAAAGTCAAGCTCCGTCCGATGGACAAAGTGCGGATTCAACAAGGTTTCATTCTCGCGAGTTGTACGCTATCAATGAACAATCTTCGTTTTGATTTGAGTAAAGTAATGAGAATAAGCGCCTTTTGTTATATCATAGCAACGGATTTTTGTTTTATATTAAGTAATAAAATTCAGAACTTGAGAGCTGAGTTGGAACAGTTTAATTAATTACTAAACTGGCCCTCTTCTGCTTAAACTGCTCTCAATTTTATTAAGATCCTATCTCAAAATTTCCAATTTCTGATAAAGAGATAAAGAAAGAAAGAAAGAAGAAAAATACATTTATTCACTATACACACACAAGACAGAATAAAGTATAAACAGAAAACAGCAATAAACAAGTAGTGATAAAAGTATTGAAATGTAAGTATAAGCAATACAACGAATATCGTTATAATAAACCCTGGACGAGCCTGTGATGGTGCATGAATTGATTATGAATTCCATTTTCATAAAGTAAAAATTGCTGGCAAAAATTTGCACGATCGTATGAGCTCGGCAAAACAATTCACTTTTACTGGACTAAGATTTGCCCGAACGTTCGTTATAACAAACGGTCCTGCGCAATTAATGCGGCAGTGACCCAGGCACATTTGGCATAAAACAGATGAGTCCTTGACTAGTAACCGTGGACAAGAAAATGCACCTACTTATGCCGATGTAATTGCCGACCAGTTATAATAAGACCTAATAAATTGTACACTTCTCTTCTCTTCAGAATTTAAGTAGCAGGTTCGACAAACGAGCGTGGGCCTCTGGCCTGAACGTTTTTCACATTCGAATTTTGCAAATTATCTTCGTCATAAAGTTACGCTGTGTGAATAATTTTACTTTCATTATAACTTCAATATTAAGAACTTTGTCGCACTACATTTATTAAATTCCTTTTATTTCAAACGGTAAGCGGAATAAAAGATACCTACGACTTTAAAACAGAACGTGTATTTTAAAATTTTAGAGGCTCATTAGAGTGAGGTATAAAAATTAAAGTTATAACAACAAAGAAAACATTGGCATCGTTCTAAAATTGTCCTGAGATTGAAATTCCCTTTCGGTTTATTTTCGCAAAGGCCGATGCACCAGCGACAAGGTCAGGCGCAGCCGGTCAGCTGTTATCTGCGCATGAGTTGAGCGTCTAGCGCGAGCAAGCGTCTGGACATTTCGTTATGTTTTGCGCTATATTTTATTAATCGGAAGAAAATCTCTACAACTAATTAATTAAAATTTTAAAAATTCTTGCTAGAAGTTAAAACAAAATAATTATTCGTGAAACAATAAACCTCGCCTTAATTATGTTTAAAAATAAAGATGTTATCCACTATTAGGGTGACCACCTGTAGAAATCGTGTTTATTACGAATTAGTGAACATTTTCATGATCAGTAAAAGGAATAATCCTTTTGCAATCATATTCGAGCATCACTTTTGTAATGCTAAATCTATCTCACTGCAGACTGTTACTCCTTTAGCTGGTGATGCAATACCACAGGATGTTAAGTTATACCTGAAAATAACCACCTTCAAATACAAATAGTATTTGCTAATGAAAACAATCAAAAACACTGTCAACATTAATGATTGTCATCAGTCAACAGTAGTTGTGGATACAACAAACAGGTGCTGTAGTGCTGATAAGAGTGACGTGGCGTCAAGAGTGATCTAGTGGGTAAAAAAAGTAACTGCGTTCTGGATGTGATTCTGTAGTAGATAAACATTTATATCAAGAGTGTTTAACATTTCTTGGGCTTAGTAAATATATTTTTTAATTTATGATTTCGTAACAGTTCTTCTCTTCATCTATACTTATAAGAGTACTGTCCCCATAATCTACAACTTCAGATCAGAGAAGCTCAAATATTTCTTTGCCAGGGAATAAAAGAAGGGAAATATATAATTTAGAATACATATTAATTACTTACTTCAAATTTAGATAATTTGTTATTATTGCAAAGCAAGCTCAGTATAAATTCCGATAACTCTCCAACGTTTAATTCTACATTACGTAGCTCTATACCGTGGACCATATTTATTATTTCATTTTCGTTAGTCAGGACTCAAACCCCCACATTGATAATTGCTACAACATTACAACCAGTAACTGACACACCCACAACACGTATGATCTAGGTAAACAATATTTTCAGTATGATTCCACAGCCGTGTACTCTATTTACAGCTGTTTGTTTAATAGTACCATCATATTTAATACAAGTTACTGTCAACATGTTGAAATTAAACAATAAAGCTAACCACCTGACTACTATTTCCAAACGAAAAAGTAAAATCAATGATTATTGGTTGATCTCAAATATTGAGGTACAAAACTGGCATTACAACAATAAAGATATCATAAAACAAGACATTCTTCGTAGCCATCTTAAGACTCTAATTTAAAGGAGACGATAAGGGTAAGAATTTAAAAAGTGTACTTTGTTAGTGTTCTTAGTTACTTAATGTTATCTGAGTAATTTATTTGTTAATACGTTTTTAATATCCCTTTTGTAGTGAGTAATACTCAGAAATATATGACCTTATTTTTGGCAATCTCATACACAATATTGACTCCAAAAACAAAATTGACCTTGAATTTATAAAGGACAGACAAACAGATAAAACCAAACACGTACAAATAAATCAGACGCATGTGATTCCAAATCAAGTTTACATCTTGTTTCAATATTTATCTCTAGTAATAATTTCCCCTGTGTACAGTTGCAATCGACTGTTTAAAATGTTTGCACTGCCTTAAATAGCGGGTGGAAAACTGGCAAGGTGTTGACTGTACACACATGAAAATCCTAAGTCAAACAGTGAAGATACAGCGCTAAGATATAACATAGCGTCCGTTCATCTGTGAGCTCATTGGTTGCCACCGTTTTGAGAATGCTTCTCCAGTGCTAAATTTCCCTAACAAACTTAGTTCCGTTATATTCAGTTTTAGCTGATTATCGATCAAAGATGGCTATTGGGAACGATGGGGAGGCATCTGAGAGGAAGGAGGTGATCCCCCACGATCATCTGTTCATGGTCACTGGACTGTCGTCGTCGAATTTGGAGAAGTTGGCTCAAGGTAGGAGTTTATTTATAGTGGTGCTCAAGTCAAAACAACTGTTACTTACTGACTTTTTATTTGGAAAATAAAATGTCGGTTTATGACCGCACATGACCGTCATAATATCAGCTGATCTTTCTGCTTGTCCACTGCTGCTGCCGCTGAACAAAGATTTCTCCCAAAGATTGTTCCAATTTTCTACCGTGTCGAGCCTGCATCCAGGGTTTTCAAGACCTTCCTTAGATTCTGTGTTCCCTTTGTAGGGGTTCTTGTTTATAGTGTATCAGTATACACTATAAACAAATCCTGAAACTTGACGTTTTTATTATGCCCATTCCATTTATTGACACAAAATAAAAATAAAGAAGATATGACAAATAGGGATCGATTTAGGGTTAGTAAGGTGATGATAATTAGGCCTATTAAGACGAAGCGTGAGTTAATTAAAGAACCTCCTACTCTGTGTAGCATATTATGTACACAAAAGCTACAAACAACAAGACGCTTACACGTGTATAATTATTCAAGGATTCAGATTTGTAGCATTTTGTGCTAAGATCAATAACAATCTTCTATAAAAAATCTATGATGTCCCAGATCAGGATCATAAAAAAAACTTCAAACGTCTCACGCCACACTTACTCGCAATAAATGTCATTGAGATTTTTAAATACACTCAAAGTGAACGACCTCCCGTTGTCACGATATCTCCCACAATTTTCCAGAAGCTCTCAAAATAGTTTGCAATCTAGTTTGTAGCGTTCATGATGGCTCGACCATCCCACGGAACTAATAAATTAACCACGGTACCATTCAACGGCAAACCTTGACGGCAGTAAATAGCTCCTCATATTGAAGGAAAATTGGTAGGTAGTTTTGGTATTTATATAGCTCCTTATACACTAGGTCCATATTTATTTTTACTATTACAACCAAAGAGATATCTATCAAATATGGATTTGAAGTCCTCATCGCCAGTTTTTTTGGTCGTGGTGAATGTATACTTATACGATACTTATTAATGCAATTTAAGTTGGTCTGCCGGACGCTTGCGCTACGCTTAATCGTCTGTGTCAATTCCATACATTTGTGTGAACTTTCTCGTCGACAGTTTTCGTAGTATGCTACTTGATTTACCATCATTTGCAAAAAAACGTTTAACAAAGTGATTAATTTCACAAGCATCATTTTGCAAAACGCGTTTTTTTCCCAAAATTGTAAATATTTCAGGATTTTTCTAAAACGAACTTAACCAAACCTAACCCGAAGTTCTACGAAATAGTCCTGAAATATTGACAGTTACGGAAAAAAAGGGTTTTGTTTGGTTGTGTATTATTTAGCAAGTGATTGGATACCATGCAACTTATATGTACTTATTTATTCTATTGCCAGAGGGCCCAGACAAGATGCACTACGCTAGCTAGCGTTTCTCTTCGTTAAGTTTTAAACCAATCACCTCACTGGCAGATGACGTGATACGAAAAGTCACGTGACGCGAATAGTTTAAAAACTAAACGAATAGAAACGATAGTTAGCGTAATGCATCTTGTCTGGGCCCTCGGGGCCGCTCTTTTAGGTGGATAAAACCATGTCACCTTTGACCTATTGTTTTTAACTCGGCTGCCATTACTCTCAAGAAAATAAGACCTAAGAAAATGATAATATACGATAACACGTCGTGAATCCCGGCCCCGGACAAATCGATTCTAAGAAAGCCAACAGCTGTACAAATGTGTAAAATAAATGGAAGGACACAAACGAAGGTACGATAGCTTGCGTCAATTCTTTACAAAATATATTATTTCTGCAGTCTTCAATGTTTGCAAAATGTTACAAGTAGGCACAGATCAGTGTCTTTCCTTGGAGTATTCCGCCATTTTTTTTACATATATTTTTCTCGCAATGATTGAGGAAAAGCTTCGGTACACAGTGGGTTATGAAATGTAAATTGGGATCAAAACATGTCTCAAGCCGGTCTAGTTTACGGAGGCTGGCCGTGCGCCAGCCTGGTACCTGAGTGTCACTACTCAAAGTTTATGGCCAATGGTTATTTAATGCGCAAGTATTTATAACGTAAGTGTCCTCGGTTTTGCGTATGATGTCCGAGAATTTGGATTATTCGTGACGTTCTTTGTTTTTGGCTCGTTGGCTGGCTTGGATGTTGTTTTTGTTTCGTAAATTATAAATCTAATTCGTAATGTAGGTAGCTCATTTATCAATAATTTATTTTATCATAAAGACATTTTCAAAACTTCAAAATTCTTACTTTTCTATGCGTAGGCGTTTAAATTTTGTGGTAGTCTTTGCTTTCGATGAAACGTTTCCGTGTTATCAGAATATATTTACTTTCTCTGACCTTTTATCTTACGAATACTATATACGAGTATGTTTATCAGCCAAAAACTGTCGCTTACATAACAGCGAACTGATGGTATTTAAAAAAACCAAACGACCTTTTATGATTAAATAATAAATAAATAGAAGAACAATCATACATTAATTCAATTGTAATTATTTAACTACATATTACTTATATTATGACATTACACGCAATATAGGACGAACAGAACATGTTTTGATAAGAGAGTTCGTTGTTTCACAGGTTAAACACTTTAAGACTCATCATTCGGCTTTGCTTTAGGTGGTAGAGGTCCCTGACTCTAGTTGTAGATGATAGCACTCACTTCGTTTAATTGTCACAATACTTCACTTAATTTAAATGTCTTTCCGCATTGCTTATATCACATCCAATAAAAAAACGAGCCTAATAGATGAAATAGTGGCGCATCAAGTTCAAGTACCTTAACTCAAGGTTAAGTAAGACAACCTGGGGTGTTATTCTCTCAAAAACAACGGACGGTCGGACGAATGAGCGAAATCGCAGCGGTGAGCTTAAGTAGTCCCGTCAGACCGAACAAAACACATTTTAGCGCGTGCATTTTCAATTTGGCAGAATGGCTTCTGTCGATAAGATCGAACGTATAAGGAAACGTATAAGGAAATAGGGACTACTTAAACTCGCCGCTGCGATTTCGCTCTTTCGTCCGACCGTCCGTCCGTCGTTTTTGAGAAAATAACACCCCTGCATGCAATCATAACCTCAAAGGTAGAACATTATACCACCACATTTTACGAAAAGAGTAATTCCTTCAAACTCGTTAAAATTTCATATTCTGATCACAACACACGGGGTATGGTGCTATGAAAATAGTACCATCAATTTCACTATGTTTTCACTCCGTATTTTAATGAAAATCTAAAAAATCTTTACATTAATTATCAACAAGTTTTTAGAGTTGTTGGTAAGTCTGTAGCTCTGCCTACACCATTCTGAGAATGAAGGCGTGAGAGTTTATGTTTGTATGTACTTACTAAAAAATCTTATTATGAAAAGTTAATCAGGAGGATCATTTATTCCCCAAATTGAAGAATTAAATAGGTACTTTATATAAAATTACGTCTTTATTAAGTATAGGTATAACAATGAATGTAAAAATATTATTTTTGTTTAGACTTATTATAAAAATTATATTGGTTTATTTACGACGGTATATTTCAAAAACGCGTTGTAATAGACCACGTGCGAGCGATAATTAACCTTCAATAAACATTAATATCGAAGGCAGACAATAACAATCTAAATCGCATTATGACAGTTGGTTATTTTTGCGCCAATCAGACGCATATTGACACGATTTCTGCGCAGACGACCCATAAACTTAGTCATTCTAATTTTAAAAACAGTCTAGAGTCAGACAGAAATTTGGGATGATTGCTATGAAAACAAGCAAAGTTTAATGCATGAATATGCCAAAAATCTGATCAGAGGATTCCGAACCATTCACGCAGATATATAACATACTAACTTGTGCCAGCGACTGCGCCCGTTCAGAATCAGTAATTTGCTTAACCTCTTATAACTCTTATTACGTTGGGTATCCCACGGGAACCGTTTTTTTCTAGATATAAAAAAGCCTAGGAGGTTGCCTAGGTGGGAATTCAAGGTAAACGCTGCCAACGTCCCAAATATCAGAAGACCGAGTTTAGTGGCGTGCCATGGGAGATGTCCAGCATGTCTTAATCCAAAAAGGAAGCAATACGTAGTCATAAACACAAATTTTCACATTTACGAGTATAATATTAATTTAGTCTGACATGTAAGGTGATATGATGGGTTTTGATTTCACATAAAAATGTAATAGAGGTGTAATTTAAGTATTTTTTTATATGTTATTATATTTCTTTATCGTTATTATTCGGTGAGTTTTGATGATATAATTACAACTTTCACAGTAATTACGTTTACTAAAGGTTAGTACAAAAAAAAATGGTTTGTGAAAGCAAACAATAATATTATCGTCGTGTTGTCCGGGTGCGCGTGAGTCACCAAGAAACAGAGATTTCCACGAATTGGGCAACAACATACCAATCGTTGACAAAGAATACATTACGGAAACTGAACTTTTTTCTGAACAGTGTTTCGTAATGTAATGTAATGTAACATTTTGAATTTTAACCTGTTGGTAAACAATGTCATAAGTAATATTTTAATTATGGAACTCTATTCAAGGCGATAAAACCATATTGCTTTTGACATGTTATCGTGATGTTAACGTTACGATAGTTCTTATTTACTTGACAAAACCATAACACATCTAAAGTAGATTAAAGTGAGGGCCTGATGACGTGTTCAGCTTTCTTAATACTCCAGGATTTATGTAACACATCTTAAATGTTATGTACTAACCTTCAGTCAGACATCTATAGCTTTGTTGTGTTTCTGGGTGTGGTAACAAAACCCGTGGTATGTTAGCAAGGTGGGATAGGTGCTTACTTTGTCCTTAAAGGCTGGTCCTTTGGCCTTGCATACCACAAACCATCAGCTGGCCTGCATGCTGATAAGCCGTCTCCATTCTACAATAAAAACTCACTCCCCCCAGTTCCAGAAGTTCCTTCGGACTTCGAGACAGCCATTGCGGCTACTGGCTACGGCCGCTTCAACTTCGCCCTGATGCTGTGCACCCTACCAGCCTTCTGGAGCTCCGTGTCAGTCACCAGCTCTACTTCCTACATCTTCACACAAGCGCAATGCGACATGCAGCTCAGTCTACTCGACATGGGGACTGTTAATGCCATCACTTATGGAGGTAAGTTTAGCTCATGCTGTTAATTTAGGCGTAGTTTTAGGTATTCACATCCTGATATGAATGAGGCATAAGCCTTGTAGGGTCACTAAGAGTGTTCAAAAATTTAAAAAAAAATAGAAAAAATCCTTCACGCGTCTGCATTTGAAAATACACCCATTTTTTGTAGTAGGTATTATAGAATTTACTTTAGGCGTAATAATAGGAACATTAGCTCTTCAAACACATTCATTTCCAAAATGGTTTCAAGGGGTCTAGCTTTTCTTAATATGTGTTGCTTTTTTTACTGCTAAAATTCTAATAGATAAAGTAGGTTTAAGTGACTTTTTTGATCCTATTACGATTGATAAAATCTACAACCATCAAAAATTATTAACGAAACTAGAAAAACTTCTAATTTAGAACCAAAAAATAAACTAAGTGACAATACTGATAAATGATAAATCATATAGTGAGATCTTGATTGGTTTTATATATATCGTTGTGTGATTAAGAATTGACTTACTTAGGCACATTATGCATAAGGTATAGTCAAGAAATAGAAAATATGATGCCCGGAATTAACGATCCAACTATTGAATTGTAGAAAGATACAAGCCTAAAATATTAGAGTAGCTACTATTCTCCAATAAAAGGCAGTACTATTGTATTGTTTTACAGTATTGTATTTTCCTGGATTCGCAAGTGACATTGTGCTCCATTATTATGATATTGCAAAAATAACTCGCACGGTTTGACATGAATCAGAAACAGAATATTAATTGATATAAACGCATTATTATAGTCGATATGTGACATAAATCACGAGGACAGACAGGGCCGTGACATTTGACACAAAAAAACGCCCATTATAGAACCACTAACTGATTTCAGCCAGTCAATAATCATTTAAAAATGCACTGAGAAGGTAATTCTGTGCTACTTATTTATTAGAACCATATCCTATCCTAGAAATAGTGTACGTTGTTTAAGTTGTTTGAATGTTTAGATATTACCCATATGTATGTCTTTTAATAACGCAAAAACGCTCTACTGATTTGGACGTAATTCAGCACACATGTAGTAGTCCTATAATAATACATCAAATGCTGTATATCGCGGACAATTTGATAGTTACAGTAATAATAACGTTAAATTAATTGTATGCGGACTAAGATGTAGGCAAACGCTATTTTAGTGATTGTGGAGATCTATTGGGTAGTTTAATATGTATTTAGAAGTGGACCCCAAAAAGTTCGTTTATAAAATTACCTGACTCCACTATTAACCTTTCGTATGCGTAGTAGCAGATCTGCTCCATATACGCAAACTGCTAGAGAGCAGATCTGCACCAAATGCTTTGCGTGCCTCCCGAATTTAATTTGAACCTTGTTGTGAAGCTTTCTAAGGGTTAAAGTTTATTGTAGGTTAGCCAATAAAGTAATCAAATTTACTAAAAATTGCTCCTTACATAAAAATATTCAGTATGGTCGCTATTTTTGTTGGTTTGATGTCACGTGACTGGTCACGTGACCGCGTTGCCGCACTGAGCCGCCAACAAATTTTCTGCCTACCGCATACGAAAGGGTAATGACTAATTAAATAATTAACACACGATTATTCGAGCAATGTTTACTTTATATGAAAATACCGTGTTATCTTTAGGTAGGTAAATATAGTGTAATGTGAATGTGTGATGTGAATTTATGAATAAGTATTGACATGTAAAAATTTATATTTTACCAATAAACGATTGAATTGAATTGAATTGAATGTCATAATAATATTAATAACTGACAGCAGCCGTTAGGATTGAAATGCTTATCAATTAACTACTTATAGTTCATCACGGAAATGAAATGCTTATTATATCTTTATCTGCATAATAGGCCTTGTTTGTAGACACAGTCATATGTAACTGAGCCTACTAGCGCTTCTAAATAGGTGACTACCGTAAAAAAGGGTGAGGATTAAGATACAACCTAAAATGAAGCAATTATGTTACCAACTATAAGACTGAAATTATTTCCAATAGACGTAACGTTATTGTCCATTTAATACTTGTTCTTGTTTGTATCAAGTTATGATTTATTTTAGGTTGTGTCCCTACTCATCCCTTAATTCCTACTCACCCCATTTTATGGTACTGTTGATTGGATATAGATATTAACCCAACATTATAACCTTAGAAAAATGGAACGTCCAAAATCCTTTTTTAGGGTTCCGTAGTCAAACTAGGAACCCTTATAGTTTCGCCTTGTCCGTCCGTCCGTCCGTCCCCAGTCTAGCTCAGAGACTCGTAGTACTAGAAAGCTGTAATTTGGCATGAATATACATATTAGTCACGCCAACAAAGTGGTAAAATAAAATTTTGAAAAATATTTTTTTTTAATGCACCTCCCCTACACGTAACGTGGGGATGCCTTTTTTTTTTCTTGCCTACCCCATAGTGTGGGGTGTCGTTGGATAGGTCTTTCAAAAATATTGCGGGTTTATGAAAACAATTTTTCGATTAACGGATCCGTTTATGAAATATTAAGCTTTAAAGCGCTATTTTTTGTTAGAGTCAAGTGTCCCCCCAAAACTACAAATACTAAAAATCTGAAAAATATCTTCAACGAAAGCGCATATAACGAATTTTAAAGGAAAACTATCACGGCTAAGTAGACATGATTAGTTCCTGAGATACAGGCGACTAAAGTGTTATGTGTGTGTACCTATCAAAATCGCCTATGATAACTTTGATAGAAAAATTTGTTAACGGGGCGTGCAGGACGCGCGGGGGGAGTCAAACTGTCCAAGCAACAAATCGAGCGACAGCCGCGCTCATAAGCGCGAGCGCCTAGATGCCGTTTGGACGTGCCCCGGAATGCTACCCACAAGTTTGCGATTTGCGATCTAAAAGTTTACAAATTTTCGATTAGATTATTGATTTGAGTTGAGCACCTATCGTTTGGAAAACTTAAAATTCTATTTACTGGACCTTGTTTTTTTTTCAATTTCTATTAATTACTATATGAAAGATTTAACTTTTATTGTAATTTAAAGTCGGTTTGAAGCAGTTTAGATACCTAACTACCTACATAGGTATACTGATCTCACACTTAAAAGCTTGGCTCTTGTTTGAGATATTATATACGAATTTATAAGAAAAAGAATCATTACTAAGTAGACTTAATTAGTTCCTGAGATACAGGCGACTAACGGGTTTATACCTACTAAAAATCATCTAAGACAGCGCCAAATAACTTTAAATAGAAAATGGTTCATACATGTTGATTTTTGAGATAGTTTTTTGTGTTTGTCGTTACGGCTTCGGAATCCTATACTGAGCATGGTCCGACATGCTCTTGCCCGGTTTTTCTTATTGGAATCAAAAAACACATCGCAATAAAGATTTTTCTAATGTACCTTAATCGTTTTCCGTGACCAATGTGACAGCGAAACCAAACAGAAACTGTTGTTATGACAGTCCGTCAGTGACGTCAGTCGCAGTTTGCTCGAAGGTTCTACGGACTTTATCTGGCTGGGTTTGCTGAGAGATTTAAACGCCAGTCGTATCCGTGATGTGTCGGCGCAAAATTTTCCAGCAATTTCTATACAATATACATATTACGGAAAAGTAAAATATCTTAAGACACCAAACGCTATCGTATGGCTTTTACAGTATATATATTAATAAAAAAATCCATTGTAATAAAAAAACTCATGATTTGTTTCTGAGTTTTAACAAGTACTTAATATAAAAATATATAAGGCCTGATTCGACCAATCTAGGCTACCTAAGCTCTGTCTAGTAGGATATTAATGACAAAATATTGTGGTTAACGTAATTTATTACAGTTCTGATAACTGAAATAATTATAATGATTCATACATAGTACTCGAACTGGGGTGTTATTATGACATAGTTATGCAATTCTGTTTACGCTGAGAGAAAAAGACAGAGCTATATTACTGCCATAGCTCTGTCCCTTACACTCACCGTAAAATGAACTGCATACATAGTTATGTCATAATCCCACCTGAATCCACAAACGCATTTTATACATTCCTTAAAAATACCAACTAAGTAAGACTGCGCAAAAATGTATAATGAATAAACAGATTCTGAAAGACAAATGCATTTAATAGGGAATATTCATAAAAAAAGAATGAGGTTTTTTTTTTTGCAAAGCTATAAAAATTACCAACAAAGGTTTGTACCTATCTCTTTACAGCAAAACAGAATTTAACGCGGAGTTTATGTTGCCGACCTGTTACAATGACGTCACAGTGCACTTCGGTTCTCTCTGTCTAATTAGCGGTTTAAATAATCTGTATTTCTTGACCATTTTAAATTTGAATTGAATTGAATTTCTAAATTCTTAAATAATCTGTATTTTTTATTTTTTATTTACTTTTGGTAATCTCTTTTACGGTATTTTCATATTTGGTTGAGAAATGCGATCTATTCCCTATTGCGCGACTCCCTTAACATACAATCCTTCCTCGAGGTTTAAGCTGTCTCTATAACACATTTTATCAAGATTAGTTCAGTGGTCTAGCCTTGACAGGGTAACAAACCGAATTTACATCACATTTATAATATTAGTATCGATAAGTGATGAGCCAAGATGAGATCTCCTCTCTTCTGGCCTATCTCAACCCCATAAAAGGTACTTTCTTATCCTCCTTGTGTCTATCAATGTACCACGTCGTGTCACAGGCATGATCTCATCAGCGATGGTCTGGGGGTTCCTCTCGGACACGCTCGGCCGGCGACGCATCATGGTGTGGGGATTCTTCAGCTCTGGTCTGGTGGAGATCATGGCTGCTATGAGCCAGAATTTCCCCATGCTGCTCGTCACGCGATTTGCTAGTGGGTTCCTGTAAGTATTACTACAAAGAAAAAAAATGGTCGCTTCTAACTATCAAGATTGAAAGAAAGAAAGAAAAATGATTTATTACCACATTTATAACGTAGCACAAAAATAAAAAAAACAAATAATAAAAAAAAACAAAGACATAAACTGTATGGTAAAAGGAGCCGAGTCAGCAAATGCTGCGCTTCCGAGCGTGGGCGCATTGTGATTGTGATTATGCGTCTTGATTCCATACGAGCCTGATAAGACGTTAGTTACGTCAACTAAGATGTCGCTCTATGTCTAGTAGTAGACGTCATTCATTTCACTCATTCTACACAAGGTGTCCGCAACATAAGAAAGAAGGGCCCGTTATGATATTGCAAAAAATAAGAAGATAATTGTTATAATTAAAACCAAGAGTATAAGTGAGTATTAAGAGAGTACATGCGTTGCCAACTAGAATCTAAATATATAAAAGGAGAAACTGACTGACTGACTGACATATCAACGCACAGCCTAAACGGCTAAACGTAGGCACTTGAAATTTGGAAGGGACGTAGCTTAGGTACTGTAGAGGTGCACTAAGAAAGGAATTTCCAAAATTCCCACGGGAACGGAAATTAGCGGGAAAATTATTAACTCAAAAAAAATGTTTTGCCCAACGAAGTGGACACGGGAACAGCTAGTAAGATATAAATACAAGTAAATAAATAGATAAAAGATTAACTCAAAAATTAAAATAAAATATAACTTCAGATCGTCTTCCGGTTGATATGTTGATGATGAACACCTTACACTCAAAATGTTTCTTCCAGATTCAACGGGCCGTTCGCCGTCCTAATCTCCTACATCGCAGAACTGCATCGGACAGAGCTGCGCGCGCGCGTGATTCTGCTGACGAGTCTGTTCTATACCATCGCCAGCGTGACGCTACCGCTGCTAGCGTGGGCACTGCTTACGAAGAACTGGCATTACCCTGTGACGGATAAATTTGGTTAGATATACTTACTATTATAACTGAATTAACGCATTTATACAATACACACATGGTCTATTTATATTGGAATCTCTAATCGTCATTTGTCCTAATGTATCGTTTCTCCGAATTTTCGTTAACTCTAAAGCCATTTCCGCATGTTTTTTTAATGTTGTTATAATACAGCCCTAATAATAACCGCAGGTATTTTTGATAAGTTAAAAAGATGTCTGACTCACCAGTAAAACACTTTAGGACAATCACACAGACAATTCCGAGGGACAGCTTTATGAACACCACAAAAGAAAACAATGAAAACATAAAATTCTCAAATGGTAGACTACAGACGGTCTGTTTATTTATAAACCAATTAGTGAGGCCAATTTGGATCAGTGCCTTCTAATACACATCATATTTTTTTAAGTAATGTGTAGTCACAACCTCTGGTTAACTCACCTCTCACTCTACCCCCAGTGATCCACGCCTGGAACCTGTTCCTACTGGCGACGGCTCTGATGCCAGTTCTTACGGGCCTGGCTTTCCTCTGTCTGCCAGAAAGCCCTAAGTTCCTCATGTCTCGCGGCAGGAATGAGGAGGCCATGGAGGTGTTCCGGAAGATATACCGGTTGAACACAGGGAAGACGAAAGAAGACTTTCCGGTTAGTGTTATTTAAAGTAATTTTTACATGCAGCATAACCATAAGTTTATTGACTTACCTACTTTCTTATGCCGCTTGGAGCCAGATTAATCGGATGATATTTAACGTATTTACGAAAACAATTTTTTTTTATTTTTAGATTTAACATAACATTAACAACAAGTTTTTAGAGTGACAACTACCCCATTGATTTTTAGTATTGAACACGCTATAAATAAAATTGAATGTACGTAATTTTGCGTAACTAGGGTCTCATTTGTTGCCATGCTAACACATAGCGCATAAATATATCGTCAATATAATAATATATATTTGATCATTTTTCGAAAATTAATTATTTACGTGATTGTAATGCTTGCTTATGGCTCCAAGATGTTCTCAATGTGATTGTTATAAATATTGCGCCCACCATTAATAACGCACTTGTTTAATTCGCAGATCAAATGCTTAGTAGAAGAAAAGTCTGAGGAACAAGGTCGTGGCGTGGCGGCGTTGCGAGGGGGTTGGGCGCAGCTGTCCCCGCTGTTCAGGGTCCCCCATGTCACATGGTTGGTTCTCATCTGCTGTATACACGTTGGAACCATGTTTGGGTTAGTAAATTAACATTGCATGCCAAATTTTAAAGTTAGGAGTAAGATATACCTTTTGTGATTCTGTCTATTTTGTTGGTTGTTATTTTTCCGTTTGTACAATAAAATATTTACATACATACATACATAAATTATATATTCTACACAAACCCTAGCCCTAGACAAGACGCATTCGGCGTTCGTTAACGTTATCAAAAAAAAATAGGATTGACGTAAGCTCTCAGACGGTCGAGTCGAGCGCCTACGTCGATTCCGTAGAATTGATCAGTTTAATTAATTACTTATAAGAGTAATCAAATTGTTTACGTTAGTACTAAGTAACTTGTCAAGCCTCACTGACCAACCGGCAACTACCAATTTTTGTGTTTTCATGGCATTTTTTTCTTCTTTCGTTTCTTAATCATAAATTCGTGATCAAAATACTACGACAAAATATACGTTTAAAAAATAATTAGGTATGTTATATTCAGTTTACTGTCTCCTAAGCGTTGACAATCATTTACGAAATGCATTATACTATATCATAATAACCAAACATTAGCAAAACAACAGTCTTTAATTATCTATTTACTCTAACACATGTCCATTCCCGCTATTTCCACAGATCCAATACCCTCCGGCTCTGGTACCCTCAACTCGCAGCCATGATCAACTCCGACTCCTCCCAAAGCCTGTGCTCGGCCATCGCTCCGTCCAACTCCACCGTTATTGATGAGGGTTGCCAACCTATCGAGACTGACATGATGACGTACATGCAGAGCGTCATCGTTGGAGCTGGCTCTGTCCTGACCTACGGGATTGGGGGAGTTCTGGTTAATAGGTAAGATTTGCTCACAGTCATTCATTCGTTCATTAAATCACGCCTGTTTCCCAGAGGTGTAGGCAGGGACCACTTGCTCAGTGTTGTTTAGATACCAGTTGGTTCTAATTTTCTTAGAATTTTGATATCTTGTTAAATTATTATTTTTATCTTTAGTAGAGTAGCTTCACTTACTAAAAGTTTTGAATTGTCATCCTAAATTCGTTTAATATCAATTAGTCTCGCATTTCACGCATTCGATGTTCTACTGTGACCTTCACCAAATAGTCGTTCTACTTTAAAAATCAAGGACTGAGCAGGTTACCTAGGTGTTTGCTTTAATCTAATCTATGGCCTCTTTAGATGCGGTAAAAAGCAAGTAGCGAGTTTCTGCAGCATCGGCAGTGCCATCATCATCATACTGATGCCGTTCCTCGGCAACAGCGCTGACGCCGTGGTTGCCATGATGACGGCAGCCCTTGCCTTCACGTCGCTCTTGGGAGCCTCTCTGTCCAGCATCACTGTTGAGCTCTTCCCCACGTCACTTAGGTAAATATTATCAGTTAATACTTCTTGGATATAGGTAGAATATACAGTGACTTCTATTTAGTAGACCTCCAACAAGGTTGACTGACAACGTGACTAAGGTTGCCGGAAACCGATGGATGCCGGCGGCGCAAGACCGGTCCTTGTAGCAAACCTTGGGAGAGGCCGGTGTCCAGCAGTGGACGTCTTTAGGCTGAAATGATAATGATGATCAAGATAACGAATGGTGTTGATTGATTCCAGGGTGATGGCGATGGCAACATTTCTGATGATGGGTCGGATTGGCACCATCGTCGGCGCGGTCATCTTCCCAGCTCTCATCGACTTCGGCTGTCTACCACCTTTCATCACCATCGCGGTTGTTTTAGCAGGTATAAATTCCACGAGTTAAAAAAATAATACCTACAGCCAAGTATTTTAAAGAGTTTGTTTTCTTGACCTCTAGATTCAGAATGTCAAGTTTGATAGTCCTCCTATTGCCAGCCAATCCAAGAGACCATTCAGACGTAGTCGTAGTGGTTATTAGGGTACTCGCATTTGTTATTTGGGAAATTAACCACACGTCTACGGATAAATTTACTGTAAGAAATACAGTGTTCCAAAAACCGACGCTTCGACAACTCGGGAAGAGCCGTGAGACCAAACAAACACTTTAAAAATAATTCAGTTTAAACGATTCCGTTTTTGATTTATTCATTTATATTCACTGCAAGAGAAAAAAACAAAACTGACAATAACTAATATTTTCTGACTATAAGACATGCATGGGGTAAACTACCTATTGACGCCATCTTTGTACAACTTTGCGCACTTCTGAGCTTCTTACAAAGCGTTGAAATGTATCCGAATGCCTATGGCACATAAGTATTCGGTACGCAGACAGTTAAAAAAAATACCGATCCCTTTTTTTTAGTTACATTTATACTGCGATGCGATGACAATTTGATAGTGTACTCGTGAATACTCGTGATAGCGTTCATGTTATTGTGTTAGCGTGCTTAATATGCAGAAGTTAGTTTAAGACATTTTCGGTAGATGGCGTTAATGTTAATACAGTTATAATTTTGTTGTTTATTTGCAGTTTGTGGCGTGGCCTGCCTGTTCTTACCGAATACTACATTGAAGAAACTGGAATAAAGGTCACTAAAGACATGTAGTGGTAATCCACTAGCAGTGATCTCAACAAATTATCCCCTAATTTCCTATGTAAATGAAAAGCAGTAAAACGTGCAATTAGTTATTGTTATGTGTACAATTTTAATACTGCCTGTAAGTGTGTAAGTTTTGAGTAGGTATTGTAACTATGTATAAAAATAGATAGTGGTTTTGAATCCCTTATCATTAATTCCCTCCTTTATTTGTGTATATTATGTGTTCTGTAAATAGAGTATGTGGTTTTATGTTCATGTATTGTCTGTCATTTTTGTTCGTTCTGTACACGAATAAGGTATTAAGGAAAAGTAAAAGTCTCGAATTTAAAAATAATCTGTTCTTTTATTTTATTTCCGTTTTGATCTCAGGCGCTCACAACTTAGGACTTAATCAGGGATAACAATTACTACCTATCTACATTATTTAAAATTTATATTAATTATTATTTTTATTTCACATATTTTTAAGTAATGTATTAGAACGGTTGTGAAACGTCATTTTTTGGTACTTTGTACGTCGGAAATAACTTTATACATTGTTTAAAAATATGTCAGTTTGTTTGTTAAGGCGATACATCAGTCTAATGCAATGACTAAACAGCACAATATCAACATTTTTTAAATTAAAACATCCGTACCTACCTACCTAATGTTTCATAATCAGAATTATTCTGTAAAAACATTTGTGACAGCATCTATAAAGAAAATATGGTACCTGAACCTGAGGCATTCCAAATACAGTCTGAACAACCATGCAACATTTCAAGTTTGGGTAAAAACAAAAATAAGTACAGATTTGCATATAGTTATGTTAAAAACATTAAAATCCGAACCAAGTTCGATATATAAATCAGAAAACTACATAACTTTGGGTATACAATTTTTGGGTTAACTCCACTATTACACTCGATTGTGCATCCCCAAAGTAATACAGACATACGAGTCCCTGGCCCGGTACCATCGGATATTAAAATCTTCTTATTGAAGTAATTGGTCAACTGAACCTATTTTTTTAAAACAGCCGCAAAAACTACTGGTTACTATTGCAATGACCTATGTTTAATTTGAAGAGTAATCAAAAAGAATATTTCTCACTTGAACAATTAAATTTATTTTTGATTACATAAAAATTAAACCGAGCACCCTGTAACAGTAGGCCAGTGTAGTGTTAGCATTCTATGAGCATAGAGCTGGTGCGACAAAAAATTGGCTCGTGCTGATGCTAGGGAACGCAAATATACGTTGTTAAGGAGATTCTTGGCCACTCCAACGTACAATTGCGTTCTCCTCCACCAGCACAGTGGTTCGGTGTGAGTAAACCGCGTGGGCAAAGCATTTAAAGACTAGATTCTAACCTTATTGTCACGTCGACTCACTTCTTTCTAAAGCGTGTACCCACAAATATACCCTTAAATTCGAGCTTTTCCATTCAAACATTTGTATAACTATGTAAATACTTATAAGTATAGGCCAGTGAATTGACAGTAGTATACTACGTAAATTTTGGATTTATATATAGTTACATATTTGAATACAACGCAAGGCACAATGTTTAATCTGTTTAAGAACATTACCTATCTATTTTTTTAAATCAAGTTTTATTCATAATTGGCAGATCTTTATAGATTAAAAATACATAGTGTTGTGGTTGTTGCTAACTAGTAATTTCACTGCGTATTTGACGTCTTAACAGGAAACGTCGAAGACACTGTTAATGACATTTATACAGTTCGTACAATACATAGTACCTACTAGTTCGCGGTGTTGCTCCCATAAGTCCGGTGTTCCCGGATCTCGCTTAAAAATGCTTTTCACACAGCCTTTTTCACATTTTTAATCAAAAAACTACCTCGCATTATTTAATTGTGTCAAATTATATTTGTACATAAAAAAGAAATAATTATCTTCACTAAATCTTAAATAATTGTACAATCTAAGGTAAGGCATATTTTAAAGTATAAATAGTTTTATTACATATTTATAGTACACAATTGTAAGTTTATAATTTATCATATTTACAGTCTCGCATTGTCTTAAGTCGAGTTCTATACAATAATACAATTTATACAATTGTATAATGACTATACATGGTACGTTTACGCAGGTTAGTATGGTACGTAGGCAGGCAGTAAGGCCTCATTGTGATGACTTGTAAAGTGTCTCACGGGGAGTGGGGAATGACGGGGACAGAATTAGACACACTCCACGACAAAATTGGCTATTCCAATCTCAGGGAGTCACTTGATGAACTGGTTGACGTTGGTGATGGTAAAGACTTAAATTACGAAAGGTAAAGCGGTGAAGATGAAGCCTCCCGTCTCCCAGCGTCCCCGCGGGCTAGTTTGTCAACACATTATTTACATAATAAATTCATGAATTCTCGCCACTGATCACAGTTTTATAAATCACTGGTTACAAGGCCTCTTTATTCAACATGTATGCAATTTACATAAACCTGTTTTAATTTTAACATCTCATAAATAATTGGTTAAGTTCATTTTGAAAATACACTCCAAATTGAAAGTGGCAAAACAGCCTGACCACATTCGTAAAAATTTAAAACGACATACAAACGGTTCGCGCTCAACACAAACTTGTCCAAAGTAAATCTGCAAAGCAGTCTGTATAAAAACTTCAAACACTTCACTTTGTCCAAAATGTAGCTATTCGTTAAAAGAATCCATTGGGCCACGGTTACGCGGCGCATTATATTGCACATGAACAAATAGCTACGAGGTGCACTTCAATGTGTGGGTCAGCTCGCCGGGGCAAGGAGTACTTCGAGCCAGCAGGGGCAGGCTGTGACGTCCCGCCTGGAGTACTTGGGTCCCCAGCCTTTGGCGAAGGATATCCTCACTGACCGGGGGTCGACAGGACCCACGTGCGGGAGCGAGATGGCAGGGGGAGGGGTGGACGGGTCGAAGATGCACAAGCAGTGCCCAGGGGCTACCCTCCAGACAAGGAGTGCCTTGGCCGCGGCGGCGTCCAGAGCTGGTGAGCTCACGAACACCGGTTCCTGGCTTCGGTTGTATAGCCAGACGCCGTCGGATTCAAGTGACAGAGTCACTCCCAGGCCGATTTTAGATCGGATTTTTCGCACCTGTAACAAATTAATAATTATTATGAGATACTGAAAGTCAAATTATTTAGTAAGTGGTAACACGTGTACACGATATAGTTATCGCTTAGGCAGTGTTTTCTTAAAAACGTTGTCTATATAAATAAAACATGTTATAAAAAAAAGTTTGACATCAAGTGTCGATAATTTAGGACAATTAAAACTATGTATAACTAGTTTGTATATTGCTATCTATTACTACTGGTGGAATTAGTTTCCTTATCCGTGATCTATGAGTAAGAAAGGTTATCAGCATTATTGAGAGTAGGGAGCTGTATTGAAATCAGTGCTAAAATTAGATGAGTGCAGTTGTATAGATATAGTTGGTTTTCTTGTTTAAATAGCACATCAAATGCACCAGGGCCTCCGTTCCACTTTATCCCAAAGCGTGTCGTTGTCAAATCGTTCACAATACGGTTCAATTTATTCATTTGACGGTTAAAGTGGTCGTATTATAAAAAAAACAACATGGTTTCGAAAATATGAGTAAATCTTAAATGAAAGTGAAGACCATTTCAATAGTAGTTGGAAGCGAACCCATGGATCGCGTTTCAATTGACTGTACTTAATTAAATATTTCGAACACTCGGTTTTTTTTGTTCATTCTTCTAATCAATACGAGGTATGTACACAATATCCCGAAATACATATGTAAATAAAATATGCAGAACGTGAGACGCAAAGCGATCACTTATAGGAAAGCGAAAACACTGAAGCTACATAACGACAAAACATCAAAACGGCTGCACTGGTTTGACCAATAATCAGCATACAGCCTGGTTCATGTCATGGTTCTAACCTTCTAACTCCAAGGGTATTGGTCAAGAACATCGTTAGTTCCCAAAGGGTTACGTCCTACATGACAAACGTCAAAGCTACAACATTTACCTGTTCTGCCTGAGCGTTGTCAGCCCTAGGGTCCAGCGCATCGAGACAGAGCCCGCTGCGGCCGGCGCCCGCGCCTCCGAACACGTCCACACAGCGCACACGCACGCCGAACTGCCGCCCGACCCGTTGCGCCAGCTCCCAGTAAGCTAGCCTACACCACTCAGTCTCCCAGGTCTGGCGCTCTGAAAGTAAGACATAAAGGTTATATTATAAGCCCTGAGGAATAACTTACACCGTCTAAAACTTTTTTTCTAAACCACATTGATTTATAACGGTCAGTTTTACTGAGAATAACAGCTGTCATATATCGGAATCAATGTTTTATTTCGAAACTCGAAACCGTAGTTCCACGCAGAAAATTTGCTTTATACTCGTAATAGGGTAAAACTAATTAAGAGAAGGAGGCATAGATATATTGGTATAGTCAAAGTTTTTAGGGCACAAGTTGGTTGTGCCTTAATTTCTCATGTTCCTTTTATTAACTATTTTCAAAATTATGGAAATTGCATCAGCTACAATTCTTATATACTAGAGGAAGTGTGTGTAACGGCTAAATGTAGATTCCTAATTTCAAACACAAATAGTTTAAAATGTGCGTCGTCTGTCAACTAGTCTGTCAGTAAAGAAACTGTGATCGTTTTAAGATGTATCTAACACCCGAGGGTTTACTCAAACATATTTATAACATGCATCTAATTGTCGGATGACAGCGGCGTATTAATATTTAGGTATTACATCATTCATTGTTCCAGAAAGTTGGCGGCGGCCGTCCCGCCTCATGCCAAAACCGCTAAACAAACTAGAAAGTTCACTAAATTAACCGAACGAAACTTGATATGGAAAGCGTCTTTGTTTTAAAATGTAAAGGTTAGGGAAATAAAAGTACGGCCTATTTCTATCGTTTGAGTTAATGTACTTTGTAACCGTTCATTTTGGCCTTCGCATTTTTAATTCGACAAAAATCTAGTTAAAAGGTTAGTATGTCTTTTGGTAATATCATTTCAATTGCGAACATGTCAATTATTTTACTTTCATCAAACAAAGCGAGGCCAATGCGAAAAGTTTTCATTTATAACAAGCAAACATATTTCCAAGTTCATGGATAGACAATCAATTCTAGAGAACCGTAGGTACCATAAAACGCATTACCTATTAACAAGGACGATTGCGAAAGTTGTAGTTCTTTGTTCTAACCCATAAAATATTTGCTACATCTTTGTTTTAAAGTTCCAACAGGATAACAACAAGAATATCATGCAAATTCATTCCCCGAACAATTATCTTATCTAGTTAATACTCAAAATCTCATGGAAGCCTAACCATGTTTCATCTCAACAATATGTTTCAACAAACTCGTAAAACAATTCCTGGTAACCATCAAACCTGGCTCTAAATCAAAAGTCAAGGCATCATAAACCTGACCAATTACATTCCGCACATTCTAAGCCTCAGCTTGGAGTAACTGATAATTCAGTGGTTCGTAACGTGATGGTGGTATAGTGGCGGTGGTATGGCGGTATGGTGGCGGTGGCGCCGGGACGGCGGCGATCGATCGTCAAGGTTAGCCCGACACGTGGCGTTACGTGGGCAAACAGGACTACCGGGCTTGGCTCCACACTCTTCGAACTCAACTCACTCACTCTTTGTACTAGTTTATATTTTACTTAAGCGTTTTTAAGAGTGGTGGGTCTTGACCTTTCTGTCTTCAGATAAAACTAAAATAATATGATAACTTCTGAAATTGTTTTCCTCGCACATATCATACAATAGAGGACACGGACCAGCTAACGCATCTATTATGGCCTCTTACGCTCATCCTTATAAATGCAATTTGAAGATGGTCAACGCTAATTATAAAATTATTTATTTATCTTTGTAAATTGGCATCAGATATGTAACCATTTACTAGATGTTTTGTTGTAGTTGTTTAAATATATTTTTTTGTATACTTTGGCGGTTAATTTTTATGTAGACGACCTCAATTAATTTCGTGTTTATGTCATGCTATGCAATTTATATTGTAATATTACTTTGATGAATAAATAAACCAAACTAAACTAATTCACACCCACAACTGTAGAACACCGCACTGTACTGTGATTATTCAGGATTTGCTAGTGCTAGTATTTGTATTAATGACGTAAAGCCTCAAGTGGATGTTCCTAATTCTACTTGTAAACTTTAGCAATTTAAGACACTCAAGAGTAGAAATTAGTATGGTGTCGTAACTCAAGTTATTACACGAGTACAACAATTACCCCCAACCTTTTAACGAGGTTGAGAAATTTATATCCTTCACTTTTAATAATACATAATAGTGTCTTAATGTGTAAACTTGAGTTAACGTGTGGGGCCGTCGACCGCAGTGGGTTAACTCTAAACCGGGCTTGTTTACTTGTGATACGAAATGACGTTATCTTTGCTTTATTATAGGTTATAAAGGGCTACCTATTGTATAGAGATAAACCTTTGTCTCTTATGAAGGTTTGACCAAAACATGCTGGCACATATCAGGCTGAACAACCAAAAAAAAAATATTTTTATTTTATTTTGTTGACCTCGAAACAAAAATGATGACCAAATCATGAATGAACACATAACATAAATGAACAACGTTCGGTTGCAGAGGTGCCACAACCAAGGTTTAAATTATGTCTCAACCAACTAGCCTTAGTATCAGTCTCTGAATTGTTACAACTGTTACCAGCCAAGAGTTTATATTAAGGTGGTTTTTCAGTGAACTAGATATTTAGACATGCCGCTGGAAATTATGATGTCACGTTAAATAGGCTAGCGAGGTCTCATGCATTCGCAACAAGCTTATCGCCTTTTTTTACAGACAATGAGGCCAAAATTAGTTGTAAGAAACTTAGGTATGTACTGTATGTACTAGGTAATAGTAATGATTGGAATGTTTGCGTCTTTCGGTATATTTGCTTTACTTAGGAGATGTTTTATGTATCGACAACGCAGTTAGCCTAGTTGATAGTCACCATGCCTACGAAGCTAGCAGTCCCGGTCGATTCCCGGTCAGAGTACCTAAATATTTGTGTGATGAGCGCAAGTATTTGTTTCTGAGACTTTGGTGTTTTACATACAGACATACATAAACTCACGCCTTCATTCCCAGAAGCGGCAGAGCTACAGAATCACCAAGAGATGGAGAACCACATTTTGCACAATGTGGTGTTTTCTATGTATAAGTATAAATCGAGACGTCGAGTCGTATCAGGCCCTAAAAAAAGCTCTAGAGAGAGAGTCATGAAAATTGCACCACCGACAAGAGCTCTTAAATTTAAGAAGAGAGAAGACAAGTATAAACCCGTTTATCGTTGCCTAGTAACCATGGTAGAAGCCTAGAGCTTACTTTGTCCCCCTATATTTATTTGTTATTTATTTGGGTGTAGACGAGAAATCAATACCATTTATTCACATAAATAGATACACTCGCCTCTTTTATATAAGGTAGAACGTCAGTCGCAAATGGCATCTATTACCTAACACTTGATTACACACTTAAGCAAACGCATCCCTAAGGCTATGCAGGCTTTTATCAGGGGTTTACCTTCGCCGTCGGTGGCGAGGGACCCCGTGGTTAGCCGGTCATGGTCCGTCCTCCTCGCGTCAGCTGTGCTCTCTCCGTGATCTGGAATAGAACAATGTTCACTGTTATTATTATTATTTAGCAAAAAAGGCATACTGTAAAACGGGATGAGTAAGACTACCTAAAATAAGTCATAACGTGTTACAAATAAGAATCGTGTTGCTGCGCCCTTGCAGGGTGTCACATGTATACCTATTCCTGTTTGTTCCACCTTGAATTGTAATGTGATATGCAATAAATAAATGATTGATGATTGAAGAACAAGTAATTAACAGACAATAACATAATGTTTATTGGAAATAGTTTCAGTCTTATAATTCTAATTCTTATGCTTCATTTTAGGTTGTGTTCCCATTCACCCCGCTTTAAGGTACGAAATACAGGTCACCTTATGGTAAGTGGGCTCTCACATCAAGAAAGACCCTAAAGACTAATCTTCTTATTCATAAACACGCAAAAGCTAAAGTTGCTTGAAATTGTAGAGTAAGCTGGTTTAACGAAATTTTTGTCGTATTTTAGTTCAAGACATTAAAGTTTCAATAGATTCATTTTAATAAACATCTAGATCTTATCATAGAAAATATGACCAATTCCCAAGAATTAGCTTACATATGTCTCATTATGTAAACATTTAGATATGTATCAAAGTTAAGGACGCTTATGTTAAATTGTTAATTACTTTATATTACTAGCTGGGTGTGGTCTACGCTTAACATAATTATATTGTATATAAGCTATATATGTTTTATCGACCTTCATTTCAACGCGTATATGCTAATATATACGTACACAAGATATGTATACTTTAAATTGATAGTGTGGTATGTTGTTCTGCTTTAATATGTTAATAATAGGAACACTGTTCTGGAATCATGGATCTGATGCTAATTGTATATTTTGTACGACAATTCAATGCAAGGGCGATTCCGGTCATTGTAAAATCAATAGTTGCCTTCCAACCTATTACACCACCTATTTTTGATAACCGAGTATACCCAGTAACAGTGGCCGAATTAAGAACAATGCAATAACAGTTACATTAAGGCCTTGGTTTTGTTATTGTTATTTTTTTTTACATTTTAAAGACACCCAAATCCAAGTAAATTATTATTGTAGACGAACTTCATCTACCATTGTAAGTAATAAAAGTCTCCTTAAATTAAAATACAGCTTCATCCTTCTTTATCAAAATCTATAGGTCCATCAAAACTATCGGCGCCTTCCGCCTTTGTAAAATAATAATGAACTTTTACGATGATCACGCGTCATCACCGTCGTAGATCATCAATTGATCTCCAATAAACAAGTATAACGCGGGCCATAAAGACGTCTGCGTCCACGCAGCTACGTGTGTGCGTGGACGCATGCGTGTGTGCGTCCACAGGTGTCCAGCCAGACGTGATGTCATCTTGTAACAGGTCCTCTGGTCGACATATTAAATGTTTAGTATGTATATTTTATAGTTTTTTGGTCATGTCGTTTGAATTTTTCCGTGTGTTTTAAGTCCGTAATAACTTTTGTTGGGTATTTCAAAGTGATTAAGGAACGACGATTAAGCTGCTTATGCTTCTTAAATAAAGGCTACAGTCCTTATCAAACATATTGGAATATAGTGTTTAAAAGTATTTAAACATGTTTAAATATTTTTGAAATGCTGGTCTGCTCCATTACAATGATGGCAACTTTACTTACCAGAGGTTTCACTAAAATAAATACCTACTAAATAAATGCCAAAAATGAGGGGAATGTGAAATTTAAACCTTATATGTCTTACTTGCGACCCGGTTTATGTGAGTTTCCTTCGACACCCGTACAAAAACCAGATATGATTATACACCCCCCCTAACCTTAACCTTCCCTGGAAAAATATCGAACTGATGGTGAAAACCGCTTGAAAAACCATTCAGTAGTTTTTGACATTATCGTGATCATGCGAGAGACAGATACGGAGCAACCGTGAAAACGTACGCAGTTCTGCATCCTACTTTGCCAAACACATGTCTTTATAGTCTAATATGCTATTCAATAACAAATAACACTAACATATTATGTTTTCAAGCTCCACGTGTATCGCGAATACCGCTAATACAATAACAGAGGAAACTATTGTTTGACAACATCTTCGCGATCTCGTTTTGTTTTTTCAACATTACAGGAATTTCTACCATTCCTACATTTTGAAATGTATGCTGCCCAAAACTCATATTATTATGCAGTTATAATAACCAGCTAACCGAAAAGCAGCAGTGTTTGCATTGTGTTCCAGTGTTTGGCAACGCATTTGCAACATTGAAATGGCAACAGTCCATGGACTCCGTGGCCCATTTATCATCAGATGGCCTAAAAAGATAATTCTCTGTCCTAACTTTTTCACCAATCGCTTTATCCAAGGAAAAAAAAGCTATTGTAGACCTAAGTAAAATCTTATTACTACCTATATAAGGTAAATAGGTACAAACACAGTGTAATTTTTCATTAAAAAAGTAAAAAACATAATTTATTTTATTACTTTGAACAGAATTATTTCCCCGCTATTTTGTATTTACTAATCTTAAATCCTTTTTTAGTACACCCCTAGGATATCCAAAGAATATCCTCCAAATTTCAAATCCCTAGGTCCTGCGATTTCAGTTGAGCGTTAATCGATCAGTCAGCCAGTTAGTTTCTTCTTTTACATATATACTTATATCAAATCAGGGGGGTTATTATGACATGGCTATGCAGTTCATTTTACGGTGAGCGTAAAGGACGGAGCTATAGCAGTGACATAAGTCTGTCCTTTTCTCTCAGCGTAAAATGAATTGCAAAAGTACGTCATAATAACCCCACAGAAGTAAAACTTTATTTTAATGACGAAAAATATTTATTATGCATGAACGATTTTCGCTTCTAAGCACTGCACTTACGAAAGCGTCTAACGATATATTTATCTGTCGTAAGTCGTTTATCGTTTGTCGTTACAACTTTGCTACCACGTCGAGGAAATTCACACGGTACTTGTAGGGTTGTCACTTAACACAATTTACACACAAATAAATTATGAAGAAATATAGTTGAACAATGAAAACTTAAATTTGTGTACGCCTTTCGTGGTATATAGCAAAAAAAAAAAATTAAACTATATGTGTAACGAGCCTATTTTTCTTTCTCATATCATTAATTTTAGAGATTCAAATATTGGATTGATTTCGGTGCTAGCTAATATTACTTTTAACACATACATACATACATACATAAACTCACGCCTTTATTCCCAGAGTGGGGTAGGCAGAGCTACAGAATTACCAACAACTCTAAAAACTTGTTAATAATTCTGTAACCACATTTGGCACTTTTAACTAAACACCCAATTCACAATTTAACGAGCAATCGATCATAAAACAACGCGGCAAATCGTTTTGTAAGACAGTGTTATCTATCGCAATAAGAGAGCAGCTTTTGCCTACCATTTAGTCAACCTAACTGGCTCAGTGTTTTAAAGATCTATGGGCAGCCCTACTCTGTTGCGCAGACGCCGAATAGTTGAAAGCTCAATGACACCGGCTCTAGCGGCCCTTTGAGGAATGCCCCGCGTTACCTTTTTACACTCGGCAATGCGTTGAAATATGACGCCGTTCCTTACAACGGAGAACACCATCAAAATACTTATTGCGTTTCAGTTACGTAATGTGACGAGGTGATTCTAATGCGTGCCAAAAATATTTAGGAATTAAGTACCGTTTTTTTTTTCGAACTTACGGAGGCTTGACTTTTGCAAGAACCCCGTGAAAATCAATGTTATCAATCTTAAATATAAAAAAACTTATTCATAAATCGAGGTTTTCTTACCTTGGCGCTGCGTAAAATATAACATGTTTCTAACGGGTTCCGTCGCTAATAAAGTTTGACACACTAGAGTAACCGTGATTACTGTGATTAGATTAGAAGTCATCAACGTAATCTTACCTAATAATTATTGACATTAGTAATATTACAAAAAAATATCGTTAGTAGGTATTTTAGCGGTTAAAACTCCACGGTAGTGATTCTCTCAACATCGACGGTCGAACGGACGAACGAGTGAATGTCCAAGGGGCGAGTTTAAGTAGTCCCGTCAGTGCGAACAAAACTTATTTTAGCACGTGCAGTTTCAATTTAGCACCATGGTTTCTGCCGATGGATCGAACGTATAAGGTAAGGGTACGTGGTGTAAGGTGAGGGGTAATCATGATGCGATACTTTTAATTTTGACATGGTAATGCAAACTTATATTGTAATTTGTTTCATGAAATAAATAAACTAAACTAAACTAAACTAAACTAGGCTGCTTAATTGAAAATACACGCGCTAAAATGTGTTTTGTTGGCTCTGACGGGACTACTTAAACTCGCCGCTGCGATTTCGCTCGTTCGTCCGACCGTCCGTTGTTTTTGAGAGAATAACACCCCAGTAACATTTCATAGAAAAACTAATTATTATGCGAAATACCCGAGTGTTTATAGTCACTCGAGCTAAATCATCATCATCCTGCGGATCCTGCCGATAGTAAAATTCGAGTGAATCTAAGTGATAAGCATCGTTAGGTACATGCATCATACCTATGATAGTTTTGCTAGAACTAGACCTAGACTTCGCATCTATGTTTAAAACTTTAAAACAAAGACATTTTACTAGTTTTGCATATGTCCTTTATGAACCTATGTATTGTTGTTTAAAGCGGCTTCAAGGATTTCAATACAATCCACATTTTGACGGTTTTTAAGGGATATAAAGTAGAATTTTGTGCTACCAAAATTGTTAAAAGCAAATTATATCTCTTATGCCTGTGATATACTTATTATGTCAGCCTTGTCTTCTCAAATTTCAGTCAAATCACATGCAATCTGTCAATGACCCGATTCGAAAAAAGTCGGTTATCATTTGTGATATAAAGTTTCTCAAAAAAAACTTTACCAATACCTACTGCCGCTTGTTTTAGGCGTTTATATGAGGAAATAGGCAATTACATAAAAACAGCGCTTTACAATATTATTTCATTTTACACTTAAGTGGATTCGTGAAACATCATTAGGTATTATTATATATTTATTTATCAGCTTATAATGTCCCACTGCTGGCCAAAGGCCTCCCACCCTTTCTTCCAAGTATCCTTATCTTGGGAAATATAAATTAAAGAAGATTTGGTTTAATAACTATTAATGTAAGGGAATTATTAAGGTGAAACGACGGCTTATAGCCTCAAATAATCATCCTATAATTGTACCAAGTAAAAAAAAACAACACGAATTCAAAGAAGCCTATTATACGTTGTTAGTCACCTAACGTGCGGAGGCATAATATTAAAACTCTTTTTTGTATTCTGATAGGCAAGCTTAAACATCGGTTATTTATCTACTCGTTTTATTTAAAAACTCTTCTGAGTTCCTTTTGTACGAATACTAGACCTCTATACCACAAATCGTTACAGAACTGTGTCACAGTGACGTTATGATTCAAGTCGTAAGAAGTGTCAAACAAATTGTTTCATAATATCACTGTGACTCCGTTCTATGGTGGTACCTTTTTGCCTTCATTCCTAGAGTGGGGTAGGCAGAGCTACAGAATTACCAACAACTACATTTTGGACAATAAACACAGAGTTGTATCTGCAACTAAAAAAATACATTGTTGACATGTACACTTTGAAACATAGTAAAATAGAGGCTCAGGCATTTGTCCTTAGCGGTTAGATGCGAGCCGTAAATCAGCTGTGACGTGCTAAAGCGGGCCACACCTCGCCGCACGCGACTTCACAGCCACACAACTACCCGGTGGACGTGCCGATCTCTTACGAAATGGACTTGTGCGGACAAGTTCCATCTTATTCCACTGACCAAACAAAAATAAGAACTACCATTGCCGAATATCCGATCCCTGCTTAAATAGCTAAAAGGCTATCTTCGAGTTTATACACCGTGGGCCCGAATAACCCGAGGGATTTTAACCATCGATTTTAGAGCCCAATTGGAGTATATAAAGTAGTATAACATGTAGTCCAATAACGCACGATTCCCGAGATTTTTATTATTTAAAAATCAATTCCATAGTTAATTTAATTTGAACTCTGTCACCTTAACCTAAAGCATTATTTACTAAGAAATCGATTAATTAATTTATGTTGTACGTTGATGATAGTGCTACTTACAACATGAATCTTTCTTAGTAAATAATGCTTTAAGCTAAGGTGACAAGAGTTCAAATTAAATTAACTATGGAATTGATTTTTAAATAATAAAAATCTCGGGAATCGTGCGTTATTGGACTACATGTTATACTACTTTATATACTCCAATTGGGCTCTAAAATCGATGGTTAAAATCCCTCGGGTTATTCGGGCCCACGGTGTATAAATACAGTTAGATTTAGAATATTATATGAAGATTTTCACGTGATACGTAAACCCGTTCGTTTTATGTTAAGATTAAAGCGTTGACAATGGACTTCGTCAAATAGAATAACTGTACCAACTGTACATTTCGTACAAACATCCTCTAGAAGTAGTTTTTTTTCGAAATTATTACTTCATAGTAGATTTTTTTAAAGAAGACTTATAGCTATTCATAATGATAACTACTACTAAAACAGAAGAAACTGATGGTAGTAAGTTATCCTGTTCCCCTAAAAATACCGTTAACTATCAACAATCTTCAATAGTAAGCGCGAGTTATTTACATTTATCAAATTTTATCCTATACTTTAAAAGCCCTCTCAAGAACTCAGAATAAAAGCTCGGATGCATTACCGTTTCCGAACCGATAATGGTTCAAATCAACGTCACGGGATTACATACTGAATTGCCTGGATATAAAGTACATATTCATTTCAAACCAATGCAAGTAAAGGCAGGCGCCGGTACGGCGACAGACAGGAAGGTATAAAACACTTAAAATAAAAATAAAAACTTGTAATCTTAAATATGTTTTGTATCGTTTTAAAAGGATATGAAGTATATTTGTCTTACAGAATCGGTCATTCAGAATCTATACATTAATATTTGTATACCTATATTACTACATATTAAGTGTAAGTACCTATATTCAAAGTTCAAAAGGAAATTATAGCAAACGACGATTATTCCGTTCACGTCACTGCTGTTACGCGAACAACATGACACACAACTAATAAACCTTGAAAGAAAAACCGGCAATAAAAAACTAAATAATTATTCCGAATCTAAATATAGACGCAATTCATTCATTGCCTTCGCTGAATAAGTGCTTAAACTGAAACTAATGTAACATTGATTATTATCTAACCTTGATAAGAACAATCATTCATACTTTAGTAAGTGTCAACTTAAACTTGACAGTTATATGAAGTGTCAATCATCGACCATTATAATTAGACCTTCGCAACACGTAAACGTCACGTAATTACAAGACGCCGTCGCATGAGTAAATAATGCTTCTCTTATCCTGCCTTACTCTGCACACTCCCACAGTAAAACCCACGGGTGTGATACGGAGGAACACCTACAGCCGGCGCCCCGATTGCGATACCATTAATGGAACCTTATCATGACCGATACGAGAGCACTTAGTAACAGGACCGAAACAACACACGACGCACTAACAAACCCAACCGACCTAAATATAGGACCCAAATTGGAATGGCATTTTCTGAATCCGAGATGTAAATGAATGGATTCGGGGAACACGTGTGAGAGACTCTTTACATTTTACTTTACTCACGAATGTTTCGATTTTCGACTTTAGCGAACCGTTTTAAGGACAGTGATGAGGCATTTAGACTCAGCAGGTTATCGAGTTTTGTTTTTACACCTGAATTTATTGAAATTCGACCTAAATGCCCTAGTGTAAGAGCGTTTAAAATTGTAAGCTTGTTTGTCACAAGAGCTGTAATGGACTCAAAAGGAATTTCGATGTCAACTAAAAAAAATAAGGTCCATTGAAAGGAAACTGGCGAGTTCCTATCTCTTGAATCAATTAGTTTTGGGAATACGATAATGAGCTAAGTGTTTTCTGGAAATAGGCTCATTTGAGACGTGTTCTGAAGGCTTAATCGTACAAGAAGGTTGTATTATTCATTTAGTAAGACATTCCTAGAACCGAGAGAGGAGCTCCTTTTTAAGAACAAGATATAAAGAAGTAAATATAGTAGCTACTTTACATTAAATAAAGTGACGCTAAATATCATACGTCACAAATAATGCTAGTTGGGTAAAGTATAAAAAAAAATCGAATGGTTAGCTTGGCGTTGAGCAATAAAGAAGGGGATGGTCTAGCCCGGGAAATCCTATGATGAATGCTGGTTTCCCCGGGGTGCCGGGATTCCCTTGCACATGGTCATCATTGTTAAGCGATAAGGGTGAAACTGCATAAAACGCATTGTCGAACTAATTTTGTTGCAGAATTTTATAAATGGTGTGTTATTTGTGAAACGCTAGGAAGAAATCATAAGTAAAAAGATTTTTTCCTGAAATATCATATTAAAAATTCCATTTAAAAACTAATTTTCGTATGGTGTTTCAAAAATACTGTAAGTATACATTTTGTAAAACGTCTAACTACTGTTCATACTCATGAATTCAAAAATACAATCCCACTCAGTGGCACACATTACGTGGCAGTATGTGGAACTTAATATAAAATATTACTTTTAGTTAATATTCAGTAGGGCTGTATTAATGAACTAATTTAGGTACGAAGTCGGTCTTAAGACACGTCAGATGACAGTATGAGACAGGCATATTACTCAAGATCAGTAATTTGTGAATACAACTTATAGTCATATCAAACTTCCGAATTGTATTTCCCATTATTAAATCATAAGCCACACAATAAATCATCCCTCACGTGCCCCATTGTCAATAATATCCGATTGACACATCCCTAAAACTTCACCACTGGCTTTATTAAAAACAAATATATCTGGTGCCCAGCGTGGGGCCAAAAAAACTCACTTGATGTTTACCGAGCCGCAGTAAACATTAATAATGTAGTTTAAAGATGGCGGCCGGCTGGAATGCGCAGGCGCGGGCGCTAGGGCTGCGCGGGAGTCGATTTCAATGCGCCGAGTTTTTTACTTAACTCAAGGAATTTTAAAGCTATTTTCAATTGCATTTAAAGCTATTTAGTTGGCACTTGTTAAGTTTTTTGAGGCGTTGTCAGCGTGCTTTAATGATTACATACTTAAAGAAATATTTTAACTACTGAATGATTACAACGATTACCTACACAATGTCAGGCTAAAACTGTACCCAGGTCTGACAACGGTAATAGCCTGCAACGGTAGTTAAATAAATATTAGTGGACGACTTACTCAAATTTACCTTTAACTCTCCTAAAATGATGGTCTTAATATGTAAAACATACAAACAAAAACAAAGCAAGTGAATAAAAGGGTCGGTAAAACTTTGGTGTAGTTACATTACTCACTTATTACAGGTTTTCACTTATTTAGGGATTTACGTCCAGCATCGGAGCTGACCTAACCCGTCTATGGGTATAAACTACGTGTTTATGCATGTCTTTAACATTGTTTGTTTGTCACTAATTTGACGCCGCTTTGCCAAGGTCGTAAAGTACCTGACTCCGTAGAATCCCTAGGAGCACACGGGTCAAGTGATATCTGATTGTTGACCGGAATGATTAACCCATAATACAGTAGATACAGTAGATTGTATTGCCAAGTACAATGTAACAGTACGTGTCACAACACAAAAACAAGTTAGTTGTGCACTGTCGAGCAAGTTCGTACACTGTCGATGGCGATATGTCATTATTTAATTAGCAAAGATAAACGAGCAGCAGCGTGCTATCGGGTTATCAGTTCGCGCGTGTAGTGATTCAGTTGTAGAAATACTCCTTTTTGCGGCCGAAGCAGAAACCATTCTACTACACAATGGAGATAAGTGGAAGGTCTTGTTAAAATTAAATATTGTATTACGGTAACGGTGATTTTGTGTCACATGTGCGTACAAACAGATAACGACGTTTCAAAGATTGATTTATTTACACATTTCCTTAACTACTTTAAGTAATTACTTTAATTATTCACTCTAGGATATTTATCTAAGTGCCTTACGTGTTACTATTTAACCGCCTATATTAATAAGTGTCAAGACTGAATTTGCGTATTTAAAACTTTTAAGTTATTTAAGTGCATCTCAATTCTATCATTTAACTATTTACTGCAATACGATGCCATAAAAAAAAACATTTGCCAAATCATTAACAATAACAAAATTTACGTAACACCTGGCCATAATGTGAGTTTTATCGCACGCTGCGCGCACGGTAAAACTCGCATTGTGGCCAGGTGAAGACGTAAAATTGTGTACTCATCACGGGCAGTAAAAAAGAAAGCCCTCTATCGCATATTTACAACCCTCGCCTACGGCTCGGGTCTCAAATACCTGCGATTTCGGGCTTTCTTTCTTTTACAGCCCTTGTTAAGTAATGTACTATTAAATTGCCCAGTTTGTTACCAATAAATCTCTTCATCGTTAAATATATCGATAACACACATCACTAGTAACCCCTGGTTTCCTGGAAGCGGCGCGGGCGCCGGTTGGATTCCGTCCCGCCGGCCCTTGACTCAGCACTTACAGTTTTTGGGATATTTTATCTTCGACAGAATAGTCGGAGAATGAGGGTTTACTAGATACAATCAAAATGGCTACAGCACGATGCGCCGACGATCAAAAGATATATAATACGAGCTTTTGCCCGCGACAACGTCCGCGTAGATTTCGAGTATCGTTATTTTCTCAAGAACTTTTTTTTTTCTAAATGAAGGCTTCAAATTTCATCCAAATACGTACAGCCGTGCAGCGTGAATGAGAAACAAAGAAACAAACAAACTTTTGCACTTATAATATTAGTAGGTATGATAACAACATAATAGAAACAACCGAAGACCACATAGCTGGCAGTTTCCTCAGGTAACGGCTAAGTATTGCTATACAATAAGGCAATTCTGCCAGAATGTGTGGTACTTTGCTATGACGTTGGTACTTTTAGTAAGTTCTTATTTCGTTTTGATTTAAACTTTTTTAAACTTTAATTTTGTAATATTTATTACATAACAAAAGTAACCACGATATACCAATTCCAATCAGTCAATCTAAACAGTAACAGGATTGTAAGTTTATACCGTTGAAATTAACAATTTGTATTTTTAATGACCGACTGGTACGTCCATGAGAATACGTGAGGTACGTAATTAACAGTTTTTGCGGCTTGATTAATTAAATAGTAGGCCTACATTATGTTGCTATTTTGATCACGCATGAAATATAATTTTAATCGAAACAGATAAGTCTCTTATCTTTCAAGCAAAGTTCTACGTCATTCCAACTTTTAACATCCCTTCCCTCTCACATACGTTTACGACTTTTATTTTTTAATTAGTCAAAATAAAAGATTTGAGGCCTAAAAGACACAGGTGAAGCAAAGTAATAATTAGACTGTATAATTTATATGAGTTTATTTACATGTATAAAGAAATAGAAATACTTTTAGATTCTTGACGTGTAAAAGTGCCCGTGCGGCCTACTTACTGAATAAATGTCTTTTATCTTATCTTTTACAAAAAATAACGAATAGCTATATGGTAAACTTACCCTTGGGCTTAACGTCGTCCATGGCGTAACGGCTGTATGGTGGGGGAGGGGTTTCTGTAACAAAGAAAGTTGAAATAAGTACGCTTATTAAAAACCTGATATAGGTAATAATATATTTTTTTTATGATAGGGACCGCTTTAGTGGTTCAAAAGGTGAATTCTAACGTTCCATATACAAACACCAATTTCTAACAAATATAACTAACTACCCTAACAGACAGAAAGAACAAACCATTCCTCAAAGTAATATTAGAACTAGGTTTTTTTATATTTTGATGAAATCATAATCTTACTTAGCATTGCCATAAACAGACTAGCTGACCAATAATCAAATAAAATACGATTATGTATATATGTGATACTAATTAAATTGAGGAAAACAATAAAACGCTCTAATTAAAAAAACTCGCTGAACTTGTTCCGAGCTAATCGTCGACTTGCCCAAAAAAAAGAATCACGTTAAACAAACAACCGACTCTTGCGCAGCCCAGGTAAATTTTGACGTAATTACGTCGGGGATCGAAACTTGATCGAGCCCAACCTATACTTTGACCTAGTAAATACAAATTTTATGAGTTTTTTAAGAACTGTCAAGATTACTGTCATTTCGTGCGCACGAGTTATTACGGTGGTTAAAGTTGAATTACGGAAACTGAAGTATTCTTTTTGGGAACCAAATTGTACGTAATAACCGAAATAAAATTATAGTCGTCCAGCTATTGTCATTTTATAGGGTCAGTTTATATAATACAGCGAACTAGGTAGTGTTGAAACAAAAGTAAATGGGTACGAACAGTTAGTAACCCTGAAGGCAAACATACCCACCTATACAAATGTTTGTAAATAGGTAGCCTTTAACTTTTTTAAGCACCTTGTATTTATGTACAAATATATATATTTTGTAATATGAGTATGGAATTAGGAATCTTGTGGTGAGGGCTCAAAATTGCTTATTCACAACAGTAACTACGAACGGTTGTCGATATCCAAATTCGAATTCAGAACATGGCATTGTCGTTCGATTTCCAGTTTGGCGCCACCAGAGACGTGACATGAATTAGGGTTCCTTATTTCACAACTCCCTTGGGACGAATGTGGTGGTATGAAAACATTACAATGCACAAAAAAATACAAGTGACGAATGATACTTTCTCGATCAAGTTAAATATAAGAAACTATTTTTATTTAACTGATTAATTGGGCGGTTGGAAAGAAAATACCTAAACAAAGCGGTACAAGAGACCATTCAAATACCACATAGATAATGTCGAACACAGTGTTGATTTAAACTTAGATAGTACTTAAGACCCTATCACCGGGTCCCACATCACACAAGGCCAACGCTCATCACTCACACACCACTCTTATGTATTACATTAACAATTGGAATCATTAAGTGAATGCATGATGAGATGATGACATGTTTTCCAGTGCGCGAGTTGCGCGACGCAGCGTCAAAACAATCGACACTCGACCGCATAGCATCCCGGCGTGAACCGACAAATAAACCACCTTGTTATTCTTTGACCAATTTACAGACGCGACAAAATGTAAAGAGAATGAGTCAGCGTGCATACTGAAAGCAGAAAAAGACGATGTGCGAAGTAAATGACCCTAAACGCCTAGCTCACCATCTACCAGATATAAATAATATCAGATGTCCGCACACATCCAAAGTATGTGCTCGCACAACAATTGAACTCAAATCTTAACTGACGGCGTCTAGAGACGATGTTGATTCAGCCAGACAACGATATGCTACCTTCTCGCAACGAGAAGACCGCCATACACATAATAATGTGTATAAATACAAAGTGGCGTGACTAAAATTTCTTTACAAACGATTACGTCATAACCACCCGTCAGCGCTTACGGAAAGAAGACCCTGCACTAACCATGATAAAGCGCAATTTCCTTAACGTTTTAATTACAAGTCGTTAGCTCATTCTGCTTTAAAGCTTAAACTAGCTAAACGGCGTAACGTAAAACACATTCTGCGTTACCAAGTTGAAGGCGCAGAATGCAATGCGCTGACGTGATATATCGCGTTTCAATTATTGAAGAAATCACTCAATGAAGAATAGGTTCTGTTTAAATTTAGATAGAGTCCAAACTAGATAGGCGTATGTTGGAATGCTGCCTGATGAGATAGAGAACGGTAGGCGAGTATGGAGCTCGGCATGTGTAATTAATCTGAACATTCAATCTATAGCAATAAATACCGTACGTTGTCTGTCGGTCTGTCCTTCGATCACCGAGTAACTGGCGAACTGGTCAATCTAGCCAACTCCCTTTATTAATTGCTTTATCGTCGGAAAACTGACGGTTGGTAAACTATGCAGTTTGCCATGAATAACTATTTGTAAGAATTGCTGCATAATCTGAAAATATGTGGAATGTTAAGGAATTCTCCATGTTGTAAAGAAAGCATAAGTGTCAAGCGTTTATTTTAAACGATTCAAGTCAACACACTCAGGCGACATTTGAGTACTTATTGATAAAATCAAAAACCATTAGCCCACTAAGCTCAAGAGTAGGTGTGGCACCATACCCCATCTGATTCTTTCACACGCTACAACTAAACCTATACACGTACACATTGATGATAGAGATTTCTTTAAAAATAACGATATAAGTAGGGAAACTAATAAAATTAAAGCTTATCGATGTACGTTAAGGAAACCCGTAATGACAAACCTAGCGTAGATAATCAAATAAGAGATGATGTTACAAGAAACATGATAGTTAACAAAATACGGTGACTAAGACTCCAAGTATGCGGTGTGACATCTGCGAGCCATTTCTCCGGATCTAGGCTCTGTACACGGTGATAATACGAGTAGCGAGGGAAGAATCCCACAAAATAAATAATACAATAACTTATTACTTTGAAATTACATCTGATAAATTTAAAAAACACGGAAACATCGCTTAGAAATATGGCAGTTCTAACTGTTACCACGATAATCTCTTTTTTGTCAAGCCTGGTATTGCAAATGCTGCGAAAGCGCACTGCTTAGGTAATCGAATGTGTAATAAATACATATTGGATTAGTTGCTATGGCAATAGTACCTATTGATAATACTAATCATAATATCTACGAACGCTATTGAGGTAAAACGAGGAGTTAATTTCTAAAATATTACTTTAAATAGTTGCAATAAAAGAGATTTAGTGTTTGGCATGAACATTGTCGTAGACCTATTTACACTATTTTAACTTTGAAATCCGAATAAGCAGGCCACGAATCTAGCTCCTGGCTCCTGTCGAAACTTTGAGAATTAATTCATAGGCTAGACATCGGAAATTAAAATGGGATAGCTAAATAATAAACAAACGATAAATTCGTTTTAAAACACCATAAATCTGGCGAGCGACTGGTGCGGACTGAATGTTCTGGCATTAGTGCGGATATTAACTCAAGGACGAAGCTTTGCTCATACGCAATAGAGAAAACCTATCGACAGCAAATTAAAAAATACAGGAAGAACCTAATAAAGGAAATGAAATAAATTATGTAGTTAACAAAGATATAACCATAAAGAATGACGATAATGATAACGATGAGCGGTATCACGGTAAATTAAACAATAATGCCATAGCCGCCCGGTACCCCACCCAACGGCGTAAAGCAAAACAGTTCTAAAATTCAAAAAACAAACGCACGGAGCGCGCGTGTGAATCGCCCGAAATAGCCCGCCCGAATTATAACATGGGTGGCGCCAGCGTCGGCGCCGGCCGGCCGCGGCCCACGCGCACCTCTTCCTTACTTAATGCCAGTGAATGTGCTACCACCTGCTGCAATACCAGACCACGACAGCTGCAAGCGGTCACTGAACACCGTACAATCATCCACATATCAAAATCTAGCTAAACCCTCACAATTTCAGCATAAGGAAACCATGCCAAAAATTGCCGCATTTTTTAGCATTTCTTGCCAAAATATTCGGAATCTCCGAATTTTGAGTTGCAGCAGCCAACTTAATAATATCAGTAATTGAAATTGTCTCAGCGTTGCCAAGTCCAACAATTTGCAGGGATCACTAGTCGCGGTGAATCTTTGATGAGGAGCGCAATGACGTCCGAATGCACGTCGGATTGGACCTTGTCACCAGCTAGTCCACCGGAAGGCGACTAACATGCGCACGGAAGAGGAATTCGACGCCATGCTAAGATAAAGGTTAAGCTATTTTTGTTCTGCTTAGATGTAAACAAAGATAAAACTTGAAGACGTATTGCAGGACATGTATATTGACGACATGTTTAATGAACACAAACCAAATTGTTGGATAAAAAACAGATCCCATGAAGCGTGAACATAAACATACAAGTTAGCAGTAAGGCACATTTTCATTATAAATTTCATTTTAAACCAATGACAAGATTAAAGTGCCTGCGAGGTAAGAAAAAAAAAGTGTCGCTAGGTCCACGAGTGAAGACAATTGATTATTCCGAACACGAACTTAAGTAAGGAAAAACGATGACAAAACGTCGTCTAGATTGGAAACGGACAATTTATACGCGATTCTCGTTTCCCCAGTGAAATAAGTACAGAAAAACTTCAATGCGATGAATATTTATATGAAACTAAATAACGAAGTATAGGTTTCACGTGGAGACTAAATACTAATTACAACCAATTATAGAGGTTATTGAAATGGGCGAAGTGGGTCTTTAGGTATGTCTCACAGCAGCGGCTCTTTAGAAGAATTAATTAACACTCATTAGTGAAACATCAAATAAGCAGAAATTTTATTTGACCGCAAGATTTGATTTCTTGAGAATTTGATAGCCTAATGCCACCATTAGTAGTACGTGTGATAGCGGAAAGTGACTGACAATCAAACAAATGTTAGTTAGATTTAATATGCAAATTCTGACGAGACAAGTCGTTTTGTCATTTAGGATACTTCACGATGAAAACTACTGTCTAGAATATCAATCTGGATCTGAAGAAAATAGAAAACCTAGCATAAAAACTGTCATAGTTACTAATAGCAATACAAAGAAAGATTGACCATAGTTACAGGCTAGAAGATAATGTACTCTCTTTAAAATAGGTGACGTGTTCGGTACTCGGGAACCAACAAGAGAAAGTATAAAAGATATCAAACAATGTCGAGTGCAGGACGTCACGCGCGCCGATAGCCAGCACTTGGAGCAGGGGCCCCTTCGTTCGCTTTGCTAATAAACACGATCATTTTTCCAGTTTCTCAAGCTCCAGGAGCAACCGGTTTGACAGAGGTACCGCCAGTCAATGGGCGCCGTGACACATGCTGACACTCAATGAATACCTAAATATTTGACTAACGAGCATTCAAACAAACTTAGAACTCCGAAACTCGCCAATACGAGTACAACTTCCGCAACCACAAAAAGATAAGCCGTAAACCGTAAACAACTTCTTTTGAAACGCTTCGACGGTAATAAGACAGCCATTCACAAATTCAACAAAACAACCCAAAAACATGACCAGACTACAATGATACAAAAAAAATCCGATCACGAAAATCAAGTTGAGCTTACGTAGTGTGGTGAGCGTACCTGCGTCTGCGCACGCCCCCCTCCCCCCGGCCGTGCCCCGCGCCGGCGCCCCTGCGCGGCGCGACATGGCGCCGGCGCCAGTCAGCCGACAAGCAATTATGGCTAAATAAATATCGGCCATGCCGCCTCCGACGCGTCGCTAGCAGATGGATTCTTATACGGTTATATCTAGACGACATCGTTAAATTTTGGACCCTGTTGTAATGGCCAGGTGAAATGGCGTGTGGGCTCGGAATTACTTGTAAATGGTAGATAACGGCCGCGGTGGGCTTGATGATTAAATCGAAGACTGATTTTGAGCATTCGTTCGGATTAGCAAGTAAACGAGCGCAATGTTTGTGGCAATCTTTAGCGCAGTGAGTCCACAGTGTCGCGTCGACGCCTGCCTCGATAAGATAAGGCCCCCGCGCGGGCGCATGCGTTGACTGGCGGCGTAAGAACATTTACAAATAAAGGCCGGCGGCGGCGTGGCGTGATTGGCGCCGAATCGCGAATAAAACGCCTTGGGCATAAACCTAAGATACGTTCAAGCAATTCATGCGAGAATTTTGCATATATTAGCGACTTTTATAACGATGATAGAACTATGAATTATGAAAAATTAACCGTCGCAGATGCACAACAATAAATAACTGTAAAAAAATAACGTAAAGGTTATGTTGGTAACGTATGTGACTATATACATAAATGAGATAATTAAAAACATTCACTCACAGTCTTTTAAGTATGTAGAGAATACGTAATTTAAACATGGCTTCTGCCAGAAATCGGAATCCAGATGACAAATGACCGAGTTGTCGAACATAAAGCGTAAACGAAAAAACAGAAACAAAAGAAAATTGCCAGTAAAAAAAATGCACGCAAGTCGAAAGAATGGCGATTAAGTCGGCGTCAGCGCCGGGTATATTTAGCGTCTGTCTGTGGGAACCGCCGCGAAAGTTGACAAAAACAGTGGCGGCGGCAGGCTTGGCGACGGCAAAAAACCGCACAGGTGAGGTCCGAAGATTACCTCCGCAACGGATGTCCTTTCTTAATGAAACAAAGAAGGTAATTCGAGAAGAGGCTCTATTAGATGCAGCTTAAATTTCAAAAAGATTCTTCCTTGAAATACATGCCGTGAATAAAATATTAACGAAATTAATAAATCAACTGACTACGTCAATAATTCATCAAAAGTCATAAATATTTAGCTCATGATTATGAAAACTCAACAACATCCATTTATAGACGACAATACATGAAAAAGCTTGAAATTTTACATTGAATAGCATCTAGACTTATCAGATTCATTCTCACGGCAGTCCGGCCTTATATAGAACCATTAAGTATATTTCCTTGGCTTTCTTCTTAATTAATATGCTAACAGGCATTGTCAACACACCTACGTGGCTCCTAAGTACCATACTACACGTGGTGTGGGCGGCGGCGCTGGCTGCGCGCGAGTTGATGTCATGGCCACTCATTACAGAGAAACTGTTACTGTCGAGTTTTTTGACACGCCGGATAGGAATGGAGTAGAGTTTCGATAGTTTGAAACAAAGATGAGTATAAAGCATATTAAACATAAATACAAGTTACGAGTTCTTCATTTGAAATACCAGCCATAGACGACACACACAAAGTATATTCACTTGCACTGCAGAACTCATTTTGAATAAAGTTATGTTTGATATCACCAATGACAATTAGAATTGGCGATACATTAAAAAAAAATTATATTTAAATAATTATATTGATATTAATGATCGTATTCTTTAGAGACCCCCCAATCTTTGCCAAAGTTCAATAGCCTACTCTTGTTGAGAAAGTCTCAAAAATATCACGGCTTAGATTCGTAGAATTTTTGAAATTTTTATTACTAGAGAAGTTGAATCTTGAACTACTTTATCTTCAGGTGTTATCGGGTATTTGTAACATTTAGGTATATGTAAAATATCGGTGGCATCTTTCAACAAATTATTAAATGCCCCAGCAGCAGCAATAAACTTCATACGGGGACACTTAATAGATTTTTTATCATTATTTGCATCGTTTATCAAAACACGATACCAACATTACGAACTTGATATATATTGATGTAGCAGATATCCAAAATAACAATTGATTACATAACATGAAACGAAAAACAAAGTGATAAAACCATTCAAGCAAAATATGATTCACAATACTTTTATGCTGGATTCATAGGGCCAAAGATCATGCCAAGAAAATGCAGGAAATGGAGTTTGTGAAGTCTAGAAACATAGAGACTATCACAAAAGACATTATGTATGATCCAATTTTTCTATTTAAAGTTATTTGGTGCTGTCTTAGATGATTTTTAATAGGTATAAACAGTTCAGGCGCGTCAATCTCAAGAACTAATAAAGTTTACTTAGTCGTTTTTCCTTTTAATTACGTTATAATGTGCTTTCATTTAAGATACATTTCAGAACTTTATTAGGTAATTGTAGAAAATTATTATGGATAAATTATGACTAAACAATAAGGCCCTAGATAAGAAACCTTTACAGTACATTTCACATTAAATTAACAAAATAGTATTGATCTTCAGGTTACTTTTGTCAAATGTAAAGACTCCCGCTGATTCTTATAAACAAACCGACATTGCTACGAATATTTAATGAAGTGATTTCAGCATCAGAAGTAGGAAGACACTTGTAAAAAATAAATATTCTTTAAACAGTACAGTTCAATTTACTATGGTATTACGCATTTCCAGAAGTAAACCTATAGCAAAAAGCAAAGTACAAGTCAGTCTCAACATGGTAGCAATTATTAAAACAAAAAGGTCGTCTGATGTACAGAGACCGGCGGCAGTATTGCCTTGTCGGGCGAATTAAAATGTTGGAGCATGCCTTTCACAGCACCAGTATGGCGCCTGCCGTATTTTTTCAAACATTTCCAATTTGAACAGGCATACAAATATACTGTAGTATTGTACGTTATTGGGGAAAGTTATGTTTCCAGTAGGTCAAGCCTGCAAAGGGTTTTAAGGAAGTGTTGGGCTGTCTTACAAAAAAATCTTCAAAATGAGGAAATGCCATCCTTATTTTGTACCTAAGTTATAGTGTTACAGCCTGGTCCCGGTGCCCAAAATGTTTACCAATTCAACAAACATCAGATTGATTCAAAATTATTGACGACCTGTTTTCCAGTTTCCTAATACTTCATTTAAGTAGATATAAATGAGACAATAAAATGGCCTTTAATTTAAGAGACCCAGTATTTTTTCCGCCATGCAGCTGGATATCGCGTTGACGGCACTCGCGGCGCGTCAGAGCGGCGCCGGCGCCGTGACCTTGTCAGCTTATCGCCGAGTGACCCTCGCGGGCGCAGATTAGGTGATACTGTAGGGTTGACATGCGGTGATGATGATGTTAACGGTGATGAAGAACGAACTGTACTAAATTTAACATTACTAACTGGTGATTTTTTGCTAAAATTATTCTTCAATTTGATGATGAAAGTAGGCAATTTAGATGTCAATGAAAATGAAAGTGTAACTGTGTTTTTTTAAATTTGGATTTATAAACGCAGAATAATAGGAAACGAAATCACAATAGTTAACGTAATAAGGTTTAGCAGTTAAGTTGAAATACAGGAATTAATATTAAGACTGGAGTGTAATCTTTACACCAGTTAAGATAGGATTGTACTAAAAATTGTATATAATCTATACATATGTCTAATTATTGGTAATTCTGTAGCTCTGCCTACTCCACTCTGGGATGAAGGCGAGACGGTAGGTATAATGTATAGAAGAAAAAACTGTCTGGCTGACTGATCGATCAATGCACAGCCGAAGCTGCTGGACCTAGGCTTAGGGACTTAAATGTCCTAGGGGTGCTAAGAAGGATTTTTTGTAAATTCATCCCCCTAAGGGGCTTAAATAGGGAGAATAGCAGGAAACAAATTCGAGGCATATTTACAAATTGGTGTCCACTATATTAATAAGAAACCAGCGCTATTTTATTTAAAGCCCAGCTCAAATCCAGTAAAGTCCCTTCAAATAGATATCATTGGACAATCTTACTTTTGATAGTCTTAAACTAAGCTCTAGGCCAGACTTTGTGCAGTAGACCACGATACACTTACATTTAACTTTATAAAGATTTCAACTGAGAAATACCCAATACTTACTCATGCTCATCGGTAAAATTCATCACTCAAATATTTGTCCTTTCCAATGAAAACCCAAAAGTAAGAACATATAATGAAAGACGCAGAATTCAGATTATGAAAATCTTAATTTTGCTTTACTTGCGCAGGCGCCGATGTTACCCCAATTGTCAATAGAACGTTAAATTTGAAAATGGTACGTTCAAGGTTTTAGTAGTGATCTAACTGTGTAAAATAAGCCAGATGGCATTCTCGAGCAAAAAGCAGTAATCATAAAAACTAGACCCTTTAGATTTTGTTTGAAACACGTTCAGCGACGCTGATGTAAGAACTATAAATAGATGGTCGAACGGAAATGTTTACAATCTCTCGTGGATATAACGAATCTAACTAGCAATCAATGGTACAGATGGATTTGAATATGAAATCAATGAACTTAATGTTGCGGCAAACGACTATGCTTAAGATGTCCATTCACAATTGTGTCAATGTGAGGTCATTGTGACAAAAAACGGTATTCTTTTAACAACAACCGATCGGCATAATTCAAATCACGAAACTAGCAACTTTTAGAATATAACCAAATAAAAGAAAGCAACGTTCATTGGAAATGACGTCAGAAAAACGTAACGACACTGATAGACACAGACAGTAGCGATAACTGGCGATAACAATTTGCTCTGATATCAATGTAAATGGCATGGAGATGCACGTGAATTCAGATTCAGCAGAACACAAACAGAAACCATTTTGGATCCTCCTTGAACTAAATGTGGAACACAATAAGACTAGATTTGATAGAACTGAGCACTTCCTCACGCCTCCTAGCGTAGTACACACGATCCACTGAGATTCGACACTGTTTACTTCACTTGTTGCTCGGGTCAACGGCCGGCGTATCACATACCGGGTTCGCAGAGTCGGCTCCAATGATGCGGGTTGCAGCAGGCCTGTTCGGAGCACCGCGGCAGCCGCCTCAACTCGCTGAGGGCTTTGAGGTCGGGGAATCTGAAGGCGCGTGCGACGGTTAAAGTGAGTTGCGGGTTTGATGGGATGCAGTCTGAGCTTGGTGGGCCTTCGTCTAAGGCTCTGATGAGGCGTCTGAGGGTGTCGTCCGGGAGCGGAGGCGCGCCGGCAGCTGCCAGCCGCCGCCGCAGCGCGCGCCTCCGGAACATCACATGCCGGCGTCGGCGTCACAAGCCGTGGCCGCGCCACGCACACTCTCTGCACGACATAGCTGGCCGCGTGCGTGCACTCGACTGCCGGATCGCGCCGAATGAACGTTGACGCGATGCAGTGGGGTTGTCAGCGTTGTAGTGGTGGAGCCCCAGGGTTATTAAATATTTTTGTGACAGTATTTTTGGAATATTTACATTAATTAAAGGTATTTTTTTTTACTTGAAATTATATTGTATTTTGAAAATTCATCATCAAAAATTACGAAATATGAAGTCAGTTGGCGTGTTACAAATAATAAGTTGATTATAAATACCACCGGCGTTGGTTGTTAATATTAATTAAGCTGTTTTTGGTCGAAATTAGGATTTAAATTTCGTTTCACATGCATGTGAAAATAATTATAGTAACAATGTAAAATATGTAATTTTCTCTATTTTAATAGGTATTTCAAATAAAACAATGATCTCAGTCTCATAAATAGCTTTAACATTGTTACCTTTATTAAAAACAATCATCTACACTATATTGCAAAGAAAATGGCCACTTTAGATTTTGTAGAGTTGTTTAAATATAGTTTAAGGAAATGAGATTCTACTTTATAAAATAATAAATTTGTAGAAATATTATTACTCTAATCTTGTAGTAGAAAAACTCATCTTCACATTAGGTACATTTTAATTACTTAAGTGCCCGATTTCTTAAAAAGGGGTTTATTATATCCCCTCAAAATCAAAACTTTAAATCCCCCTAATTCCATCAATGTATTTTTGGCTGGCAACTCCACGGCGGGTGTAGGCGCGACGGGAGACGCGCGGGGAGCTGGCGCCACCGGCGGCGTCAGGTGCTCGCGCGTGTGTGCGTGCGGCGCCACCAGAAGACAGAGCGGGAAGATAGAAGGGATATCATTGTGGCGAGTTTATAGGTACGAGATTGGAGCCGCTGTGAGCCAAGGTTCAGTGTGTTTTAAATGTTTGTTTCCATGCATTCAAGCAATTACAATATTTTGACTGTATGTTATTTTCAATACATTATTGAATTGGGGCATATTAATATAGTGAACAATACTTTGTATACATCAAACAATTCTGGTCATTATTGAAATTGAGTTTTTCTGTACAGCTATCCACATTCCCAAGAAAATAAATGGATACTTATTATAACCACATTGGGCCTTTTTCAAAGTTAAGTAGTTCAAAACAATTGAAACTCAATATGCACGCAAATATCTAAACAATTGGAAATGCTGTTAAAAATTAAAATTTGGTTTTAAATATAAGAGTTGCATATTGAACTATTTCATCCATGTATCCATCTACATCCATGTTTTATCGAATAAATGACTACCCATGACTATTCCATGACCTTTAAATTTCCTCACTGATGTACACATTGTCATTCTAAAAACCTCCTATAGCAAAATAATATCTGATAAATTTTTTACTGCACAACTTCCTGGTCACGGCACCACATCGTTTCTACCCCACTGCTCTTTGCCGCGTCCGTCGTCCGGAATGCGCGGCTAAAGACACATCAAGTTAATAAATATCGCCGCTCCTGCGAGATCGCCGCGATCTGACCGGCGCGGGTTCGAATCTCGCCACGAGCAAATTAGCCAATTTGACATTTCAACTGCATTGTAATAATTATATGATAAAGTCTCACTTTAATGGCCTATAGTTTCACAAAATTTTATATGACGACATGATTTTTTTGTTGTAGACTATAAAAAGAAACTTGTGAACGTGCACTAATAAATAGTTCAACTTTTGAACAAAATCAAAGGCAAGTTCGAAGCACCGTTATACAAGAGTTATGAGCGGTTAGATCAGAACTTTATTATCAAAGTAGTAAAGACGCGTTTACACCTGTTAAAACCGCCGGTAACAAAAGCGTTGCGCTTGAGCCGTTTTGTGCAGTCAGCATCGAACAGCTGATAGGCAAGGTGGTTGGAACTCGGTTTAGTAGAGTCAGACAAGTTGCGTTCTACAAATGTGAACTATAATCGTATTAATGTGTAAAAATGTATCGTATCTGACTTAGATTTGTGATTAAACTCTCAGTAGTTTACTTCAATTCTATAGGTTCATACGAGTATGTTTCTTTACCTCGATTTTGATAGCTTGATTTTTCTACAGTTAACTTTTATAGAATACTACTTGTTTCACCCTAAAGAACTTCATTAGGTACCTAATATGGTAAGGCTGTATTTACACCTTTAAGAAATAGATGGTACGGTAGTTCTAGTTGCTAATACAATAATAAAATTTAAAAAAGAGAAGAATAGTTTTGTTGAGTTTAGTTTATTCATTTCATAAATAAACAATATAGGTTTGCATTACATGTAATTTTTAAATAATTATGATTGTCAAAAACAGCTCAATAAAATGTATAATTCAAATCATTTTACCAATAAAGATCGTCATAACAATTAACAATAATAATAGTCAAAAGATACAATAGTAATAGTCAAAAGATATAATAGTAATAGTCAAAAAATGCAATAGTAATATCCAAAAGCTACAACTAAATACAGAATATTCTGTTATATTAGAACTAAATAACCATGATGTTTAGCCACCAGCCCACCACATTATTCCACCTTTATACGTATGCAAGTTGATGGTTAACCATCTGTCTTACAACCATGAACTTTAATCGCTGAGCCACTATAAAAACTTATCACTGGAAATCGATTGTTAATTTTAACATTTTGCTTTTATGATTAGACGTTGCTGGATGAGTATGACAGGGTTCTACGGTAGCTCAACAATTTCATTCAGTAATTTGTGTGTAGGTAAATAACGTCACAAGGGATGATTACTTTTGTATCCTGTCACTTTCACTCGTTACATAATGTTTACGTCATAAAAACGGTAATACATACGTAAATTTTGGTGAAGTATTAGTAGAAGGTATAGTGCAAAACCTAAATAAAAATAACAAGAAATAAAAATCGGACCAACAAAGGTATTTGTCGAAAGTACCCTCAGGTACCTCACATGCACAAACTCTATTAGAAATTGACCCGATGGTGCAGTGGCCTTGGATCATAGTCAGCCTTCGAATGCGCATTCTACATTGACGATGCAGTTAGCCTAGTCGGTAGTGACCCTGCCTACGTAGCTAGCGGTTCCGGGTTCGAAACCCGGTGAGGGCAAATACTTGTGTGATAATCACAGAATAGATTTACAGAGTGAATTTACGCCAAGAGATAGGAAAAATGGAAGGTTGTCGTGGTATGGCCATATCGGCCATGGCATGAGGAAGGATGAAAATTATGTTACGAGAAGAATTTGAGTATGATGTGATGGTTATAAAGCAAGAGGAAGGCCTAAAAAGTGATGGACGGACGGATATGAAAAAAAAACAAGTGAACGTTAAGAGGACGTCTAATACTCGTAGGGATGTGTGGAAAAGAAAGACATGCTTTCAAAAAAGAAAGAAAAGCCATTACTTGTTTTTTGTGTACGTATAGAAAACATGAGCACAGCGTGTATGCCCGTAACAGTCACATTTAATGGCATTTTTAACACTTTCAACTAAATTATTTCAAATAAATAAAAAAAATCCATTCCTTTTGGCTGCACTGGCAAGAACTTATTCTTAGCAGTTTTTCGGTAAGAAGCAGGAAAATACTATTAATCGCTACGGGAGGGCGTAGGAGACTGCCAACGAAGTTGATAAATAAATAATAATAAGTGAGTATACGCATCTTACATGATAGGCATGCATTGCATTATCAATATTATTAATAATATTATAGCACGAAGCTTTAAACACACGCATTTAACTGATAGACGTTCACTTTTTTGCGCAATGTTTTACTTATAAGTACATTTTTCTGCAATAACATGTCCCGATTGCTTCTATTTAATATACGAACGTTAACAGTATTTGTCTTTTTCGCGCTGGCAGGACTGGATAGACTAATGACTGGAATAAACAATCCTAATTTCTATTTTCAGTTTGAACTAAATTGGCGCCCATTGTGGGGCCAAAGCTATGTCATTCTTTAGGTTTAAACGTTACTTGCAGGTTCAATTTTGAACTGTTTTCGATGCATGATTATCATCAATACCTTTCATTTAATTACTTAATACTAAAATAAATTTCGTTTTGTTCCTGTTGGCTAGCTTTTAGATTAAATTTAGAAAACATCACATGTATACATTCAAAACGTGTTTAATTATTTACTAACCTGTTTCCTTTACTTTGCATAACAGTTTATAAACATCAGAAAAAACATCACTCAAAACATCACAGCCGAATAACCTCGAAAGTCTACAAACAGTTAACCTTAAAAACTTCATTTAATATTTAAATACGTCAATAAACATTTATTAAACTTTTAACTTTAATATTCTAATATTGTCGCGGAAATTCGTGAAAAACAAGCTGGCGCGGCGTGTGGACTTGTCGACGCCTGGGGAGGGAATGGCGGGAAAAGGCGAGAGCCAGCGTATTTATGCGAAAAGTTGTGAATGAAACCTTCCGTCACCGCTTTACGGCCGCTGTAAAGTTTGAAGATAAATGAAGTTGTCTACGATCGTTGACGAGTTTATAAAGTAGAGTTTGAAGAGTTGAAGCCCTTCATTTGTTAATAATTTGAACACTTGGATTTTTCTTTGCGAGACAATTTGAATCTTATTCGTGCAAAAAGTGAGTTACATTTTAACACAGAGTTACTCGTAATTTGAGTACATAGGTTGTTGAATATATTATTGTTACTACAAAAACTTGATTAGTCGTTGAACTCCGTTTTCGATTTTTTGTTTCAGGGCCGTATTTATAAACTGATGTTGAGTTAGATGGTCGTCTTAAGTATCAGATACGATAGTTTTCTACAACAACGTTTACTTTGATGTGTCTCAAATCAGTAGACACGGCTGTGTGACGTATTTTTCGCGGACTCTATGGTTATGGTGGTCATGTGTTTTCCAACTCATGAACACTGACACTGTGATCACATTAATACGCAGTTTATAAACATTAGCGATAGGTAAGAAACAAACAAGGCTCCGGGGCCCGGCGTCACAGCGGCCGGCGCCGGCGAGGCGTGCCGCCCCCCGGCCAATTCGGCTCCCATACACACAATAAAGAAACGTTACAAGACATACGTAAACATCGGTCCTTCCATACATACAATGAGAATAAGAAATAAAACATTGGTCATGTGTAAACTTTCTCGTGTTCGGTTTTATAGGCGTCTAACAATTTAATTTAAGTAAAAAAATAGCTATGAATGTATTTTATTTTTTCTTTCTTTGAAAAATGTAGCGTTTCCCCGTAACTTTGTTCACCCGTTTAGCGATATTCTAAGGGAACTGTAATAAAACGTAGGCTCAAAACATGTCTTATATTTCAATCCGTGCGGCATATTTCGTGTGCCGAATGGCGTGCCAAAAAGAGCCCATTACTGCCAATGATTTATTTTGATACTTGCCTTGCTCATAAATTGATTGATTGGCAGTTAATGACAGTGGATCTAAGACAGTGTTGATAGGGTTTTGGAGCTGTCAACTTTCATTTTAACTATACAACACTACTAATACTACATTTTTCATTTTCTTGACGCGAAAAACGTAGTCAAAATCGTTTAACTATCATTGATTTTAATTATTTAGAGAAATATCAAAAAGTAAAAATTAAGACAGTGCCCATACAAGAAGCTTGTTATTTACGTATTTTATGTTATTTATTGTTAAATCGGAAATACTTACAAGCATACAAATAAGCATGATTACTGCACAAACGATAAAGTACAGTCAATATGTCAAGTAGATACACACCGTTTTACCTTGTCGCTTTAAACTTTGTCGAATATTTTAATGCATATACAAAAGTAGTTTTCACGTTGAATTTAACAGCCAATAATAAAAAAACGGTAAAGTTGTGCGAGTCCGATTAACGAGACTGTATGTTGGACTGTTAGTCCGTCCGTCTGTAGCGCCTAGAGCTCGAACGGGTAATCCGGTAGTGTATTTCAAATGTTGTATTCTAGGGCCTCTATTCTAGGTAAAAACCATATCGTCTTTGACTTGTTATGGAATTGCTTTTAACTCAGCCACCATTACTGTCAAGTTAATAAGAGCTATCAAAACGTGGACAATACGATAACAGGTCAAAAACAATATTATGGTTTTTACCGCCTAGATAGATAGATACTAAAACCTTTGAAAACCTTTTACCTGTAAACTCACTGTTTTCGCTTTAGTCATAGCTTAATAATAGTATTAAATTCGGCGTAGTTTTTGTACATTTACTGGCGTAAGCATCATATAATTGAGTAAATATCAGTTGGAAATCCTCAATAAATAAATAAGTAAAAAAAATCTTACCAATTCTGATGAAATTCGATAAGTTAACGGCTTTAAAAAAAACCTGTATATTATTTTTAATTTATGATGCCTTATTATAGTCTACGTCGACGATCCAATTAACAACGACATCTTCCATTTTTAATGGCATTAAAAAAAAGATATTTATTCAGTAAGTAGGCCGCACGGGCACTTTTACACGTCAAGAATCTACCAGCGCTTCCCAAGAGGAGACCACTGCCGAGAAGAAACGCCGCAAGAAACTCAGCATACATAGATACATACATACATACATAAACTCACGCCTTTATTCCCAGAGTGGGGTAGGCAGAGCTACAGAATTTCCAACAACTATAAAGACTTTTTGATAATTCTTTAACCACATTTTGCACACTTAGGCGAAGATGTTTACCAGTGTATTAGTGACAGGTTGCAAGCCCATCGCCTAACAGTACTACACGCCTTTACTACCTTAGTCGGCTTTTACGACATCCACGGAAAGATACGGAGTGGCACTATTCTAATCCGGCTACCACACGGGGATTTTAAGGGGAACTGACAGAAACTCAGCAGTCAGTCGTTTATTATAAAAAATATAATAATATCAGTTATAATCAATAATTCGCCATATTCCTTGTTAGGTAAGAAGAAACAAACAGTAGGTGACCGGGCGGCGCGGCGGCGCGGAGCCGCGACGCCGGAGCGCCCCGCGTTCGGATGCACGAGCACCGCTATTTAAGTAGACCACTTTAATGGTGTCCTGCCTTTGCTCCGAACAACTTTTCCTAAAATGATTCGTATCCCAAATTTATCATTTGGGAAACCGCGTTAATTCCAAAACTTTAAATATTTCAGAATTTATATCAAAACCATCGTGAAGAACACTTTAAGACCTGTATTAATAAACTCATCTTGGCTGAGATGCCGTCACAAGATACGTCAAAGTACTCGTAAACGTCAAACCATAGAACACTGACATTTTTAACACATCTTGAGACGAGCATTAGAGTTGAGATTAGTTTATTAATACGGGCCTAAGTTAGGTTAAGTTTATTTTTAAAAGCTCTTGAAATATTTAGGTACAGTTTCTGCAAAAATGGGTTTCCCAAATTATGATTGAGAAAAGAATACGTTTTGGAAACGTTTGGAGAAGAGAAAGTAAACCCACTTTAATATCTCAATTGGTGTTGTAGCGCAGGTTGGTCTATTGATGAATAAACGCAGTATGTTAAACTATTGGCAATTAAGAACACGTACATTTGTATAGATCTATAAACTAATAGACATTTTATGCGGCGTTTGTTTTTTGTTTAACTTTAGAAAAAAAACTCGTTTATTTGTTAAATTCATATTCGTTTATAAGATCCCATTGACGCATCCTCCCACACGTATCCCCCTTGCCTGCTTGATGCTTGGGGTTGTAATTAATTTTAATATTAAGAAATATGCGAATGAATTTATTTCAAACGTATAGGTACTTTAGTTTTGAATGGAGTAGGCTTATTACCAAAGAGCGGAATTCTTCATAGCAAAAATCAAACTGTCAGAGGGATTGACCTAATAGTTTTATCGACTTATCGATAAATATTTGTCACTTAACGAAACAAAGTTAAAGTAATGAAATCAGGCTTTTGGATATACATACAAACAAATTAACGGTGTCCCTAATTAGCTGACCGCCACTGTATTTTAGTATAATAGTAAAGAATAAAACAGAAAACTGACATTTTTTAAAATTTTCTAAATGAAACTTATCATTAAAAATTAAAAACAAATATTGCTAAGAGTAGGTAACTAATCTTCATTCAAAATAACAAAGTCGAAATCTAAATCTGTACTAAACATGTTTTCTTCATCTTCCCTGTAGTAAAAGAAAATAGTCATTATTTTTTCAACATTGTCACCTTTCAAATTACTCCTTTTTTCATTGTAGATCCATTTATAAGATGAAAACGAGCGTTCTACCTCAGTTGAAGTACTTAACAGGAGCATATTTGTAGTACTTACTCGATAACGGTGTTTTGGCTGTAATCACTTTTTTCTATAAAATCAGCATATTTGCGTATCATGTCGTAGTCCGGAATTCTATCTAGTACTTTTTCAAGTTTTATTTGCATTATGGATACCTAATGCGATATAATTCCGTAACATCGATAAGTCGATAAAACAGTTAGATCAATCCTTCTGACAGTTTGATTTTTGCTATGAAGAATTCCGCTCTTTGCTTATTACATAACATAACGTGATAAAACTGGAACTTAAGGAAAGTCAGTGCTAGGTCTCTATTTCTCCTTGTTTCAGCCCGCTTTGCTTATAAATTGTAAGTAATCATACTTAAAGCTGACATGATTGTAGTTCTTATCCACATGACAGTAAAATCAACTAAAGCATTCACTGTACTGTACGTTTAAGGCTAGAAAAAAAAGTAGAGCCACTGAACGTAGTAAGACCCATTTCCTTCGTCACTTGTATCCAAACGTGGCAAGTTGCATCCGCCCCCGCGTTGCCACACGCATGAAAAATTATCATCTCGGGCGGGATCGGACCCCGCGACACTCGATCGCCCCCCATTACGAAATCGCTCGTAAACATTCTACTGTTGTGGAAATGTATTGCGCTAATCGTAGAGATTTGTCGAGTGAATTGAAATGTATTATGTGTTGAAAATGTGTAAATGGTTACTTGGAAGGGCCGTATGTCAGACTCGTATTATTTAGAGATAATTAAGTTTAGGTAAAGATTAAAAATAAATTCGGATTATAAGTAGATAAAAATAAACCCGCTTTATAGTTCGCAGAAGTGAGTTACAATTAACGTATTGGGGCGTTTTCACTAAAAAGTGTAAGTACCCAATTAAGGACTGAAATTAAGGAGCTTTAACTTTGTCAGTTTTGTGACGAAAATTAGCTATATATTGACGGCCGGATTGTATGGCTAATTTTCGTCACAAAACTGACAAAGTTAAAGTTCCTTAATTTCAGTCCTTAATTGGGTACACTTTTTAGTGAAAACGCCCATTGAGTACGTTAACTCATGGTAAGGGTACTTCCTGTAATCAACTTACGTCAATCTATATGTTGTCAATTTTCGGAAATCGCTAACTTAACGTTTTGAATTTTTACTAGGTCTTCTGGAAGCAAAAATGAACCTGATAAACTAGTTATAGCTATTGACGTAATTTCGCTTGCAGGGCCTAGGTTCTACTTGGTAAAACAATATTGCTTTCAAAAAATTATCGTATTTAACTCGGCCGCCATTACTGTGAAATAAATGAGGTCTATCGTAACGTTGACATCTCGCCTAGATCCCCAATATTTTTGTCTCGTACACCACTTCGCAATTTTTCGGTTTTGGGTCGACCCCCAACTTACCTAATCTATACTAATATTATAAAGCTGAAGAGTTTGTTTGTTTGCTTGAACGCGCTAATCTCAGGAACTATTGAGGGGCTATTGCCTAACGCACTGGCAATCGCAGTCGGCTTCAAAGTGAAACAATTGTTTTCATTTTGTATGCAGGCAAGCCTTCGATTTTCAAAATGAAAACGATTGATATTGCGGGTGCGTTAGGCAATAGATTCTCTGGTCCAATTTGAAAAATTCTTATTATACTCACATACTCGTAAACCGAAGCGAGTATCAAAAAATAAAATAAAACAAAAACGTAATTTATATAGAAAGATATGTGTTTATTTATATATTTATAAGAAAGTATCCGTAAGTAAGTAGGTACCTACTATCTGCGTAATTCATTATCTAATGGAAAGCCAAAATATACCTATTGGGGATCACTGATCAATAATTATGTTTTTACCAAGAAAAATACAGAACGTTCAACTCAAACAACTTCTATACGAATAGATTTTTATATCTATTATTAGCATGTGTGTGCGTGTCTGTCTGTAACCGTTGATTGTCTCGGAGGACAATAAGCGCGGAAACTTGCTTTGGCATAGTTCCCAAGTAACAAGTTAGTGCTGATTACAACTAATTTTGTACCCATTAAGAGTCAAGGAAATATAAACGTTTCTGGTATAATAGGTATAGGTATAATAGTATTTGTCGTTTGACTAAAGTTTAGGCTTTACCTACTTTTATTTTTAACTATATATTAAAAAGAGAAAATATTTGATTATTTGTTTGAATTGAACAGGCTCTGAAAGTAATGGACCGATTTGAACAATTCTTTCACCATTAGAACCCTACATTATTCCTGATGAACATAGGCTATGTTTTATTTTTCTGCGCGGACGGAGTCGCGGGCAGCAGCTAGTCTCTAAATATATTTACAATATTGTTATGCTTGAGTACCTACTCACTAGCTTAAAAAATTTTTAATAAACAAATGCGTATATTAAGAACTCAAACCAATTATTATTATTTTTTAAGAAATAGGAAACTATTTTTTTTTGACAAATGTTGCATAAATTCTTGGACATTCATATGACCTTTAAGTTTTAGTTAGAACGATAGACATTGACGCGTCGCAACTGCGCCAGATGTTAACTAAATAAAAATAATTATAATCTGCTTACATCCAATATACCAGCTGTTTATAAAAAAAAACGAATTTATTATTATATTATATGTTACACACATCAAAAAGGTTCAAGTATAAAAAAAAACACATAATAGTAGGTTATGTGACTGTAATAATGAAGGAACTTTAACACGAGTGTTTCATCACACAAGTGTTTTAATGCCTAATTATGTACAGTTACTTACATTACTTTATCTACCCACATATCATAAGCCTCCATGATGCATTCAGGAGCCGCATATTATGACCGGCATTGCGGCGTTGTTCAGGGCCACTAACAGTAATTATTGTGACGTTATTTTCTTTGTCACGGATATCAGGAGGCGTCGCCGAAATAACTATATCATCTTGATCCCTCATTTTATGGTTTAAATTCAGCAAATCGAACAATTTTATACAACAAATAAATTTTAACCGGTAATGAAAAGATTAAAAAGTTTTCTGAAACCACAGATTATAGGATATGTCTATTAAAGACAGATAGGAATCAAACTTGGAACTGACATAACGTTAGTAGTAGTTGAGTCCCGCACCGCAGCGTAAAGCAGTGGCGCTAGTATGCAAAAAAAAAGAAAAAAAAAATTGGAGGAATGGCGGCAAATGAAATCTGAGAGCAGTTCATTTTCGTATTGAACGAAGTAAACTTCTTCGCACTTTTGGTTGATAAACACGAATAAGTTAACTTCGTTCAATTCGAGAACGAACTTTTAATTTCTGCAGTTTGTGTATTATAGGAACTCATGTTTTTTTTCCCGTGTGAATAAGATTGTTTCACTGATTTTAAACGAGTTAACTATTAATACATTTTCGACAATAAACTGATGCAGTGAAACAAACTATACAAAATAGGAAAGTATACATAATAGGCGCAACTATTGTTTCCAATCCACAAAGACACACACGTCTCAACATCTAATTTAGCTGTTACGAGATTGAATTATGAAATCAAGCAGCTGGGTGCGTCTTTGTGAATTGAAAATATAATACCGTAGAAATTATAAGCCGTATTAAATTAAAAACATTTATTTTGCAATTAAGTCAAATTTTAAGTCACGAGTCTACCAGCGTTTCTTAAGAGTAGGTAAACCATTTTTGCGAAAAAACGCCGTACAAAATCTCTAGTTAAAAATAACTCTTACTAACAATAGTTATTTGTTCAACAAGAGAGCAAAGTTGGTTTTTGCTGCGAGTGATGATTTTGAATCCCGAGTAAGCGAAGGATTCTATTATTGAATCACGAGCGTAGCGAGTGATTCTAGGTTAGAATCCTGAGCGTAGCGAGGGATTCAAAGATACGAGACGTAAAAAACTTTGGTCTCGTGTGAGACATACAACTTTTCACCTCAGCAGCGAGAACAACACAGCGTGAAGCTGGTAGGGCCAACGCAGGTCTTCCGTTGTGACCATTTGGTGAATACACGACTAAATAACGACACGATCGCATATGCATCAATCACAAGCATTTTTGCAAAATACTAATAAAATAAAAAGTGGAAAAAATAAACATGAAACAGATAAAACCTGTCACTCAACTTGATAATGCCGTAGTGCAAACACAACTTTATACAGCTTTATGTAGTCTGTGGCTTTAAAAAAACCTAACTAGGCCTTGTCTATGGCTATTGGCTATGGCGGACAAATTAACAAAAATTACATCGTCATTTACATTACATTACTTTTTTTTTTTAAGTACAATAATCCCGCTATTTTTGAAATGCGTTCTGAAACTGCCCCCGCGGTTTATGTCACGAAATTAAAGATTGTTAAAACGATAACAAAATTATGTAGATACATAACTTCTTATTTTTCATTAATTTTGTCTTCAAAACATTAAATAAAAAAAATGATTGTACCTACTGTATAAAATAGTTATAATAAACACATTTCAAAGTTTAACAGATAGTTTTATTTGCAATTTTACGGTTATGTGTGCATCCGAACGTGCGTTTCTTTTTGGGCCTACTATGTGTGGAATTTGAAAATCGAACTTCGAATCAAGTTGTTTCTATCTCTCGCTTTTTTCCTATCGAAGTGAAAGTGACAGAACAAAGTGAAGTTCAATTTTTTCGAATGTTGTGAGTAGCCCCAGCACTGCTCACGGCATTTAAAAAAAATAATTAAAAAGCTACTTTGCCTCTCGCTCGCAGCAAAATTGAATTTTGCTCACTGTTTTTAAGCAGCAAAACCTGCTTGTTTGAGCTGCTGAGGTGAAAACATTATTTCATTGAAAAGATACAGAAATGAATAGTGTATGCACTGTTCCGCCATACTGTAAGAGACACTGACAGAATCTCTTTGGCAAACCAATTTTTTGGCATACACCGTCAAACGCAAAGTCACTTCGAATCTTTCATTTGAAATTATTGAATGAATGTAAAAATGACCCACAGATAAAGCAAAGTTAACGAGTAAACTATTCACGCTTTGTAACATCATTCAATTACCTGAACTGTATAGGATACCTTATGAACTTCAGGTCATGATTCCCACAAATCAGTAACGTAAAAGAGTGAATGAGGTAGATTCCAACCCGTGTCTGAAACCTGTCATACTTTTTTTTAATTCAGAGATAAACTAGAGTCAGCTCCAACTATCATATCGTTCGATATCTTACTTGCGTGCGACATTTGTCAAATTTGTATGCCAATTGGCAATTCATTTCGAACTAAACATCATCTCGATTGTTATTAGAATAGAGGTCAAATCAAATTTCTGTTTTTCAGAATTGTTCGAAATTTGAATGAAATAATGCTATTGAAATCGATGTTATTTATTAAGCAATAATAAAAAAATTACAGATAAGACATATTTGTTTTAACAAAACAGTCTACTTTTATGGTGGTCATTATGTGCGGTTCTTGAAAACATCATGGAGGGTTTATGATATTTGGATAGATAAATAGTGTTATGACGTTTCTTTTGTAATTAATAATACTAATAAAACGAATGAAAGAAATAAGTACAGGCCAAGGACAATCCTCACTGAAGTAGGTATACAAAAACCCAGACCGAACAGATACTGTGATTCTCCGAAAGTACCATATCGAATTAGACCTGGATGTGTGAATTACTATTTCCTTTAATTCATTAGTGCTGGGCCCAGATTAAAGTATAACTATCTGACAACTATCGTTATCTCTTTCCTTTTCTTTCTCAAATGGAAAAAAAACGAAAGCCCGTTGTTTTTCCTTTTTATTATTCATAGATTCAATTTTATACCGCGGGAATAGATTTTTCTTAAATATGAGTATTTAGCGCAGCGGCTAGATTAGGTTACGTTTGATTAAAAAAAAAAAAAATAACGAACAGAATTTAAAAAAAATCTTTTCACTTCTCATGCTCAAAAAGTTTGTCAAATTAGACTTATCAAGCGAGACTCAAGTGATACATGTACAACCGAGGGAAAATATAATATATATATTTTCACTTGGGAAAATATGAAATTGAAAATAGAATGATTTACATTTACAAGACATCTTAATTTGACCAATCAAAATACTTCACCAAATTAAATCCACCAATCACAATACTGCCGTCATTTTTTAAAAGGCAGTCTTCTGACCGCACTTACTTTTGAGAAAAACGCGAAAGCAGCCTTCATTTTGACTTTTTCTCTTTAATCAGGTTGTGTAATAAAATGTGACGTAATGGTGGTTTTTCTTGGTAAACGGGTATCAGTTCCTTATATTTTCATTTTTATTTTTTATTTTTTTTATTATTTATTAATATAAAATTAATTATTAGTTGTGAAATGAATTAAGTGTTTATTTTTACTATTTATAATAATCCACTTAAAGGCAGCCAAAGTCCCCAGGCTGCCTTTTAGTGAATTATTAATAACAATCTATTTTTGAAAATCATCCGGCCTCTCAATTACTTGCTGATAATTTTTTATAAAGCAGTTTTTTAGTAAGGCTGCCTTTTAAAAAAGTTTCGAAACCAAAAATCTTTTTAGAGTAATTATTAACAAAGATGTGAAAGTCCAGTAACTGCCTTTAAGTACATTATTACACCAAACTACTTTTTATAAGCGAACATTGGCTAAATTATATCTATTGAGTAATTCATTAAAAGGCAGCATAAAATGCTCAAATGCAATTCACTGCTTTTTAAGTAATTTTCTTAAAAGTGTTATTTTTTCTAAAACTTGGAGAACAACAGTCAAGTGAATTCAAATGAAATAAAAAACGAACACAATACGAGTAATATCAAACTTTTATTAAATTCAATGGGCAGAGATTGTATCTCAAACTTAAAGTAAACTTTAATACTTATAATAAGTCTATAGAGCCACACCCAAAATTTACCTAGAACTGTATAATATTTCTAATCAAGTAAACTGAGTCACTAAAAAGTAGTACGACGTAGCTACAATGCCTTTTTAAATTAAAACCGTGTAGCTGCAATCAAATGGAAATATCAACAAAAACTTCAAACAATAAATCAAAATGTATGTACTTACCTATTTGTAAATGTATTATTTTTAAAATTAACATTGCATTTAATTTAAGCTAAGAATTATGCTGGAGATTCAGATTACTTGATCATTGTTATATAGTTTCTATATAGGTACTTAAAATCTAAAAACTTCGTTTATCCTCAACAAAATTAAAATAATATAAAAATGAATAATAATTATTTTAAATAATATAATTAAATTAAAATAATAATAATTATTATTATTATTTTCCGTGTATGGGGTGGACAGTATTCTGATACGGGCTCTCAAATCATTATAATGATGACTCGAGTGCCTGTGTCAGGATAAATGGGGCGTAGGTATACGGACTGGTTTAGCATCGAACGTGGTGTTCAACAGAGCTGCGTAGCGCCTCCTTGACTGTTCAACCTATTCATGGACAGTTGTTTGACCAACCTATTGTGGAATAAGGATCAATGAGTCAGTTTTTAAAACTTTGTTGTATGCTGATGATCAAGTTCTCCTTGCATCATCGGCGGACCACTGACAACAAATGGTAACTCTGATGACTGAGGCGTTTAAAAGAAAAGATTTAAAAGTGAATGTTAAAAAGACGAAAGTGATGGTTGTGGAGAGGGATGAAACTGATACAGAATGTGAAATAGTGAGTGGATCAAGTGAATGAATTTGTGTATTTAGGTTCTTTGTTTACGAGAGGTGGGAAATGTGACGCGGATATTGAAAGAAGAGTAAAAGCGGGAAATATGATGAATGGGGCGTTACTCTCAATCTTGGCAAACAAGGTCATATCGAGCAAACTTTGCCTGGCCATTGTTAAGGGAGTATTGACACAAACATTGATGTATGGTAGTGAATCTTGGGTATGGCAGAAGAAGTACAGTATGTGTTTGGAGTTAGAATGATAGATAGAGTAAGAAATAGCGAGATCCGAGAACGATCTGGATTGAAAGAAGATGTAGTGACTAAAATCGAAAAGGGTATGCTAAGATGGTTTGGTCATTTAGAAAGGATGGATGAAAAAAGAGTTACGAAAGAGATATGGCGAGCGAGAATGAGATATCGGTAGGGGACGTCCTAGACGGACCTACAGTGATCAGATTCGTGATGTACTGAATAAGGGCCAAATCAAAAGCACCCGAAGCCGACGTACGTGCATGAAGAGATTGATGAATGTAAAGGAAGCGAAAATTGTGTGTTTAGATCGGTGCACCTGGCGTTCCATAATCTCTGCCTACCCCATTGGGAGACAGGCGTGAAGGTATGTATGTATGTATGTATTTAAAATTAAAAGGCACTTAAACTTGCGATCATCAGTTTCCGTACAGCTAGTAGTATACAGGGTGACACCTAAGACGTAATACAACATTTTATTTTCTAGATCTACTCATCAGTACGATCAACTTTTACTATGGGACTAATATCGAAATCGGTAGTTTTTTTTTTAATCTCCCGTACTACAAGCAATCAGCTGGTTTCACAATTTGTATGGAGACGTCGATTTTGTGTTTACGTTTTCGAAGTTGGTCCAATATTAATAGTTGATTGTAATCATGAGTAGATTCGGGAAATGACATTTTGTATTACGTCTTAAGTGTCACCTAGTATTATGATTTTTATGAACTATTAGTTTTTATGTAAATGTAGATTAGTAAGTAAGAGGTTAACATTACATATATTTGTGTATAAATATCACTGTAGTCTTACAATCATAATCGTTACAAAAAAATAAAATAACGCAAATAACGTCCATACGAAGAAAAATCCAAATTATAAAAAATACTTAAGGGGCTACCCGGCGTATTTTAGCGATTTTCAAGTCGATTCAAATAAGCCAAAATGTAGTACAAAAATCTGTAAAAAACATATATTTAAGCTTGGCATTTGTTCTTTATTTTTCACGGAAAAATATTTCGCAAATGTTTATATTTTAAGAGTATAATAATTTCCCGTGAACCCTTTTCTCGATCTATAATCCATTATAACTGCCTAATTATGCGATATTTACACATGAGACTTAACTTATAATTGGAAAATAATGTGAACTTTAATTTGGCCGGATGTTTTTTTAATTGATTCTGTAGTTTTTGAGAAAAAGAAAATATTAATGTTTGCGCGCTAATCCCCACTCCCGGGTCTGTGCGGGGGCGACGGGCGGCATACGCCGCTTGGCCGTCGAACGGGGAACCCGTGCCGCTCGGAGCCACGCGCGACGTGGCGACATCTAACGGCAAACCATGTACCACCAACTCGCCAGCGCCAACAGCGTCACAACGTCAGACAGCGGAACTAAACTGTTCTACAACGCGCAAGCGAAATTTCAACAGTCAGTTGATATATGTAGCACTTCCAACTTCATCCCAATGGACTTTGGTCCCCAGGCATAACACCCGCCTGGAGAGAGATTTCTCTATTGCCCTCTCTAACTACATTGGTGACCCTCGACAATGGACAATTACGCAACCTGACGACCTTCCAAGCAAATGACGCAGTCTCACAGCAAGCCGACTTACCCGCACTGTGCACCACTAGCATTCTGTCATATCTCTTATGCCTGGTGTCTACAGTGTGCAAACACTACTCTCACTCAAAACTACGAGTACTTTACGAGCAGGTACACGACTCACTGTTGAACTCCACTGACGAGTTTGTTATATTTCTGGTAAATATTATACAGGGTGTTTGACAGTCGGGTGTAGGGGTTTTAAGGGGTTGTAAGGGTCATTCTGAACATTTTTGACCACATTTACTATTATGCTAAGTTTCACGGTTTCCGAGATATTGATCATTTTAATAGGATTTTTTGTAATTTTTCCTTATGTCCGTCATACAAAAAACCCCTTAATTCAAGTATTAATTAAAAAAAATACCAGTGTTTTCTTGCATGACTTGAATCACTATGAAATAAGGAAGTTTTAAAGCTACATGCCATTTTTTTTTCCTTGCAACTTTTTGAGTAAACGCGCCTAAGTTACTTTCTCCATACTAAGAGAACCCCGCGTTTGTGTTTCACCAAGTATGGAAAAACCAATTTTGTAAGGTTACTCAAAAAGTTGTAAGGAAAAAAAATGGCATGTAGCTTCCTTATTTCATAGTGTTTCAAGTCATGCAAGAAAACACTGTTTTTTATTTAAATTAATACTTGAATTAAGGGGTTTTTCGTATCACGGACATAAGGAAAAATTACAAAAAATCCTATTAATGATCAATATCTCGGAAATCTCCTATTAATGATCAATAAAAAGTCTCAATACCAACTGCAAGTTATAGTAGTACGCCAACAATCCGTAAGATGTCGTTAGCGGCCTAAAAAGTTGGCCATTGTAGTACATTTACTTTATACTAGATGGCGTTACGAAAAAGCGATGGCGCATGTACGTAAACTTGCAGAGGTGAGGAAAGGAAGTGGGGAGGGAAGAAGTTGAAATGCTCGAGGTCATCGAGACGGGGTACGCCCTTAAAAGGTTTTTAAATATCAGGATCTACTGATATGGGTAAATTCTTCCAAAACAATAATTTATGTGGTGGCATTATGGGGCCAAGCTTAGAAATAATATTATATTTCTTTCTTCCGAAATGCCTTTTGGTTTTTCACGAGGCGACAAAACTGTGACAGATGGATTTTTGAGAAAATTGTCTTTCAAAAAGCACATTGAAATTTCTTGGCCATTATAGTCATTTTCATAAAAAAGGTCACTTGGCGGCGCACTGATTTGTGACGTCTCAGACTTTAAATCCACTCAAAAATTGTATTGGCGCGACCAAACATGACTGCCTTTAAATGAATTATTGCGAGAAGACTGCGTTTTACTATCCGATGAACTCGATTTTTCATTAACAAATAATTTTTTAAGGAACGTAAACTCCGTTGTTCGAAGCATAGAAGTAACTATTATCTAGTAAATAATTATTAAGAAGGCAGCCAAAGTCACATAACTGCCTTTTAAAGAATTTTTCTCCAAATGCGGCTTTTTAATGAATTATTGTACAGCTAATTTATATAAAAATAATTAGGAACAGACAGTTTGGTACAAAACTGTCTTTTAAATAAGTTTTTGCCTAAAATTTTCCAAATTATTTTGCAGTCAAGGTACTTAAGCTGCTTTTTTATGAATGAATGTGAGATGACTACGTTTTAATGAATTTGGTAATGGTATTCAAACACATGACTGCCTTTCATGGAAAAAATATCTCGAAAACTAAATGTGATAGAGAAAAACGGGTTAAATAGGCTGATGCGTCTTTTTTTCCTGATCACGACCATATACATAACTCAAATTTGGTAAATTGTCAGATGACTGCCTTTTTAAGAATCACGGCAGAATACACATCGACTGTCAGTCGGAACGTTAGGTTCTTTTTGGTACGTACACTCGTTAACTAATTCAAATCTTTAAAAAAAAATGTATTTGATATCAACCAACCATAATAAAGCTATATTAAAATCGACCAATCAGGTAACAGAATTCATTTCTCAAAACATTAGGTGTTTTTTAGTACCTATTTAACAATTGCTAAAATATCATAAATCGTTTGAGCTACGCTTTAAAGCGCTAAATACTCACTCGGTCAGCGCCGTTTAGTCTATATTTTGTATCTGTGTCAAAGTAAAACAATATTTTGCCGCGGAATACATTGTGGGTGGATAATCATTGTTAATTTTAAGATGTCGTCAAATGAAAATGAATTGCAACTTACGCCGAATACAATAATGGAGAAAAGGGCCGAAAAACTGATTGAAAATAATTTGCCCGTGAAATCTCGTGAAAACTATTTAAGGGCATACAATAATTTTACACAATGGAAAAATGAAAGCTGATTCTAACAGTGAAGGTGTATTTCTTAATTATTTTGATGAGCTTTCCATGAAATATAAGTCCTCGACACTGTGGAGTATAATATGGTCAATGCTGAAAACAACGATGCAATCGAAGCACAAAGTAAACTTAAAAACTTACACAAATTTAACCGTTTTCTTGAAAAGATTATCCGATTATCCGGTTTAAGTCCAAAAAATCGAAAGTATTGACAGCTCAGCAAATATTTTTTTTACTTTTTTATAATTCTTTTATTTTCTCACAATCGAAGTGAAAAGTAGAGTGTATAACTCGGGTCTAAAAGCCATATTAAGTACCCCTCGCACAATTTTCCCTCGATTTGCTCGGGAAAATAACCATCTCGGGGTACTATGGCTTATTTTTGACCCTAGTTATAAAATCTACTATTATGACGTGCAATAGTTATGACTATCATATTATGTCTAAAAATAATTATGGCAGACAATACAAGAATAAGATAAGATTTCAAAATATATACAGTCAATGGTAAAAATAAATATCTGCACAAAGGTACAAAATAATGTACACATGGTAATAAGGTCAATGTACATATTTTAGAGCCCTTGTGGTGTACACATATTGACATTGACTGTATTATTTATCTGAAGATTAAAATCAGCCCTTAGTTATAAACTTACCCCTTAAAATTAACACCTTTATTCCCTTCGCAAACTACCTAAAATATTAATCCAGCATCTGAGTATGTGTGTCTTTGGCGTCGTAACTCCTAAACAGATGGACCAATTTGAAAGCGGCATTTTTTAAAGAAATTAGTCCAATCGGGATGGATCTCAGCTTTATGAAATTTGGTTTAGCCGTTTAAGATGTATCAGCTCTAAAAGCGGGGATTTTTATCTATTACCTACTGAATGTTTGAATTGAATTAGTTATCAACGTCGTTTTATTGATTAGATTGCAGCGCCCTTATAGGGATTATGTTTGGACTAAGTATATTTTTAAGATCATGTATACACGTAATGCAATAAGGAAATGAGTATGAGTATGAGTAAGTACTTTTCGGCTTTGTACATAGGTAACTTTTGTGTTAATTTTTCTTTTTTAGTTAGTTGTTTTTTGTTTGTGCAATAAATAGTTTCCAAACATACATATATTTATTACAAAAAAATACAGTTAAATGACGATAAAAGAGTTTTATTTATTGAAAATAAACTAAAATTATTTAGTAGTGATTATTTTTGAGTATTTAGGTTAGTTTTTTTTCATAAGCGTTTAGCAATTAATTTTGACAGTGATGCAGTCACAAATTGACATAGGTATGTATGTTATGTACAGTCTGTTTTTTTATAATTCAATTGCCCTTTAATTGGGATTTTCCTACATCACTTAGTCATTTATAGTAAAAGGCTTCGAGGAAAGAAGGAGGAGGAGGTACTTGGCACGATAATGACTCTAATTTATAAAAACGGGTAACAAAATTCAAAATAGGACGCTATTCTAAATCACACTATAATTCTACTTCGTTAAAATTAAAAGTCGGATGTTACGTCGTTTTTCATTCAAAAGAGCATTGTGAAGATAAGTATTCGCTTCATTCACTCTGGAAATCCCGAATGGCGGGAAAGGAACATGACATGTCGCGACGGCGCCGGCGTCTGCGCCGATGAATATCGCACGGTATGAATAGTGCGCATGCAGTGCATGGAAATAACACCCGACGGATTTTTACTATGAATTCAGAGTTGATGGAACCAGGAAAATGACAATTAATATGGATTTTGACGGCCGTCCAGATTAATAACTTTTATCTTAATCTAATAATTAATTAGCCTAGTGGCTTAGTGGGTTGAGTCCTGATCGTAAGGTACCGAGTTCGAACCCCCATGGTCACCATGTACCAATGAGTTTTTCTAAGTTAAGTGCATTAACCGATGCTCTTACGATGAAAGAAAAACATCGTGAGGAAACCTGTACATTCGAACAACTGAGTGTGTAAGAGGGTAATTGCACAAAGGATCCTAAAGGGTCGAAGTGCATCCCCATCTGTAAGATAATATAAGGTAAGATAAGTTAAGATAAAAACATTTCTTCAATTAAACACAAGTATTATAAATGGAAAAAAAAATATGTCATGAGCGCGAGTATTTTGTTCCTGAGTAGTAGTTATTTAGTATTCTTCTATAAAAATAATAAAGAAAAGAAATTGGTATGTTTGTCCTCTATGTGTTCCTAAACTATTGATCCGATTGTTTTGAGATTTGGTGGCGTCTTCTATGTACTCGTATCGTACCCACGAAATTCCTCGACCAAGAAATAGTGAAAAATGGGCACTATTTTACTTTACGTGGCATTGCAACGCATGCCGGGTGCAGCAGGTTTCTATACAAAAGTATTGTTTATCATACATACATACATACCTTCACGCCTGTCTCCCAATGGGGTAGGCAGAGATTATGGAATGCCAGGTGAACCGATCTAAACACACAATTTTCGCTTCGTCTACATTCATCAATCTCTTCATGCACGTACGTCGGTTTCGGGTGCTTTTGATTTGGCCCTTACTCAGTACATCGCGAATCTTATCTTACTCAGTACATTGCGAATCTGAATATTGTTTATCGTTGTCAAGTATCCATAGTACAAGCCCAGAGCTTAGTTTGGGACTAGGACAATTTATCCCCTGACATTTGCACATTCATAATTTTGATAATTACATACATAAACTCACGCCTTTATTCCCAGAGTGGGGTAGGCAGAGCTACAGAATTTCCAACAACTATAAAAACTTTTTGATAATTCTGTAACCACATTTTGCACACTTAGGCGAAGATGTTTACCAGTGTATTAGTGACAGGTTGCAAGCCCATCGCCTAACAGTACTACACGCCTTTATTACCTTAGTCGGCTTTTACGACATCCACGGAAAGATACGGAGTGGCACTATTCTAATCCGGCTACCACACGGGGAATTGATAATTATTACTGAATTAAACCAAATTATAATAATGTAACAATTTCATGGTAAATGTTATACCGTTAGCATAAGGTCTACTATCGTTTAGCACCTATGCAGCAAGTAGTAATTGACGCCCGGGCAAAGACCCTGTAAATCACTTCTAAATTGATTCTGAGGTGTTGACAACAAGCCGCACGCGTAAGTATGCTCAGTTAACAGTACAGCCAGACTAGTTTAATTATGGTGCACTGCCGTTTTACAATGTATTTGTCATCTGAATACCAATTTCCAACTTGTTCATCGCAGTATTTGCATCGCAGCACATGTAGATTTTGCCATTCTGTTTTTTTTGTTTGGCGTAATATATATATATTTAATATGTATATACAACATTTTGCCAATGAATTAAGTTGTGAAAACTTAAAGTGCGAATTCTTGTTATGCCAAACGACCATTAGCCGAAATGAAAATAAATTATATTATAAACATTTAAATGTTTAAGACTGAAAAAAGAAACAAAAACTCATAATTGTCTTATATTTTCACTGATACACCTCGTGGGAAACTCATTATTATTGACAATTTGAGGAGTTTCTATGACCATTTTCCATATTTTATGGTCATACCAGTTCAATCCTATAATTTATTAATTGTTATCAATGTTGCATAATGTATGCAATATCAAATTACTCAACCCGTTAACATAGCTAAAGAATTACAAGTCGTAGCACGCGTAGAGTTGCTACGTGTGCTACGGGCCTACGGCTACGAATATTGATACAATTCTCCCGACTACAAAACAGGAGGAGGTTATTACGTTCTACTGAATGTATTTTTCTTAAATATTATTTTACACTATTAAATCATAGTTAAATATGACATTGGTAGACATGAAGCACCTCCTTTTATAAATAGCATATTATTATAAAAGTCATCGCCTTCACTAGCCTTAGTCAATGTTCCCGACATAGGTTTTTTTAATTTGTGGTCGTTAAAACGTAACGTATGTACTTGTCTAATATACCTAGTAAACAACTTTATTACCTTAAAGTGAACCTTTTTGGGGAAAACAGCATTGGACATCACTTGGCAAACGCATTGTATGTGATTGTTTTATTTTATTTAAAATAGCTGTTATAGTCAAATAAAAGGTTCATTTTGAGGTTAAAAAGTTGTCTGCTATATTAGGCAAGTAAGAATGAACATGGTATGATAATATAAGTATTAATACAGTTAAATAGAGTCCGGGTTTATACACATTTTAAAATCCGAGAGCAACTGTACTTATTAATAATGATTTATTCAAATCACTGTTCTGATTTACGAGCTGCGACTGCAAAGTCACGCGCATCAATCGTCATCGGGAACGGAATCAGTTCCAGAATGTTTATACTGGCTGGCTAGAATAAACAGTTTAGATTAATGTACAGTACCCCAACCAAAATGTTAAGCACTTTAGTGCGTTGTCATAGTTCAAAATTCCAAATTCAAAATATTTATCCAGTAAATAGGCCACGTGAGGGCTCTTTTACACGTCGGTAATATAGAGTGAGTCTACCAGTGCTTCGGACAAGACCATCATTGCGGAGAAGAAGCGCTGCAAGAAACTCCAAAACATAAAGTAAAAACCAAGTAACATTAAGTAAAGTAAGTTACATTAGGTAATAAAGTAATAAATAATAAATTCTTAAAACTAACAAAAAAAATTAAATCATTTCAAATGTAAGGTGAATAAAACTTAAACCAAAAAAAAAACTATGAGAACAACACGACGAGGTCTCTACGTCAAAAGTAAACTTCAAACAGAACATTAAATGACACACATGACAATGACAATGACATTCACAATGACAAGGTTCTAAGTACGCTCAGCATTTTTATTGGGTGACTGAAGAAAGTTTACTTTGGTGTTAATCTCCATCATCATTTAACTTAAGACCTAGGCTCTCGGCGGTGAAGTAATTGCTAGCCCCCTATTTTTCCGTCATGACAATGACACGTGACAGGTGACATTTGAGTGTACACTGCGCAGTTGATATGAAACCCAGTAATGTATCAGCGCGTTAACTTTGCTATGTATACCGAATTGTCACCTGTCACATGTAACTGTCAAGATGGTGAAATAGGCTGGTACAACACGACATTGGCCTTCTGTCTTTTTTGGCGGAAGTAAGCAAGCCTAGGTCTTCCTCTTTTTCCCTTAACTTTGTTCCCTCAGAATGTTCTTAAAGAAACTGTCGTGCCATATCAGGTGTCCCATCATCTTTGCTCTTCTACATTCTATGGTTTCAAAAATGGGTTTTCTCTCGTTTACCATCTTCAAAACCTCTTTGTCGGTGTTAATCTTATGTGACATACATTAAATAAGATAGCTGTGATTGTAGTTGCATCAATTAAAGTTAATAAGTAGTTATAAGAAGTTCATTTCGCTCCTTTACTTTCTCAACCTCGTATCTGATCGTAAAGTTTGATAGGAAAAGCACTCATATGTATATGTATGTGTGTGTGTCTATTGTCACTGTTCACATAGTCACTGGCTCATTTAAAAAAACCTTGAAGCAATTTTAGCATGTATTTTACAGTGATGGTAATCGAACCGCACATTAGTAAGAATTACAAACTAGTAAGCCACCAATTTTTATTTCGGATAGAATGAAAAGGGTTTAGAATCTTGCTTTGTAGTTTTGACGAGCAATTCTCTGTTCGAGGTTTACATTCCGGCCCTAACCTCTTGCTTTTAAGGGTTCCATACCCAAAAGGTACCAATGGAACCCTGTTGCTAAGCCTCCGCTGTCTGTCCGTCCATCAATCTGTCTGTCAGCGGGCTGGGTCTCATTAAACAGAATAAGTAGATAGTTGAAGTTTTTACTGTGTATTTTTATTACTGATATAACAACAAGTAATAATAAAAATAAAGGGGAGCCCCCTTTACAAGAATAATACGCAACCCTCCGTATGTGACTCCAACTCTTACTTAGCTAGTGGTTTTTTTGGAATTACTCGCAACTGAACTAAATCAATATAAACGTAATAATCTAGTACTTGCTTTTCAGTTAAGGGAAATAAACGTCTTTGAAAAACCGGTTACGATGACATACTAAAGCAGTACAGTTTAGTTGAACAGAAAGGGATAGAGCTGTATAACTGCTATATAGCTGTCCCTGTCTTTTAACCTTAAACTGAACTGCTAGTGTATATCAATCCCAGAACTTTTCCAGCGTTCAATCCGCGTCACAAAATAAATTAAAATTTTCAGGATAAGTAGAGTATCAATAGGATAAATAAATTGATTAGAAAAATATGCATATTAATTATAGGTATCTATGTGAATGTTTGTTTACCCCGGCACGGGAAGCGCCAGCAAGGCGGTACATCTCGGCGCCGGGCAAATAATAAAATAATAAATCTGTTACGGTAAAGAGTGATTATTAATATTCTTTTCTAGGTAACTGGGAGGAGGGAACTGGGGGACTGACCGTTAATTATTTTTTACATATAATGTGGTAGCTTTGTGTTCAAGGTTAGGTTAAACAGATTAGGTACAGTCGACTTCAAATGTATTAAAATTTTTCACCTCATTCCATTGCAATAAGGTTCAAAAATTAAAAGGGATAGACTTAATAAAAATGTAATAAAACTATTTCTGAGGACGGCAGTTAATTAATTGGAAATATCGGCTCTAAAGCGAGATTTAGACTAGAGAGTTATAGACATTGCAGAAGTTGACTGCAGCTCACTGTCTTACTCTAACTTTCAAGTTAAAAAAATCGTGCTTCTTACTCTAGAACTAAAGTCAAAGTAAGACAGCTATTAACGTTTACAATTTTATTGCTAGTCTATTTCGCCTTTAAAAAGTATTTTTTCTTTTCCCTTTGTTATTTAGACTGTTTGTTACACTTAAAGAGACACCTACGCTCACCTTAACAATACGAACAAAACCTTTTACAATAATGGCTGATGAGTTCACGTCTTTTTTATTGTTGTAACTTGACAGCTCAGGTTCCATCAATGCCTTTAGCAGGTTAGGTGCTGCGATGTTCATGCTTTGAAAGACGTGAAAAACAAATGAGTCACTAAACAAAAAAAAGGATTTTATATAAGTAACAAAAATAAATTAAATTTTCACTCGGTTAAACCTAATTATGTAATGTTTTTAACTCGTAGATCACACAATTGCCCTTACCAGGAATTGAACCGAAGACCACCAGTTGGTAACCTAGCGTCGGCAATATTACCCCAGATCACCCGAGTTATCTTAGTTGAAGAAACTGAGCAAATTAAAAGGTTAATTACTAAGAGTAACTGTTGTTCGTTTTAACCTTTCTTAGATAAGATATTTATGAATATTTTCCTTTATAATTAAATCGTTAGTCCCTAGACAATCTGAATCAAAACTTTACACATTAACTGTACCTACGTAAGTTGCATACGTTTCTTAAATATTAAGGATAGCACCTCGAGTCAAGTACTTTATATCAAATACTAGCGGTCTGTGCCCAACGCCACCTGGGTATTTTTTTTCCATACGAACCTTGTCCTTATAATTACAAACAACCAAAAAAAAAAACAAATTGGTCGAGCCATCCTCGAGTTATGGCATGACCAAGGGAAGCAGGCATTAATTTTTACAAAATACGTTACAATTTCAGTGTATATTTTATCCTGGTTCCCCCATGTGCCAGTGCCCCTAGACATTAAGGCAGGGAATCAATAGGACCCCCTAAATAACAGTGGCACTATTGCCATGCAATCCAAACACTCAAAAACTATTGGGCAGTGTTGCGCGGCCAGAAAATCAGCGTTCAGCGTAACTGTAGCGGAAGCGGACTTTGGCTGGATCAGTGGCAATCTGCGAACGTTTATTACGAGTAGTAAGCCTTTGAAAACCTTAAATTAATGGATGTTCTCTGATCAATAAACCTCGGAACTTTTGATAAATTAAAATCTGTGTTACCTACAACTGCCCGATTTTTACCACTTTGAAATGGTTATAATCATTAAAATGTCAGCCGATTGACATCTTTTGCTTAATTATATCTTATAACTAGCGACCCGCCATCGCTTTGCTTCAGTTTATCGTAGCCTATAAATAAATGTAGTTCCTCGATAAATATAGGCTACGAATATATATCATACTCACA